>OU343160.1:99616002-100216002 GCA_910595825.1 Philhelius pedissequus
ATATTTTTCGTTTTTTCTTATAAACTACCTAAAGCTAGACTAAAAATAATTAAAACTATATACAACTAACTTATACTAACTAAAAATAACTTAAACTACTTAAAATACCTAATAATACCCAAAACGACTTAAAACTACTTAAAAACTAGAACAGCCACATCAGCATTTTTTTTTTGTTTATTTTTTTATATGCATGCAGACACACAACTACATGCAACTCACCCATACATGTACATACGCACATAAATATACGTACGCACATACATGTACAGACACGCAGATACATGCACGTGTGCCCCCGCATACATACATATTTTTAATTTTTTTTTGGTGCCAACCCGACTGTTCCCTATACCTAATTACCCTAAATGTATGTAAGTCGGCTAAGACGTATCTTAATCGACTTTAAATATCACGATGCTGTTCAGAGAGCCACCAGAACTGGTTCTCCTGTTTCGCCCCTCATCCCTTCGGTCCCGATCGGACACAGTCCTACTAAACCGAAGGCGCTCCTCTCCACCTTGAGCGATGACGTCTCGACCATACAGGACTCGCCTATCTACAATTTTACGGCTGACGTGGTAGATAAGGGGAACCGCCATTCTATCCTGTATCAGCCCTCGACTGTCTAAATAGAGGAATGCTTCGGGAGGGATGTAGCCACTTAACCGCGCACTCTCAAAATATTCATTATTGGGGTAGTAAGCCCCAAAAATTAAGCTGTTGGTTGAGGACATCGCTCTTGCAGTGTGACCCCGAATCAGCTTAAACAAAAAATTATCTATTCTGTTTATGTTGGCTCCGTTGTATAGAACCTGGTTGGAATAATATCTTGTGTACTCCGACTCTGGTGTTCTGTGTAATCCAAGGCAACGTCTAAGACATTGCCTTTCAAACACCCGAATCTTTTCCATTTGAGATGGGGCAACGTTCAACCACACCGGGCAACCGTAGGCAATCATCGGCCTGATGATATATAAAACAGTCGTTTTGTCAAGCCCTGGCCAAGGCAGCACCTATATGTCTGTCGAAATACAGGTACTGATCCAACCAGATGCCAAGGTACTTTACTACACTTTAACTCGCCAGTGGATGTCCATGTGGCCCTACGATCACCAGCTTGCGCCAGTTCTTTCTCGTATGCCTAGACAACGGAGTCCTAAACAAAATAGTTTCTGATTTCTGGAAGTTGATTTTCAACTTCCAGTCATCACAATATCGCTGAATCTTGTCGAAGTCACTCTGCAAGAGACTTTTGATGACCTCAACTATATTAGTTGTTCTATACGCAATTAGATCGTCGGCGTACGCAATTGCCTGAGTTAGGCTACCTATCAGATCGCTGGTAAAATGATGAATAGAATCGGCGAGTTAACCGCTCCCTGCTGAAGACCATTATTAATATGAAAAATTGCGGTAGAAGTTACATTGTCACTCTTGACAACAAACTTTCTACCATTTAGCATGTCATAAAGCATATACAATAGAGTTTTACTTATGCCTAGTCTGGTTAGCTTTAGATAGAGACCTTCTAACCATACGGTGTCGAAGGCCTTCTCCAAATCAACCAGACAGGCACCCGTACACTTCTTTTTAGTTGTGTTCCATTGGATATCAGAAACTGGTTTAGACGCGGCATGAATTGTGTCATGTCCCGCCTTAAAACCGAACCGATTATCCGGGATGATATTTTTGTCCTCCGCCCACTTGAACAGGGCTCTATTAATAACCTTTTCAAATACTTTGCTGATACTCGGAAGAAGACTTATCGACCGGAGATTCGCCGGATTGGAGTTGTCCTTTCCCTTTTTTGAAAGAGGGTGCACCACAGCTGTCTTCCACCGCACTGGATAATATGCATTATTCACGCATTTTTAAACAGTGTGGTATAAATGTCAACTGCTTCTTGAGGCAAATGTCGTAGTACAACGTTGGATATACCATCGACTCCTGCTGACTTCTTTTTCTTTAATGAATCGAAGATGAGCTGGAGCTCATTCTTCGAAATTAACAAGGGACTGGGCCCATTTCGGTCGGCGATAATGGGGTTTGCCAAATCTTCATCATTAAACCCGGTAAAACCAAGGTTCTCAGATCGCCATTCGGTTCTATCGTTCCGGAGCCATAAGTGATGAAGCAGAGCTCTGTTCTCCAGGTCATGATTCGGGCGAATGCTAGCATTCAGCTTGTACACTTGCTGGAAAGCAGCCCGCACAGCCTCCACTCTCTCCTGCGGATCTTCGATTATATAGAGGTCATCGTCCAATACGGCATCCTCTGGGTGTATGCCTGCTGTCAGAAGTACGTCTCTGTTCTCTGTCGTCCTCTGGAGCTTAAGACACGGAAGATCGTTTTGATCCTTTCTTCTAAAAATCTTATTAATTTTTGGGAACATACTTGGGTCGCTAGAGTTAACGGCACGAATTTTATTAAATTAATAGCCAACCTATAATTTTCTTTGATCAATTGGTTGATGTTTTTGATGGACGACTTCAGTGTCCTAATCTCCAGATCTCGTGTATCAGTAAACCGTCTGTACAAGCGTTTTAGTCTTGTTAGAAGTCCACTTTTTTGTCTGTGAAGTGCGTCAATTGTCGCGTTACGGTACATGTCAGTTGCGTTACGTTCTTTGTATTTCGGTATTGTTCTGTTCATAGTTCGTAGAAATGTTTCATCAATTTGTTCTAAGTATCTGTCGATGTCAGTATTTGTTAGGTTTCTGTCATTTGGTGGGGATATACCATTTGAACGTAATTCACTCAATAAGGCATTGGAGAAGCGTGGCCAGCGCACCTTACTGTAATTGTAAGTATGCACAGGCACATACTCATCCAACTCCATAAGCTCGTTCGGAAGTTGTATAACGGCGGCGAATCCGCAGTGGTCACTGTCGTACTCGATCGTTCGTAAACAATTTCTTGGTCGTTGACCCACAGTGTCAGTAATTGTTAGTCTTGCGTCTTTCAGCAATAGATCCAGATAGGCACCGCTTCTTGGAAACGATGGCCTCTCTGTGGCTAGAAGATCGAGGCGATACTCAAGGTTGTATCGACCCATCCAATTCTACAAATGGTTACATCGAGGATTTTGTATTTGATTTCCCCAATCTATGTGTTTGGCGTTTTAATCACCGGCTAATATGTAAAAGTTTTCTTCCGAGCTCAATCTTAAGCATTCAAAAAGCTTTTCAAGCTCTGTTATAAACTGGGTGGGCTGAGGTCTTTCCGGTGCATAGGCAGCGATCACATACATTCGCTTCCCTTGTTGGAGATGAATGCATATGATGCATGCCTCTAACGTCCGAAATTTTCGCATATCACTATTATATATTACCTTATGACTAATGCCTTTACGTATAAAAATTGCGACGCCTCCTCCTTGAGTGGAGTTGTGTCGGTCTCTTCTTACGATATTGTAATTGTTGTTAGTCAATTTATGTTTCTGGTTAGTTTCGATAGCCATAAACACATCTGGACTTATGTCTTTCAGCAATTGGAATAAATTCGCTCTACGTTCGGTCCTAATCTGTGAATTTACATTCACAGCTGGGATCTAAAAGGGCATCTGCTGCAGCGCCCCCTTAACAGAGTAGAGATAATCCACCCTAGTCGCCTGCTCCCTTATCTGGTTTTGGAGGCTAGTCAACTGGCCCTAGATGGCCAGCAGAATGCCCATAATATCCGCCTGTGCCGCCGGCGCCTTAGGCACGGGGGCCTGTTGGGCGACATTTGGTATAGGCTGTACCGTGCTTCCCCTTCCTGACGCCATTTGGGCGTAAGAAATTTGGGGATTGACGGGCGTTGTTGTAGGAGGGCGCACTGTTGGACGCTTTTCTACCACTGTTAGCTTTGCTGCTTTATTGTTCTTTATAAGCTGAAACGTCGGGCATCCCCGATAATTAGCGGGGAGTCCGCCGCCTCGGCAGAGTACACATTTAAGCTGGGTCCTATCTTCGACTCGTTCCCTTCCTAACTTGCATTCATCTGGATTGTGGTTCTCTCCACACTTAACGCAGCGTGACTGCATTTCGCAGTTTGCTGCGGCGTGGCCGAACCTTTGGCAGCGCATGCATTGAAGCATGTCGCCGCGCCTTTTAAATTTGTCCCACGTTACAACCTGGTAGTTGAGGACGGAGATACTCCTCAAACTATCCAGTTTGCTGCTGGGTGAGAGTTGAACAAGGAAGAAGGGAAGACTCCGCTTCTCCCGCCTAGCTCTAACTGTAGCGAACGGCTTGACCCCGATAAAGTCGAGATCGTCATTCGCTTTTTGGCGGAGTTCACTTAAGAGCACCTGTGGTTCCGTGCAGGAATCTATGCCCTTCAAAAGGACCGATTGAAATTTTTCGGTCTTAGGGGTGAAATTAAAGAATTCAGTAGTGGTTTCTTTTAGCAACGCTTTAATTTGTTTGTGCTGTTCCAGTGTGAAGCAATGGATAGCATGCCTATCGTTATTTAATCTTTTTATAGTAAAATTTTGACCTATGGCCAACTTACACACATTTATGGTATCCTGTAACTCCATTTTATAAGTATTTATGGGTGGCACCTTTTCTTTTTTCGTAATTGGCGGCTGTGGCTGCTGCTGACATATAATTTAATTCTTTGTATGGTATGCACATAAGTTATGAAATTGAGAAAAAGAAAAACGGCCTAGCTAAAGCTAGACTTCTGAAGTTTGCTTGATTTGGAGAATTAAAAGGAAGTACATAAATAGTGTATTTATATCCATATTTTTCTCAAAACGTAAGGGTTATTTTTTTCCTTAACATTACTCTAAAACCAAATATGGCTTCTTTTTTTTCAGTACAAATATGGGGAATTTTTTTTTATTTGGGGGAAGCCTAATGTGGTTATCGTTTGGTAACACAAATCAATTTATTTTTGATTTAGATCTGTTAAAAAACTGATTTTGACAATATTTGCCTTCGATTGGCCAAATAAGTTGATTTATTTTTTTATTTTAAATCAATTTTGCAGACCTGGATTTTTCGGCAAAACTAACCCTTTTTTTTACTAACACCACTATGCATTACTATAATTGACAGCCATCAGTTTGGCAACCGATAGCTGGTTCACAGACACAAATTTACACCAAGACTATAGCAAATAAAAATCAATCTGAAAACGTATTCGAATCGTTCCGAAAAAAATTAATTTATAGATCAAAATGTAAATTTACCAAACGAAAACCCCATAAGAAGTTCATCTGGCAACACGGATTCTCAATACGAAGATTTCATTCTTCTACACAAATAATGAACTTCTTGTTCGAGTTATCATTTCTTTCGAATCACTAAACCAAGGAAATAGCAGACAAAACTGGACAGCTTGTTGTTGTTTTGACAATTTTTACACCAGTTACCCACAGAAATGTATGTAGTTAAGAATACATAACTTTTTCAGTATAGGGAACGTTTTTCTCCTCCTCCTTTGACAGTCTTTTTAGCAATTTTTTCGAGTTTTTTTGTGAAAATTTTTATAAATTGTTACAAATTCGTACGAATTCACAAGATAACAAACAGACCTACTGTGATTGATGATTTTAAGAGTAGTTAAAATCCGCGCGCAATTAAAAACAAACGAATTTTTTCTTATATTATGTATAACATATTTTTTTTTTTTTAGAATAATGAATGCAAATCTCATATTGAAGTTCCTGATTATTGTCCACTAAAATGTAATCTTGGTACTTGCGAAGTTGTCGATCATGTTCCAAAATGTATCTGCCAACCGCAGTTCGAAGGAAATCTCTGTGAACATTATCGTTGCTCCAGATATTGCATGAACGGTGGGTTATGTACAGTTGCAGCATTTCTACCCAGTTCAGCGGAACCACCGCCTTTAAAGTGTCTCTGTCCTCCTGGATGGACAGGAGCTAAATGTGAAACATCTGTTCCAGAATGTCAGAGACGTTGTCATAATGGAGGATCATGTTTGATTACCGAAGAAGGAATGAAGTGTACATGCCCTGATATGTTTGTCGGTGAGAAATGTGAACACTGCGCTAATCTCACATGCGAGAATAGAGGCATTTGTCGGGAGACGGTAACGGGTACCTCACAGTGTGATTGTCCAGATGGGTAAAATTAATAATTTTAACATTGGTTTGGAATTGTATTAATTAAGTAACTTTTAGATTTACGGGAAAACGTTGTGAAACAAATGTCTGTGATGGTTTCTGTAAAAACAACGGGTCATGTACCATTGGTAACAAAGGAGGGCCGCAGTGCGAATGTGCACTTGGATATTATGGCGAACAATGTGAATCACAATCGTGCAATGATTATTGCCTTAACAGTGGTACCTGCACAGACCATGGACAACAATTACTTTGTGCTTGTACAGAGCGTTATGGCGGTGATCGTTGCGAGACAGATCTTTGTCAAACTTCAAGTCCACCTAGATGTAAAGTTTGTTTTGTGTTTTGTCTTATTTTTTCTAAACCTTTCATTAATTTAGTTTGCGATCAGTCTCTAGTACCATCACGAACTCCTTGTACAGGAATAATATGCAAAAATAATGGTGTATGTCATGTTATTAAGGGAATGGCAATGTGTAACTGTACAGCCCAATTTAATGGAAATCTTTGTGAAGTAAATATAAAATTTTAATTACATTTTAAAAACTAATCATTCTATTTTCAGAAACCTATTCGCTATGAAAATCCATGTCTAGGTTATTGTCAAAATAACGGCATTTGTAAGCTAGAATCTTATAATGTGCCATATTGTACCTGCATTGGTGAATGGCAAGGTATTCGTTGTAATAAACCTCCAAAATGTATAAACTATTGTGGAGTTTGTACAAAAGGCAGCTTCATCAATGAATGTCTGTAAGTACTATCTAAAATAAAATATAGGTATCTATTGAAGCCATTTTTCTTTTTTAATATCCTCAAATATAACTTTTTGTTGCTAAACAGTCCCTCACTTATTATAAAATATGAAAAAATGGAGGTACCTAGCATTTTTATTACCATTCAAGTATGTTACTTTTTCAACTTTGTAACTAATTAATATTACCTATTATATTTCAGAATTTATAAATTTATTTAATAAAATTAATGTCTGCGTTTATACGTAAGACTTTAAATATACATTCACATATGTTCTGCATTCCGAATGACTGATTATTAGTATTTTTTATTTAATACTAGCCTTACCCGGCGTAAGTTGTTACACTCAAGAAAGAATGAATGCGGTATTCTATTTCGAGATTTAAAAAACTGAATTTATTTTATTAATAACAATGTTGCTTCATTGTTCATAAAAAATCATGCAAATATTGCGAATTTTTTCATGTTTATGATCTTTTTTTCCTTTCGATTTTTCTTCTTACTATTTCATTTACTTACTTACTTTTTTACTTAGGTGGCGCTACAGTTCGGGGCGAACCTGGGCCTCAAGCTCGGTCTTTGGCTAGCTGCCTCCAGTTACGCACTCCAAGTTGGTTGAGGCCATCTTCCACTTGAGCGCGCCACCTTAGGCGAGGTCTTCCTTGATTGCGTCTTCCCTCTGGGTTGGAATCGAAGATCCTGCGAGCCGGAGCATTGTTGTCCATACGCTCTATATGACCTAGCCATCTTAAACGTGATATACGTATTTTTTGTACCAGGTCAATGTCGCTGTACAGCTCGTATAGTTCGTGGTTAAACCTTCTCCTCCAAAGCCCGTTAACGCTGATAGGGCTGAAAATCTTGCGAAGAACCTTACGCTCGAAACGACTAAGGATATCTTTATCCGCTTTTGATAGAGTCCATGTCTCCGCGCCATAGAGCAGGACTGGGATGATCAGAGTCTTATAAAGAGTCTCCTTTGTTTTTCGAGTGAGGGCTTTACTACTGAATTGCCTCCCTAGCCCATAGGAACAGCGATTGGCAAGAGTTATTCTTCGCTTTATTTCTAACGAGATGTTATTGTTAGATGTCATAGCGGATCCGAGGTAGACAAAGTCCCTAACTCCCTCAAAGTTGTACCTGTCTATTGTGACGTTATGTCCAATCCGCGGGGTTGTGTGTCCCTTTTTGTGGACAGCAGGTACTTCGTTTTGGCCTCATTGACTGCTAGTCCCATCTTAGCCGCTTCAGCTTTAATGTTAGCAAACGCTCCAGTGACAGCTCGCTGGGTTCTGCCAATGATGTCTATGTCATCAGCGTATGCTATCAATTGCACAGACTTGAAAAAAATATTGCCAGTAGAGTTAACTTGGGATTTTCTTACAATTTTTTCAAGTATTAAGTTGAAGAAATCGCACGATAACGCATCACCTTGTCGCAATCCTTTCTTGACATCAAAAGCTTCTGTGAGGTCAGCACCAACCTTGACGGAGCAGCGAGAGTTCTCCATCGTCATCCTACACAGGCGGATGAGTTTTGTGGGGATGCCAAAACCAGACATGGCTCTGTATAGCTCGTCTCTATAAATGCTATCGTACGCGGCCTTAAAATCGATAAAGAGATGGTGGGTATCGATTTGGAGCTCTTGGGTAGTTTCCAGGATCTGCCATAGCGTGAACATTTGATCGATTGTGGACTTTCCTGGCCTGAAACCGCACTGATAGGGTCAAATCAGGTTGCTGACAAATGGTTTCAGACGTTCACATAATACAGCAGAAAGGATCTTGTACGCGATATTCAGGAGACATATTCCTCTATAGTTGGCGCAGTTTAGAGGGTCTCCTTTTTTGTGGATCGGGCAAACGATACTGAGGTTCCATTCATCAGGCATACTTTCTTCTGACCAGACTACCAGGTCATCTCCGGCTGCTTTAAAGAGTTCGGCGGCTAGTCCGTCGGGGCCAGCAGCTTTGCTGTTCTTTAGTTTGGATATTGCTATCCTCACTTCATTTTGTTCAGGTGGACGGAAGTTGTGTGTATCATCGTCCATGTTGAATGGTTCATTCTCCCTGACAGCGGGATTTTGGCCTTCATCGCCGTTTAACAGTCTGCAGAAATGGTCCTTCCATATACTCAGCACCGACTGTGACTCTACTACGAGGTTTCCATTCCTATCTCTACAGGCTTCAGTGCGGGTTTTTTTGCCTTGACACTTTCTTTTTACCTGTTGGTAAAACTTCCGCACATTGTTCCTAGAGTAGCATCTCTCAATATCTTCGATCGCGCGCTTCTCATACTCTATCTTTTTCTTCTGGAGAAGCCGGTGTTCTTTCCGTCTTTTCTGCTCGTAGGGCTCGCGAGCAGCTCTCGTCCTTCTTTGCAGCGCCGCATTATATGCCATTTGTTTAGCTGCATGTGCCTGCCTGCATTCTTCATCGAACCAGCGGTTTCGTGGTGGAGGTCCGGTGAAACCTAGCACATCAGTTGGGGCACGTCTGATGGCTTGTTGACAGCGTTGCCACTGGTCTTCGGCAGTTGATGCTGGCGGCAATGGATTTCTTGAGACGTTACGGGATATTCGATCGGCATAGGTTCTGGCGGTCTCTTGCGATTGCAGTTTTCCGACGTCATACTTCCTCACAGTATTACTCCGTTGTTGGGACGTTCGGGTTATTCGCATTCTTACCTTGGCTGCAACAAGGTAGTGATCCGAGTCGATGTTAGCTGCTCGGAAGGTGCGAACATCCAGAATACTGGAGGCGTGCCTTGCATCGATCGCAACATGATCAATCTGATTGACGGTTATTTGATCTGGATGCCGCCAAGTCCCTTTGTGTATGTCGAGATGAGGAAACCGTGTGCTTGCAATGGTGACATTACGTGCCGCCGCAAAGTCAATTAGCCTAAGTCCGTTTTCAGACGTTGTGTCGTGTAGGCTATGTTTTTCGACAGTCCTACCAAAGATTTCCTCTTTACCTATTTTGGCGTTAAAATCGCCTAGTACGATCTTAACGTCATATTTAGGACACTGCTCATAGGTTTTGTCGAGGAGCTCGTAGAAGTCATCCTTGGTGGGGTCATCCTTGTCTTCTGTGGGGGCGTGAGCGCATATTATTTTACTATTTCATTTACTCTTATGTTTATACAAAAATTGAAAAATTCCTATGTTTCTTATATGAACGAAAATAAACGATGATAAAATGACAGTGCCAGGGTGTCGGACCGCTCTATAACCCTTCCTTATGACTTGCAGAATAAATTGCTTTTTGCACTCATAGTTTTCGAGATTATAGCGTAAACACAAACACATTTTGAATTTTATATATATAGATTTCAGTATATAACAATACTTAAATTCAAAATCAAATATAGCATAGCATTGTCGTCTGCCACATTGGCAAATAATTAAAAAAACACTGGCAAATAGAGGGTTTTCCATTAAACACGAGTCGATTTTAAAATTTAATAAAACAAGTTGATATCTCATATATCAATAAGATTTTATCTTTATTTGAAAGCGTTATCAATGACATTATTGGCGTTTTTCTTTTTTATCTCAGCAGATCTCTGAGCATAGCCTGAGTAAACCGATTTAGATCTGAGTAGAGCATGGTCAGATATCTCCGATTTAATTTTTAAATAAACTTAAGCGCAGAACTGCCATATATTATTATAATTGTTTTTATTAAAACTTATTTACCAGCAAATCCAAAGCTTTCGTGTTACGAATTCATTTTTGTTTTTAATTGGGTTTACTTTAGTGATAATTGTTAAAATTATGAGTAAAGTTAGCCGCGCCCAGCACTTTGTTCCGTTTGATAGGTCATTTTATTCTGAGCTAATGGTTCATGCCCCGATTTGGCTCTGATTTAAAAAAGAAGCACGAGTTAAGAGATTAAATGTGTCTGAGCTAAAAAAGAAACACAGATCTTTTCTTGACAGCTGTGTTCTTCACTCGGAGCTAAAAAAGAAAAACGCCATATGTGTTAAATATAACATCGTTCAAATGTCCGCCGCAGCTTCGCTGGGTGGCGCACTTCGAAATGTCCAATTTTCCATTACCTTGGCGCATAAATCAGGCTGAATTTGGCCGATGGCATAGATCATGTAGTCTTTGCGGGCCGCGGTGGTTTGCGGCTTTTTCGCATAGACCTACGACTTAAGAAAGCCCTACAAGAAAAAGTCTAAAGGGGTCAAATCACACGATCTTGGTAGCCAATTCGCGTCGCCTCGGCGCGAGATAACCATGCGAAATCGCTCGTGCTGAATATCGATTGGGTCTTGGGCTGTGTGGCACGTAGCGCCATCCTGCTGAAACTTTGTCTTTGGTGTCCATAACATCCAATTCAGGCCGGAAGAATTTGGTGATCGACCTATAACGATCGCCGTTGACGGTGATGGCCTGGCCGATGACGCCTCCAGCCCAAATTCCACACCAAACAGTAACTTTATTTGGTACAACTCCGGCAATTTTGCTTATTCACGTACCCATTCATCCAAAAACGGGCTTCATCGCTAAAGAAGAGCAACGCGCGTATCGTTGCTAGAGAACACGCATTTTGATAATAAAGTTTTATTATTTGCACGTGTTGCTCGACGCTGTAACTTTCCATGATGATTTGACTTTAGTGACTGATTAAAGTACGATATTTTGACAGAAAGTAGAAAAAACAATATGGCCGCCACGAGATGTCAAAATCAACCCATCCCTATTGGAAAACCCTTTATATATATATTTTGAACAGTTAAGCATAAATGGTATTAAAGCAAATTTAAATTTATCACATATTAAGTATTAAAACCTCTTTCTAAGTGCATTAAAAAGTTTAATTAAGTAGCCTCTCCTGATACTCCAGCGCTCTACCTCGCAGTAATTATACCGCATTGGAACTTCCATATTATTTAAATGCAATAACATCCCATCATCGGTTAAACCATTGTATCCAAAAAAGATTCTTGTTGTTTCCATCAACACCGGACATCTTCCTAGAAAATGCAGCACATCTTCTCTTTCTCGATGATGTAGTTTGGGGCATTAGAACGAAGACGAAATATCGTTTTGACATAAAACCTCAATAGTTTTTCCACCGTTTCAAAATGTTTGTAGCCCCAGATTGAAAACCACACGTCTAAAAAACACGGTATATATTCCTGGACAACTTCTATACTCTCCCGTATGCATTCCGAGTGAAAATGAATGGAAAACGAATTTCAATTTCCATGTGAATAACGTGTTATGCATTTCGAGTGAATTCAACTTCTTCCAATGGACTTCGAATTCATTTTCGAATTGCCAAAATCAGCTGTCACAGACAATTTGTATATTTTAAACCTACATTATTTTTTTTTTTCAAAAGCAGAAGTATATATTTATGGACCCAATTTTACTTTCAATACTAAGAGAAAGAAGGGCAACAAATCGAAGTGAAAAAGCCAAAAACAGTGTTCGTGAAAATACGAAAATAATAAATATAATTAATAAATTAAGTTATTTTGTAGTTTCAAAAGCAGCTTTAGATCGAACAAAGAAGCATTTATGTACGTTTTGGAGAAAATAAATCATAAATTCCTTTGCCTCAGAAACTTGCAGACACTTCGTTTTCCAACCGAGTAAACAAATTTTCCGTTTAAACTAGACTTATTTTCCTTTCCAAGCCCGACGGACTGTGGTAATTGCTTGAATATTTCCTTGAGTGTAAGCTCTTGCACTTGCTGTGGTGGCCTAACAGAACGAGAAGTGCAGGGGGCGCTGAAAGTGCGTTCAGCGTTGGGATTTTCTGTGTATTGTACTTTCAGTCGTATTGTTTTCTCCAAACGCAGACGTACCTTCAATGCCTTCCACAGCACTAGAAATTCCTGTTATCTTTGCAATAGCGTCTTCTGTTGTTGAAAGCGGCTGTAAATTGTTGGGTACACCTCCAGTTGCCTTGAGCACCTTTTTGTTATGGGCAAGTTTTGATTCGTATAAGTTGAATATTCATTCCAACCAAACCTATATAAATAAGTAACGTTAATAAAATATTTATTATTGGAATATAAAATTGTGTTTCCTTTTTCCAATCACTTGAAGTCTTCACTGTTTAAGGCGCCAGTTATAGCTTTCATTGAAATTCGTCATTGAAAACAAATCATTGTCATTTAAAGATCTTCCATAGCCAAATGTAATTTTGAGATTAAGTTTGATCATTGAAAGAATAACTAAAGCATGAGAACAGGAAAAAAGGAAACACAAATCATTGGATGGAACGATTTTGTTCCACTTTTCATTGAAAACGCTTTTCATCATTGAAAAATCAAAAGTGATTTTACAAGAAAATGGTAGAGCAAATAAAATATTTTTGACAAAAAAACTTATGTCTTATTACCTTCAATTTGGCATTAAAACGACATCAGTTTTATTTGTTTAAGTGCTTTAGAATTGATACACAACGTTTTAAATTATGAGTATCAATGAAAGCTATAACTGGTGCCTAAAAGTTTTGTGACGTTCTTCCACAGCTACTACGTATTTTACTTATCCCGCTTGGTGAAGGCTTTTGCTAAATTCAAATGTTCATCCATAAATTGGAGGAAAATAGTTTCTTGCCGCAAGTTCTTGTGGTTTCAACAACAACAATTTATTTTAAAAAAAGCGAGAAAAACCTTAAAACTTTAACTTACATTTTTGTAAATTGTACAACTGTTAAGTTTCACAAGACAAAAGAATATGAATTGAATTCACATCAAAACGTTTTATAATCGGAATGTACATATTTGTTTTCGTGTTCGAAAAACCAATTCAAAATATTATCATTTCGACTGGAATACGGAACACTAAAATTCCATATTCTGAATAAGCTATTCACAAACGTCATTTTATGTGGAATTACAGAAGAGATTTACTTTTGTTCCTCAAATTCACAAAATGTGAAATACAGAACATGTGTGAATTTTGACCAATTATATTAAACATGGTGATTTATAACCCTAACTGAAATTATAACTAAACAAGCATATCAATATATAATTATTTATATATTTTTTTTTTCAGATGTGCAGATGAAACTATAGCAGCTTGTTTATCAAACAGCCCTGATGCCTTAGGAGCAGTTCAAGATGAATCTTCACCTGTTTTGACAATACTTAGCGTATTACTAGCTACAATGGTTTTATTGATTGCCTTGTTTGTAGGTGTCATATTTTTTTTAAAGTAGGTTTATTTAGGTACATTATTTTCAAAAATTCTAGTTAATATTTCAATCTCTTAGAAAACGAAAAATTACTCAACCGTTCTCTCATGCGAGGCTCACAGATAACGTAGAAATAACAAACCCAATGTATAGAGGTGATATCGATGAAGCGCCCGCGTATGTGAACGAAGATGACAAGGTAATTTTTTTAAATTTTGTCCACGAAGAGCAAAACTTTCCTATTATACCCTTTTAACGGTCTTGCATCTGTCATAAACATAAAAATTGAATCATTTTAATTATTGAAACTAAAAATAAATACTGCCGCTGCAGTTCCGCCCATCCCATTTGATTACTTAAACATAAAATAATCGTTAGAGTGATTGAAAATATGTTTGTATTTAGTGTGTTGTAGGTATTGCTGTTTTTATTTACAGAAAAAGGTAAAATTAAAAAAAAATTAACAAAACAGAAGGGAATCATTTAACCGCATTAAATTTTTAATATCATATATAGTAGTAAAAAAATCAGATCATTATTCTTAAATTTACTACTTGAATGGTTTATTATTTACATCCGCACACTTTGTATGTTAACGCTGTGTTGCGGTCAGTTTGATTTGTTATTGTCGTTGTTGACGTTTTGGCTGGTGGTGTTGTATTGTAAAGAACAACCGCTTGCTTTTGATTGAGTTACCTAAACTATTTGTTTCCCACCCTCTTCGATGGGCCCACAATTGCGTTATAAAATTATATGTGTATGTATATAGTACATGTACATGAATATATTTTCTAAATAAAATTTATTGTTTGAAATCTTATTAAACATAAACATTTTTTTTTTACTTTTTTTTGTTATTTGCTGTTGCAGTGATTGTCAGTATAAACCTAAAATAACCTACAATGGGCCCATCGGGAATCTCCCAGGGAATTTCCTTTCCCACTGAATATTTGATTCCCTCGAAATGTTTCCTGCAATCGTGAATATCCCACGGAATAAATTTCCCTCGAACAAAATGTCCTATGAAATGACAGCAAATTTCCCTGGGAAAGCTTATACCAATAAATTCCGAGGGAAACTTGAGCATTATTCACGTTCCCAAGATTCGAATTGGATAAAAAATTCCAGGGAAATTTTTATTCACGATAACCCCCACAATGCGTAAGTGTGTGTATATGTCAGGTATATTGTGCACACCTCCACAACTATAACTTGTATAAAATTTATCAAAATCCATTGAATACTTAAAAAAAATTATACAACATTTCGTTTAATGTATTTATCCATGGTGTTCCACGATGAATGGTCCAAACAGAAACTGGTGATAGACCAGCTTTTGACGTCTCAGAATGTAAAACCTATCGGTTTTGAAATAAGAGTGTTTTTTTTTTGTAATTTAGATAAAACCCTTACTATGAACTAGTTTATCACTCACCCTGTCCAAAAATTGATTTCGTTTAATTATGGCACTTATACGTTTGTTAATAGAACCCAATGAGATATCATGGTTTTAGAACGAATAAATATGTTTTTCAAAGTGGATTCCTTAACGCCTTAAAACCTGCCGTCTTATGATTTTTTCAGCAACAAGCGACGTAATTTTGAAGACTCAAACCGAAGTAATTAGTTCATTTTGTTCCATCAAATTTTTGAATTCGTCTACTCAATGTTTGATAGAGTGCGAAGTTCTTGCTGTATTATCGTTTCATCAGAATTCGCAATATTCTAGATGTATTTAAAACGTATTCTCGTCGTTTTGAAGACAATTTTTTTTTTCAATTATATTTTCAAATATTACGTTTTGATAACTTAAGAATGTCATTAAAGAGCGTTGCATAATAACATATAGGATCGCTATTTTTGTAAAAATGTGTTAGGTTTGAGGATGAAATTATTAGTTAATATCTCACCTTAAAGATGTCTGCCAGAAGAAACGCCACACTGTAGGGGTTTGACAAGTGTCAAACATAGTTTGAGACCCTATACCATTAATCATATCCAAAAATCAGC
The DNA here is from genome assembly GCA_910595825.1 of Philhelius pedissequus. NCBI lineage: Eukaryota > Metazoa > Arthropoda > Insecta > Diptera > Syrphidae > Philhelius > Philhelius pedissequus. The sequence continues at coordinate 99,632,019 of OU343160.1, forward strand.
TTTGATAAAATAAGGTATTTGAGAATGCACTGTTAAAACTGCATATCTCCAAAAAGCCCCAGCTTTGAAAATTCGGAATTGTTCTTATCTACTTTGGTATCCATACGCAGCAAAAATCAGCTATGATAAAATGGCGTATGTCTGCCAGCCCTGGGCTCTTAGTCTATTATGATCTAATGCTTTGGTAAGTTTTATATCTTTTTGAATAAGACCAAATAATGAACCAGTATATTGAGTCATACGAATTATTTCCTGATTATTTTTTTAAATAGCCATAAAAAATCTATAATTTTTTTTTTTAAATTAGTTCACAATATAAGTTTTCAGAAAAAAAGTTTTATTCAAAATGGCCGCCTTTAGCTTTAATGCAGGCTAACAAACGTTGTGGCTTGTGGCCATTGTTCTATAGTGGCACTCACTGTGTCGATGGGTATCGTATCGATGACGCTGCTGTTATTAAAGCAGCTTTGATGCTATCGTCCATCATATCCACAAACTGTAATCCTGTGGATTCAAATCTGGACTCCCGGAAGGCCAATCTACTGCAATAAAATCAGGAATATTTGCTCGGAGCCACTCTTGTGTGATTTTGGCTTTGTGTGCTGCAGCAGAGTCTTGTTGGAAATCCCACCTTACCCCGTTGAAGAGAATATTTGTTAATCTCTAAAAAACCCCTTGAGAAAATTCTTCTGATACACTCTTTAACCTGTTTTCCCAACTTTATAAGAAAAATGCAGTCATTTGACACTTTGATGGGAAGCCCCCACCAAACCATAACAGAAACGGGGTGGTGTCCGTGATGAACCTTTGAAACAACTTTTTATGCTTCTTAAATGATGTCGCATAAATTCTGTAATTTTGTTTATTTAAAACTTCTATTGTTTTTCATCCGTAAACAAAACATTTTTGTATCAATTCATCGCGTACCACTGCAAAAGCTTTTTGCTCCTTTTAAGTCTATTTTTTTAAAGACTTGCAGTAAGAAGATGTCCTGTTGATCGACGATGTGAAGATTATCTCGAATTCTCTGGACATGATCTGCTGCTTCTGGAGAGGATTTCTACGAATTCGTTCACGTACAGCTTTCGAGCGATGTCCTCTACTTTTGAGAGTTCATTAAAACGTTTTATGGCTCGATAAACAAACATGCGCGATAACAGAGTGGTTTTAAAAGTTCAAAAATTTGGTTTGAATTTTGTCCACACTTATGCAATGGGATTATTGCAATTCGATTTTCTTTGACACACACTCTCTGTTTACTGATCAAAAGCTGAACCCAAACTAGCTTCCATTCTTTACTAATAAAAGCACGTATTTCTAAAAAATTGTTAACGGTATTATTTCTAATGGAAGTTATTAGCAATGTGCTCTTGAAATCGTGTATCAGAATTGTTAGACTAGGTGCATACATACATAAGCTATTTTCGCTTGAATTAAACCTTCTCTAGAGATTTGATCACATGCAGAAATAGCAGCTTCTGTAACAATTTTGACAGACCGCTTTACTGCTTGTATATGACAGGACAACCTCAAAAACGTTAAACTGTATTCACCTCGCGATTCTATTATTTTCAAAATTTCTTCATTAGAAACACACTTCAGAACTGGGAGCTTATAAAAAACTTGTTGCCAGTCTATAATCTCAGTATATTTTGAAGTATTAAAGTTGATTTTTGGAACTGTAAAAATTAGTGGCATATTTGTTTTGATAATCAAAGTGCGACCGTTTTGTTAACATTGAAAGTAAAAGATTTTACGGATGTGCAAAATATGCATTTCGCTGGATTACTGAATATAAAACTTCTTTAAGTTCAGCGGAAAGATATTGAGATGTTTCAATCAGATTCCAAAAATGTCTTGAACAATTCTTGTAAAGTGAATATGTCTGAATTTGAAACCATACTAATGCATAAGCTTTCAACTGGATTAATCAAATTTCGTGATGGTTTTTCTGTAGAAATATAGGTTTTGGAAGTTATTTAACAAAATAAAATAAATTATTATTTTAAGCCGGCATCAATTCCCATTCGGTTCCACGCTCAAAACTTGTTTTTTTTTTAAATAGAACATGTTTTTCCAAACATAACTAAAAATACAAAATTTCCCCACTCAAAAACATAAATTTATTACATTTTTTTTACTCCAACCCAATGCTTTGGACAATTTTTCTCCAAATCTATCAATTGTACGATAAAAAGTGTCTTAATCTTTTTTGTTTATAATGACACAATCTACGATGTGTAGCTTTTTCATAAAAACCTATGGTTTTCGAGTAATTTGGAAAAACATAATTTTTACCCACCCCGTAAAAATGAAGCTCCACCAAAATTCAGCTTTTTTGGAATTTTTTTCGAAGCGAATATGTATCTTATTTTCCTGGACTGCCTTGCAGTAATTTGAATTTTTTTCTAGTGTGCACATTGAAATTGGCATTAATTTCTTCTTATAGATTAAGCTGCAGATGGCATGCTGAGAATGTATTTCAATTTAAGAACTATTGATAATTTCGAGATAAAAAAAACAAAACACCCGGAGTTGGCAAACGAAGCTTTATGATTGTTAGTGCCATTCTCCACTGTATACCTATGTAAACTCATGTTCTCTTCAATGGTAGATATAAAAACTAAGAAGAGAAATAGGCTCAATGTGTAAGCTTATTTAATTGTTAACGTCTCAAAGATAGAACCAAGGCTTAAACATTCCTTTAAAAAAAACAGACACATCCGTCTCACTAAAAAAAATCTGTGTTTTATTTTTGTTTAGTACAGGACTTACATCGGGAACATTTCTAAACGAAAATCTTGCCTAAAATATGCTTAGCAAACTGTCCCTAAACGCAAAAATAAAAATCCTTGCAAACAGACTGTCTCGACAGTTTATTCTTATTTCTTGTGTAAAATCCAGTAATTTTGTGCAAGTTTTAAGACTTGCGAGGCTTTAACTCTTTAAGATAGTTAGTTCCATTCGCCACTTCATAACTATGTAGGAATAGACTCAGTGTGTAAAATGATTTAATTGTTAACTTCTCAATAATAAGACCAAGGTTTAAACATTCTTTAAAAAAAAAGCAGACAAACCCGTCTCACTACAAAAAAGTCAGTATTTTATTTTTTATTTGTACAGGACTTACAACGGGCACATTCCTTTCCTAAACGCAAATCATGCGCACAATTTATTAATTAATTAATATACTAAGCACACTATCCTTAAACGCAAAAATAATAATACTTGCAATGCAGACTGTCTCAAAACACAGTTTATTCTTCTTTCTAGTACATTTGTGGAAGTTTTAAGGTTATGTTGCGCAATTCACTTGCTTTTCGATTTTAACCGGGTTCGTACATTCGCTTAGCATGATACTTGCATTTCAAATATTGTGTTTAGGAATTTGAACAACCATTGATTTTTTAATCTTACCGACTTCTTAAAATTTCTTTTCAATTTTTTTCAAACAAAAAAAAAAGAAAAGAAGAATGATGTGTACTTTCTTTATCAGGCAACACTTATTTTGGTATTTAAAAATACATCAGGTATCACAACATTATAATTTATAATTTTTGTTGTCACCACCCCCATTTCTACTAGAAATTTTATAAATAATTATGTTGTGATACCTGATGTATTTTTAAATACCTAATTAAGTTTTGCCTAATGAACGACGTTTGGAACGTTGATTTATAAAACCATCTTTCATTTGCCTACAGCTCGCATTCACTATTAACAAAATCATTGAATTAAGTCACGTAAATAAATAACAACTTTGTAAAGTATTTTCCCTAGGTTCCTCAATTGTTCCAAAAACTGGACATTTATAAAAACGACTAGTTTTTTCCATTTCCTATATAAAATTTAAATAATGTCTTACTCTTAATATTAAATTTGCATTTACCTTTTTTTAAATCACACAAACTCTCATAATAAAACTTTTGTTACAATTACTTGAAATTAAATAAGAAGGCAATTATTTCACATTCTCTAAACAGAGAGATGAAAATAAAAATTATTCGATTGTTCAAAAAAAATTATTTAGCATATTTGGTAACGTTTTATCACTATTAGATTTTAACTCCTTTCTTGGGTCTTCTGTCGTGCTTTATTTCTATAGTGACCAAATTGGTCTTATTTCTATTTTGAAAAAACGCAATTATACAAAATCATGAAACAAATACTTAAGTAAAATATTGTTTTTTAATACGTAATTTAATTTACAGGGAAACTTTGCCAATCCCGTTTATGAATCAATGTATGCGGGTTCAATTGCTGAACCCTCGTTGTCGGAGAGCGTAAGTACAGCCCCAGACGAAAGGAAGGGGTTACTTGAACATTCACACGGTGACACTAGCGCTCCTGATATTCTTTGATTATTGATTGATGTTTAATATAATCATTTTAAACAACGTAATCCTGATCAAAAAAACATCACATCACATCACGAAAAACAAACAAAGTCGAATTTAGTCTATTTTTTATCTTAATACATTTTATTATTTTAAGAATAAAAATTAAAAAAATAAAATAATTTCACACGCATATTCATATATAAATAATAAAGTGATTACTTTGTTAACATCGTTGGCTGGTAAAAATAAATATTTTGTGTAAATAGATTTTTTGTACTAAAATACAACAAAAATAAAAGAAATTTTTTATATCTAAAAATAAGAAAAACAGAAAAGCCCTGTAAAAAGGTTTATTATTTTTCATGCCAACAAAAAGCTGACAGCTGTGTATTTAAGCTCAAATATTTTGTATTTGATATTTTTTATATTGTATATTATTTAATTTTTGGCTAATTTTAGATAATATGTATTCTTTTTTTTAAACAATTTGAGATTTATAAAATATTTTGTATGTATAACAAAAAAAAACTTTATAAAATCTAAAGCAGCTTTTCCTTATGTGTACTAATTATTTCTTTTTTTTGTATAATTTAAAATAGGTAAATCATTTTTATTTTATTGTTACCAATTAGTTTGGTAGTTTAAAATTTAAATAATATAACATAAGAAAGTCGCACAATCAATTTAATTTGTAATTGTAAAAATATACACGTATATGACAAATGAACTGAAAATAATTCTATATTTTCTAACCCAACATTTTGCTTCTTTTAATTTTGTTTTAATAGGTATGAAAAGGTTTGTAAAACATAGCAAAAAGAGTCCATATTTTGAATTCAATCATCTGGAAGGAATATTTTGCCGTCGCCAGTAGGGAGGGGGGAATTGAAAATAGTTTATACAGTGAGCGTCAAAAAAAGTGCACACCTATATACTTTATTTTTGCACCTCTGTTAGTAAAAGTGGGGTTGATATTGAAGTAAAATACTTATCTTATGTTTAAAGGCGATTCATTTTCAATGAATTGGAATATAAAAATTTACAAAAAATATAATACAAAAAATAAAAACAAAAATACTTGATTTTTATAGCGTCAAAAAAAAGTGTACACCTTGTCGAGCATTCTATACAGGGGTTCGGATTATCTGGAAAACAACCGTTAAATTTTTTTTTCTAACTCACAATTTATTGTTCACTGTAATTTATTGAGTTAATTTCCACAGAAAAGTGCTTGTTTAAAATTATAAAAGATGACTTAAAATGGGTAAATGGTAAATGGGTGGAATATACGCTGGTTTTGACAAGATTACAAAAATAATTTGTGTGTAAATCAGTCGTTGTTTTCAGTTGTAATTTCAGCAACAGGCACTAGTGTATTTCAAAAAGTTCGCAGATAAGGCCTGTACGGACTATTTTTTTTTGGACAGTCTATAATATTTCCCTATGCATAATGTTATGATATTAGGGTTTTTTGCAATTAAGTTCACGGCGGGGTACAAAAATCTCGGCGCGTAAGGCGGGATACTGCCCCCTTCAACCTCCTGCTTGGCCCAATATAGAATTTGAGATGGGTACAAGTTTGGGTATATGCAAATTCACAAAAAAATATCCACATACCACAACACTTACTATACCGAAGTTGCATATACTCTCCTATTTATTGGTAAAGAACTCATTGTATATACATTTCTATAGTACTAGCATGGAACATGAAAATTGATTTCTTTTGCCAGCTGTAGATGCCGTCGGTGTCGCTTTGCCAGATTAGTTTGTTGAAGCGGGCAGAGGAAGAAAGGGGGAAAAAGAAGAGATGAGGTAGTTTTATTTCTGTTCTTATTACAATAATGAGTATAAGGAAGAAAACCAAATGTGGTGTATTTTTTCGACATCACATTTTGTAGTTTTCTATTTTATATGAGGATAAGGCAAAGATGAATACAAATATAAGATACCATAGTCGTGTTCTCGTGACTAGCAAGTACAGCAAAGTAAAACATTTTCAGGAAAACGATACACACTCTAACTTGATTTTATATATTTTAATATGGAGGGATTTTCATATCTGTGTTTTGTTCTGTCAAAAGAATAAAAAATACAAAGAAAAAAAGAAATACAAACATACATTACTAAAAAAATCAATTCAATGCCCTCTATGATTGAAAAGACTTACTAATTATCGGAACCCAATTATACTTCGGATGAAAAGGAAAAGTAATTCTTACGTATTATAAGTTTGGTAATGAATTGTTGGGGTAGTTTTGATTTGGATTTGGTGATTTCGAGAAAACAATACTTACAAATCTTAATAGGTAAGTTACAGTAAGAAATTATTCTAACAAATTTTAAGGTATTAAGGCGAGTATTATTTTATGTATCTTTTTAGGTTTGAATAGGTAGGTACTTCACCAAAAGCGGCTCAGTCGCGCGCTCAAAAAATCTTAGGTAGGTAAAAGACAAATGTACGTAGGTTAGGTACGTTCCTACCTAATATTTTTTTATTTAAATAGGTTACATGTGAGGGATGTATATAGGTAGGTATATGGCCGTGCAACTAGGTCATGTTACAACTATAACCTATCTTCTAGGGCTTTGCTGTTATGCTCAAATTATTTTATGTTTTTTTAAGCTAATTTAAGGTTGGTAGGTAGGTAGGTATTAAAACTTTCGAAAAAAAATATGAATAAAATGTAAAGTACCTATATATTAGAACATATAGTTTAAAATAAAAACAATACAAATAAATAAATATTAAATTTAGGAAGGTTCGAAAATAAAACAAACAAAATAAATAAATAAATCTTTGGCGCAACATTTTAAACAACCTTATATATATTAAGGTCTTAACACGATAGATACTAGTTAACAATTTACTTTATACATAGTAGTCTACTAACATTTCATTAATTTTAAACCTTTTGTCAACTAGTTAAATGCTAATTAAGAAGATAGCAAAGCATTTGTGGGTTTTGAATACTATCAGATGACATACGGAATTAGTACGATACTAAACATTTAAAGGAGCCATTTGGTGATTTTAACTTTAGTAACATGTTAATCAGATAGTACGATACTAAGCTCGTTTAAAATTAACAAAATCCTCTTTTTAACCTAGTATCGTACTAAAAATGATTTAACATATTACTAAATCTTTTAAAATTTTGCGCCTTTATTTTTACTTGCCAATGGAGTATTCCATTAACTATCCACCAATATTTGTTATGTAGGTAGTTATGTATTTAGGTACAACTGGGTAAAGTAATACCTACAAGCAAATTGAGCTTAGGATTTTAATTAAACTCAGCATTGCAATAATAGAAGCTGAAGCGATTTTCTTCAAACTTACATAGTTCATCATTATGAAAACCCAATCGAATTTTAGAAGAAACGCGAACGTTTTTTAATTGATTGATTTTGACACATTGAGTGAATATTCTACTGAGCTATTGCTCTTAGTTATTGGTCGAAAATCCAACTTGGTTTATTTTAATAAAATATTCAATAAATGTGTGATAATAGTTGAATGAAATACGTTGGCTTTTAGTGGAATACTCCATTGGTTATTCAAAAGGTCGACAATATTAACTTACGCATGCAAATTCTAAGTTCCTATGCATTGATATAAGATAATGTTAATTTGGTTTTAAACACAATTGAATTGAAAATATTGACATCATTTAATTTGGTTTTAAAAACGCATGAAAGATGAAATAAATAATTTTTTAACGATATTTTCCAATACGATTTTATAAAGTAGTACTGTGTGCGGGTGACATTACGAGTGTTGTGATAAATTATATATTGAGTTGGTTCAAAACAATATAGGTACATAGGTAAAAAAGTACAAAATCAATCTTTTGAGTTACCAGATTCAAAAGTTATCATTTGTTTTAAATCAAATTCTAAGTAATTAGGTAATGTAATGCGATGTGCAATAATATTGAAATGTATTGGATTTACAAAATCAAAATGTATTGAAAAATGATATGCATTCAAAACAACATCGTATGCATGGATAACTCCAACGTTTTGATTAAAAAATAAACTAGTTACATTTTTATGGTCATTTCAACCAAACATTTTTTAATTGTAATATGAAAGTAGGACCATTGAATTATTTTACGTACCTATTATGTATAATAATGCAAAATTTCATAAATAGTATTATTGAATAAAATTTAAAATAAAAATTTAGTTAGGTAGTACATACTTATTTACATTTACATCCGTTAACATATTTTGCAAAATAATAGCCGATATTAAAACATAATAATAATTAGGAAGCGCTGCCGCTGGGCGGCGGATGTGATGTTACTTTTCATTGTTTTTTTAAAGCCTTGAAATAATTAAAAAGACTACACACTGATTAATAAAATTCAAGGAATAGTTACAAAATTCAAGGAATAGTGTAGGCACCTACGTACAATGTATATTTAAGTCTAGATTATGGATTTTAATCATGTAACTTAGGAGGTTAATGTTTAAGTATACCTACATAGATGAACCCAAGTATGTAAATATGTACATACCGTGAATGCAAAAAGTAAGTAACCACATATATGGTTTGTAATAATATACAATATAAACAAATTAAAGAAAAATCGAATTCCAGCAATATAAAACAAAAGCTTTAAGTAAATCAAAATAAACATAAAAATTCAAAATAAATCTAATTTTCACTAATGAAGAACTAAACATGTTCCACATTTTACATTTCAAAAGTAAGTAAACATCTGTTATGTCTTTAATAAATATATTCAATTAGTATTTCGTTTGGCTCTCTTTAGACTTTATAACTTCTTTAAGTCTACGTGGCATGGATAAAACAAAGTTATTTGTAACATCAGAACATATTTGGGACTATTCTTCAAACAGTCTTTTTTAAATCTTCTTTGTTCTCTATATCCCTTTTACGAATTTGCGTGTCCAAATGATCCCATAAATGTTTATGGCGTTTAGGTCCGGTGATTGAGAGGGTGATCGAGCTGTTTTGGAGTTCCATTAAGTAACCATTCTTTAACGAGCCGAGAGGTATCCTTAGGATCATTTTCTTGTTGAAAGATCAAATTGCTAAGCAAACCTAAATTGCCTACACTCGGTTGCACGTTATTCTTAAGGATGTTAAGATAGTCTTGCATATTAATTGCTCTTTCAATGAAGACAATATTTCCAACCCCAGATGCCGCCATACACCCCCACACCTTCACTGAACCTCCTCCATGTTTCACTGTGTTTCTTACGTTTTGTTCACTAAATTCTTTATTTAACTTTTTAGGTTTTTTAGTATTCATGTACGTTTGAAATTTTCCAGTGTTTTAGATTTTTGAAATTTATCAATATTTTTTTCACTGAAACAAGGTTTCTATTAACAATTTGGCCATTTCCCCGATATGATGTTCCTTTTCTTTAAATACACAATAGATTTTTGCGTTTCCAAAGAAATTTCACTTCTCATTGCTAAAAAGTAATTTTGCACTACTGTTAAGCTTTTAAACACAATTACAGCTTACAATCTGAAGTGATGTAAAAAGAAAGATTCCACCGCCATAACTATTAATGTTTTTTGTATTTTATTAGTGACAAATGTACTAGTTTTATTTTGAATTTTTATTTTTATTTACTGCTAATAAATAAAACCTATTTATTTTTATTAAATTGTATATTATTCAATTAATCATATGGGTTTTTACTCACTTTTAACACTCACTATACCTATATAATAAAATTGAAGGATGTAAAGTACTAGGTAGCTATATACATATACATAATCTTATGATTGGTGAAATATACATAATATTCATGTGATTTTTAAAGATATGTAAATATAAATGTATGATAACCTACATGGTACCTATTATATAATATGTATGTATTCAGTAACGTAAATAGCAACAACATGTCTGTATATAGGAATAAAATTGAAACGCAAATTAGTAGTAATGTTATTACATATATATATGTGTAGATGGTCCGAATAATAGTTTAATTTTAAAAAAATCAATGAAAATATATTTTTGTTTTCTTAAAAGTGGACTGCACTATTCTAAGAACGTACACATATTGTGTGGGAGCTACCGTTGTTTTTTTGTTTCGGCACAATATTTTTATTTAAGTACCTATTCAAGATAATGTGAAACAACTATTAAATACGAGGTTTTGAAAAAATCAATTAAGTGTTTTTCCGAAATATTGAGTTAAACAAATTTGTTGAAACATTTTGCTTTACAATACTGTTTAAGCTTTTTGGGAGCTTCTCCATAATAAAATTAAAAAAAAAAATTCAAATAGGCCGTGTTCCAGAAAATCGAGAAAACGATTACCAAAAAGTACCTTTTCACTTCATTAATCCACTGATTTTTTCAAGATTTACCTTTTTGGCATAATAAAATGTACCGTTATTTTTGTTTTCAAAAAATGCAAACAGCCTGTGCGCTATAACCGAAAGAACATTATTATTACCAAGATTGAAGAAAATCTATTCACGCGCTTAGTCGGTGGACTCGCAGACAGACATGTAGACGGAATTGCTGGACCAAATTCATTCGTGTTCTCTATCATCGTAATGTAAAGTTTGATCAAAATCAAAATTTTTTTACGAATCCAAAATTTGCCATGTAAGTAGATAGTACCTCGCAAGTAAAAAGTTATACACATTCTTTTCAATCAGAAATGCAAAAAATAATGCATTCTTAGTGATAGGTGTAGGTTCGTATTAAATAAAATGAAAAAGTTATCTCATAAAATTTATTTTTTAAATATTAGTAGGTATACTAACCTACAAATTACATTGGTATCATATTACAAAAACGTAAATTTACTGCTTTAATATGGCTATGTAAGAATAAATAATATTTATACGTTGGTATTATTTTATTTACCTCTTTAATTTTTACTCCAATACGGTTTGAACCTGAATTTAAATCACAAGCATTTTAGGTATTTAAATATCTTATTAAACGTACCTACATAAGTACATACCTACCTCTCTTCAATACCACAACACTTATCACACAAAAAGAGTTTATATAAATTCATAGGTAGGTAGGTATTTAAAATTGGCTTAAATTACACTCATTACAGCTCAATAACTTATTTACGGCACCAATTAAACTGAATCGAATATTTTTTTTTTAATCAAAACAAACCGGCCGGCGGGAAAATTTATTTTCAAACAAATTTATTGCCGAAACGAAAAGTGCAGTAAATCAAGGCCAAAAACAGATTTTTTTAACACAAAACAAACACACGGCAAACATTTAATCCACACATTCCTATATATAAAATTGTAATAATGCCAAAACCAAAACTAGGTCAAACGGGATACAATTCTACCAAAAAGATTCCTTAATTTTAAATAAATGTGAAGAAAGAAAATTACACAGAAAAGGTATATATATATATAAACTTTAGAAAATGTTAAAGCATATGCATTCTTCTCCCTTTTGGTTTTCACTTAAAAATGTATGTATAATTTTTTCTCTTGCTTTAACTTTAGAAAATGTTAAAGCATATGCATTTTACTCCCTCTTGGTTTTCAATTAGTCTTTACAAGTTTTGCAAATGAGCTCAAGATAGTAATTCTTATAGAATCTACCAGGTGGCTCCCCGGACGTTCCTCTTCATGATAGTACTATAGAGATGTATATACAATGTACTGTCCGCCCGGCAGTAGCATGTATAAAAGGATGGGTCTCGGAACAATGAAATACGGAAGATCTGCCAGTGGTGGTCATTTGCATAAGTTATAGTAGATTTTACTAAGTTCCTAAACCCATTGTATATGTATTCCATAGTACTATCATGAAGCGGAACGTCCGAGGCGCCCTCTGGTGAATACGCTGAAAGGTACAACTCTGCTGATTGGACAGACTCTCAGAGAGCGAGAATTTGAAGGATTGACAAATAAAAAATAAGGTAAGACAAATAGATAATGAGGGAGAAGAATGCAAAAAGCTAAAGCAGGATTGAAGAAAATATATTTTTTGCATTTTTCCTTCACGTTTATCATAAACTGGTGAAAATGCCTATGTAGGTAGAATATCCCAATTTCAATTTGTAAGTATCCCGTTCGACCTACTTTTGTTTAGGATATACCTAGGTATATTTTGCTTTGTTTGTTTTTTTTGAACCAAGATTTGTGTAATTTTTCCTTGGCGATTGTAGGTACGTGTGTGAAATATATTTTTCCGTCGGTTGTTTACACACAAAAATGCAATTCGGTATTTATTTTTATTTTTGTGTGATAAAGTGTTTTTGTGAAGTTGAAGTTAATTAGTGATGTTGGGTGAAAAAATTGTGGTGTCTTTATACCTATATAGTAGTTACTTACCTATAGGTAGGTAGGTACATACAAATATTTTTTTTCACATCAAAACACCTAGGTATGTAGGTACCTTCCAGAGTGAGTAAAAATGAATTCTTGTAATAATAAAATGCGCCACTACTGGATCGTACAAACTTGATATTGTTGCCAACAACTTTAATGTAGGTAAGAATTGAAGCTGTTAGAAAGTACGTATTCTAGTTATCAATTGCATTTCCATCAATCAATTTCATTTCCATTTAAAAAGATTATTTTGATCGGTTCATTCAAAAATGATAAAGTATAAAATATGAAAAATGGTTCTATACCTACATATTTGAAATTTGAAGGGCACATATTACATTATATATCAAGCCTTGAAATTGAATTGAAATGTAATGTACATAAATCCGAATGGAATACTTACATATCAAAATATTTTATGCATTAACAAACACTTAAAATTAAAATTAAAAAATGTTTGCATTATATATTAATAACAAACATATAATAGCAAACCATTTATCTCTTTTTCCAGTAGGCCAATTATATTTCACGTTCACCTACTGCAACAAGGATTGGATTTGAATTTAAAAACTATTCGGAAGATTGCCTATGAATATTTTTAACTTTTTTCAAAATTGCAAAAAAAAATTGTTTCATATCGATAAACAAAGTAGAAAATAAAATAATCGAGGATTTGGTTCTTTTTTGTATGCACTAAAGCTTAGAGTTTGTCTGTGTAAGTTAATATTGTCGTCATTATGAATAACCAACGGAGAATTCCACTGAAAGCTAACGTATTTCTATTTCTAATTTTCACACATTTATTTTAAAAAAATCGAGTTGGATTTTCGACCAATAACTAAGAGAATAGTTCAGTAGAATATTCACTCCATGTGTCAAAATCAATCAATTAAAAAACGTTCGCTTTTCTTCTAACAATCGATTGGATTTTCATAATGATGAACAAAACAAAAATATGTAAGTATGTGTCTACCAAATTTGAAGAAAATCACTTGTTTTGTTTGTTTTATTTGTCAATAAATTCTAATTTAATATTTATTTACTTGTTTGGTTTTTGTTTTAAATTATGTTCTAATATTTATGGAGTCTGCTCATAACAGCATAAGTCAATTTTTTTCGAAAATAATCCACCGTTTTTTAATCAGTTCATTAATAAAGGGAAAATGTACTTTTTGGTCATCTTTTTTCTTTGAAAAAAAAAATGTTTATTTTTGGTAAATCTAATAAAAACATTTTTTTGGTTTTGGATTTTCTGAAAACGGTTCATTTTATTGTTTTCAAATTTTTCAAAACATTCAACCTTCCATGAAAATAGATTAAAGACTAAAAGATGGTTTATCGTTTCCTATTTTAACGTTTCATTGTAACAAAAGCATACATATTTTTTAATATATGTACTTGATATATTCTCCTGCAAGGACAAACTAATTGGCGAATCTTACGGCAGCTATGTCTAAAAGAAAGTCCTTGATGTTTGTCCAATGGCTAACTCACGTTTTAAATTTAGTTTATTTCCGATCACTTAAAAATATATCGGAATTAAAAGTTTTTCTTGGCAGTGTTAATATTATTGTCTATATTTTTTAACAAATCAACTAAATGTTCAAAGCTTTTAAAGCAAATAGCCAACCGACGAAAGCCTGGGTTATCGGAAACTCGCTGGTATTATCATTCGCGGATAATAAACGCCATTTTAAACTGTAGATTAGATACAATTCTAACTTTTATTAGAATATTAGACAACCCTAGTGAATGGGACACTGACTCGCTTTCTATTGCCGAGAGCTTGTAATTATATTAGAGGCACTAGATTTTTGTTTTTTTCTTAATAGTCTTTCTGAAATTTTTGCTAAGACTGACTTTTTTTACAATTGGTTCAAAATTAGCTAACGGATGTTGAATTTGCAAAAAGAGAAATCGAAAGTTTTGAGTCTTGGCATAGCTCTGACTCTTTTAATAAATTTAAATCCATTTTGGAAAGCAAACACCACAAAAACGAGAATTGCTCGAAATTGATTGCAAAACACGTTACAAACGTCGTTTTGTAGAAATAAAAGACAATATTATATCCCAAATAAATACAAGATATAAAACTTTCACGAATTTATTTTTTTAAGATTTACTTAGTAAATTAAAATATGATAATTTCGAAGTTTCCAATCAAAATTAAAAAATATCTTCTTTAATAAATTTTCGCCCTGGGCTTTTTGATTTTACAGCTTTAAAAAATTAACTTAAAGTTTTGTATACAATTTCTTCTCTTCGACAACTTGACGTTTTAGCACTTCATAACCATTTAGAAAACGAAATATTGCGTGATACATTCCCTCAAATTTTTAACTTAACAATAAATTTATTTAAGATATTGTATTTGCATCCGCCAAAAAGTTTTCTTGCGAAACCGCTTTTATTATGCATTAAGCATTTAATTTAAATGACTTAAGGTATAACAAATTTGGTTTAAATTGCTGAACCTTATGGTTTCATACTAAATTATGCATTGAACGAAATCATTTCAAGTAAGCTTCCGAAATTTAATTTTTGGTGACTAATTTTCTTCGACCTACTTTTCGAAATTATTCACGCCTCGCCACTGATACATACCCACCTACATATATATTTCACTTTCGCTATTATATGTACATATTTACATAATATTTTCCTTCTATGTGTGTATGTACATAAAATATAGCTTTACCTTCTTAATAATTAAAAATAAATCCATTTAAATATACATTTGTAGGTAGGTACCATTCAACAATTTATTATTCTATTTGAACCTGCATATGCTATACCTACCTACAAACAGCGTCAATGTTTAGCAACATTAAAGTTGTTAGCTACAAGAACAAGTTCGTACGATCCAGTCCTAATTTTAATCTGTCCATGTACATTTTTATCTTAATGTCAATTCTTATTCCTTCACTAAACCACCGTCTTCGATGGTTTAGCGAAAGACTAAGTTTTTAAATGTGAAATATCAGAAATTCTGTTGTATTAACATTTTGATCACACCATATGGAATATGTCCTAAACCTTTATTAATTTAGGTGTATAACTTACTTATTCATTCCTGTTTTTTTAATATAGGTACTGCATTTTAATAATATGTTTTTTTTAAGTTTTTCTTATTTTAAGGTTTTAATGCCTACTTATACTTAAAAACCTTAAATATTTAAAAAAAAAAAACATAAAATAATTTAACATAACAGGAAAGCACTTATAGTAGATAACAGCTACGAGTATAACATGATACGTGACCTAGTTTCTAGGACATACATCACCCACATGCAGCCTATTTAAATAAAAAATAAAATTCATTCAAAAATTAATTTTAATTAGAAAAAAAACTTATTCAAATTTTGATATGCAGAATTAGTTTAGCTACCTAGATCTTCTCAGATATAAAATTTGAGATAAATCCAATGTATACCGTTACCGAAAAACCCAAAAAATTAAAAAATCGTTATATGAAAGGTGACCTTAATAGACTTTACCCGTAAACTTGGTTCTTACTAAATGATAGCTAACAAAAAAATTCTCAAACATTTTTATCGGAATCGTTGGAGCCGTTTTCGTGAAAAATAAGCTTTTCCTTAACGGTTGTATGGCAGGTACCTTTATTTTTAGGCCTAAAAATAAAATTTCAATTTCCCCTCTGAGGAATGCCAAACAAATACCCACGTACCAAATTTGAAGGTAATCGCTCAAGCCGTTTAGGCTTCAGCTCGTTATACATACAGACAGACATTTTTTGTCGATGTCATGTTTGATTGTGAGAATTTTTTTCTTGTTTCTTACGAATGCATAACTTGCCTAGTACCTACCTATAATTGTAAGTAAGAATAGTTAGGTGTGTATGTAAGTACAATTGTCTTATACATTATAAATGTTAATTTACCTATCTACGATAGTTTTAAGCGCGACTGAGCCGCTTTTGGTGAAGTATCTACCATATATCAGAAGACATCAACTCTAAAAAGCTAAATGAAATAATACCTAGGTTACTTAAAATTTGTTAGAATAATTTCTTTTTTCACCAAATCCAAATCATAAAATAACTAAAATCCAAACAATTGTATGTAGGTACACATTTAAACTACCCCAACAATTCAGTACCAAACTTATAATACGTATGGATCATTGTAGGTACGTATTCACGTATGAACAAAATTACTTACTTCGCTACATTAAGGCAAAGCGAAAAATAAAATCCATTCATAAATTCATTGTATTTATATTCCTCTTTGCCTTATCCTCATATAAAATAGTAAACTACAAATGTGATGTCAAAAAAATATACCACATTTGGTTTTCTCGCTTTTATTCAGTATTGCTATAAGAACAGAAATAAAACTACCTCATCTCTTCTTTTCCCTCTTTTATTTCTCTGCCACGCTCTCAAACAATTAACTGCAAAGGAAAATTTCTCGACACAAGCGCCATCTGCACAGGTTCGCTGATGAACAGATTTGCATGTTCCATGGTAGTACTATATAGATAGAAATCAAAGCCTAAACCTCTATAAGATAAGTATACTTTTCTCGAAACGTCCAAATATCAGATAAAAGTTTTTAAGACACAAACATTAATAAAAAGCAATAGAGTTTACGCCTTGGTATACGGTATACAATACCGTAAGTGAATGCATTCTAGTTGGTTTGTCAGCGCTCTACTCCGAAAACGGTTGATTTTAGAGAAAAATGCAAGAGACATTTCTTATAGATAATTTTACTAGGAACAATTTTTATAATAACAACTATTGAACTCCGAGCAATAGGAGATATTTGCGAAAAACTGATTTTCGTGACCTTTTGACCTTCATATCTTTTTGCCAGCACGATATCGATGTCGATTTCTCACATCCTTATACAACAATAAAAGTGTATACAAAAATTCATCTCACTAGGAATTTTTCCGGAGATAAAAAGTAAAATGACTGGACTAGCACTTCAATTTAAAAATATTCCAAAAGTTTTGATTGCAACTGTAACTTGAAGTTTATAATCGCTAATAAAAGATTTTATAAAATATTCATTCAGTGGTGAAAATAAAGTACCTACCGTTAGAGATTTCGCTGAACTCATAAAAATGTGAACAAAACAAGAATCCCATCTCCACTCCATATGACAAAGATTGTGAACTCGAAAAAAATATAAAACAATTGACTTCACAGCCACTGACATCGACGGTCAGTACTGCCAGTGTGGTGTGATAACACATCTGTTCACTGACCAGATTTTTATTAAATTTTACTGACTCATGTTGCAAGTGTCCTGTGTCAGTGAATCGTGTGTCAGAGTAGTATGATAGTCAGTTTTTCAAGTTTTATTAGTTTTGCGTACTTTGGAATTCCAAAACATAAAAACTCAATTCAATTACGATATACAGAATGTTTTGAAACTGATCCTTTTAAAAAAAAATCAAACTTTTAATTCACAAAAACTCATATTTGAGGCTAAATGAGTAGTTTAAATAAAGTGTTGTCAACTACGTTATAGCGTGCAAATTAGACAATCATTCAGTACCTACTAATTTTATATTAATTTGTCCACCATAAAGTTATTTTTTGACTTTTCAATAACAAAAAAATCGTTATTTTTCTTTAAAGTGGTCGGGCGCCAAGTTATTCCCTATAAAAGTATCCCTAGCACCGGATTTGTGAAGAGGACAGTCTAACCTTTCGTTTAATACCAATATTACCCACTCTCCCGATGCGATAGGTTCTCATCAAAAAAACTTTTTTTTTAATTGATCGGTCAAGCATTTATTCCCTAATTTTTTCCGCCCAACCAATTGTTTTAAATTCTGCATGCAAAACTTCTACCATTAGTAAAAAGTGTTTTCACTGCCCCCATGAGATGGGTACTCATGGAAAAATCGGTACCGGAACTGACCGTCCCACGCCTATATTTCTCTGAAAACGTTTGCACGACAAGTGGTTTTGTGAATGTTTAAATAAGTTCTATCGATTGCTACCCATCATTTCGACTCTTCCGATAAGATAGGCAATCTTACGGCCGCGATTTTTATTATCTTCCTTTGTTAGAAATAGATTCGATACTGGCTGATGCGTTGACCAATATCAACGGTTGCGATAAAATCGAACTAATTAATCTAATTGTTTTTTTAAAAAAAGCAAAAATGACTTTCAATGGCTAACGAATATAGACAATGAAAGCGAGCGAAACAACGACGAATTGAGGTTTTGATACATAATTTGAGTTAATTTCGAAAGAGAGATTACGTTAAGTTTACGGTGCCATAAAATAAAGTCCAATGCAAAAACGCCCAAAACTAATTTAGTTATAAATTATACTATTGGAATATACAAACATCTTTTCCTACGGGAATTAATAATATTACATTTTTTTGTCAAATTAAAAATTCGAAATGTGCTGAACAAAGCTCGGTATCCTAGGTACTATCAATTATATTTTTTTTTATAATTGCGCACGCACTAAAGGGGTTTTGACTACCCTTAATATGAACAACCACAGAGCGAACATTAGGAAAATAGGGGAGGATTTGAAAGGAGATACCGATGTATATTGGTTTTGAAGTACAGAATATTAAAATGGGAGGGGGAAATAGAGCATGTTAAAGCATTCCACATTCGAGTTGTCCTGCAAAAGAAAGAATATCTGTACTTGACATAACGTCCGAAGTTGGGCTCAAGGGTAAACTGATGAGCATTTCTAGAAGCGCGAGTATTACGGTTGAAAAATTTAAGGGGAGGAATTCAATTGGCTATTTCGCTTGAACATTGTTTTTAAAAATAGCTATAAAATAATGCGAGACATATAACGTTTCGACGGTGTTCTAGAGATGTAAATGTTTCCATTATAGTTCTATCGCCTATCATTCTCAGATATCTATTCTAAATTCTACCTACAAGGCTCAAATGAGTTTTGGGAGCTCCTGTCCAAATGTGCGAGTTATACTGCAGCTTTGGACGAATGAAGGCCTTATAGATTACAGCCAGATCAGGAGGGCCGAAGAACTTCTTGCATCTTCGAAGAAAGCCCAAACACTGCATCGTTTTTGGCGACATCAAATATGTGTTCATTCCACAAGAGGTGGTCTGTGATGCACATGCCAAGGACTGAAAGCTGATCGGTTTCTTCAATGCAAGTTCCGCTCATGGATAGCGACATGGAGAGTGGGTTCTGCTTTAACGATAGAAGACAGCACTAAGTTTTGGAAGCATTAAGTTCTACGCGATTTTTTATTCCCCACTGTACAATGCTGTCAAGATCAGAATTTAGTGAGCTTATCATACGCTGCCGTTGAAGTTCCACATCCTAATAACAAGGAAGTGTGAAAATCTGAGTGTGCTATCGTCAGCAAAATAATTAAGTGGATTTGAAGTTCCAGATAAGAGATCATTAATAAAAATGAGAAAAAGGGTCGGATACAATACGGAGCCCTGGGTCACACCAGCATTTATTTTGTGAATATCAGACTTTAAACCGTTCAATACAACTTGTATTGAGCAGTCCTAAAGTTAATTTCTAATCTAACGAATAAGAGATTCATCGATGCCAAATGCACGCATTTTCGATAAGAGATCTTGATGCCAAACTCTATCAAATGCTTTTGAAATATCAAGCGCAATAATCTTACTTTCTCCAAAACAATGTAATGGTTTGTGCTACTGTTCGGTGAGATATAATATCAGATCACCAGTGGACCTATAGCTACGAACCAACTGCCGTTGGTTGAGTGTGGTTCTTTATTCATTCTGGTATGTCCAGAATATTTGGAATGCCAGTTGTGCGTTTCTTTATTCTGTGGAATATTCCGGATAAACCATTTTGTTGTTTCTTTATTCATTCCGGAACGTTTGGAATGCATTCTTTTTATTCTATGTTAAACACGTACTAAAAAGAATATTCTTAGAATAACCCCAGCCAAAGACGAAAACCAAGTAAGTAAACAAAATGGATGGGCAAACATTTTTCATGTTTTTATTATTAAAATAAATCTATAAATAATAATTAAATGCGAGCTTCCATTAATTAAAAACTCAATAATATTTTATTTTTTCTATTTCTCATAGAGATACCTGTTTCGTTTCCATCATCATAAAACTTTCAAACGGCTGATTGATGTCATCTTTTTCTCTTCTATTCCGGATAGTATTTTTGTTTCTTTATTCATTCCATTCCGGATATTCTGGATAAATATTTCGTCTTTTCCATCCATTCTATTTCTTATCCCGAATTAATAAAAAAAAACACACTCAATGGGCCAGCGCACACGAGATGAACTTTTCTGGTGGAAAACCATTTCATACTTTACTTTGCGCGCACACGAGATGATTTATTTTGGGAAAAAAATGTATACATGTACCTAACTTTTGCGTGTTAGTTAGATGATGCACACATTTTGTCCCTCAAAAGTAGAAAGTTGTGTGTGTATTAGTGTTCTACCTCGTTCTTCCACTCAAAAATTGGCGGAACTTTCATTCCGTTTCGTTCCCCACACTTCGCTTCCCCTTCCGACAAATTCAATACTCCGGCGAAGAATTCATCTCGTGTGCGCTCGCCCAATGAGTGTTGCTTTATTATTTATTCCGAATATTCCAGAATGGAATGAATAAAGAAACAAAATTAATTTTTCTGACATTCAAATGAGTGGGATATTCCGAGACAATTCTTTTCACTCCGTGTTTATCTGGAATACAAAGAATGCATTCCAAACGTTCCGGAACGAATAAGGAAACAAAAAAATAGTTTATCCGTAATATTCCGTGGAATAAAGAAACGCAAAACTGGTATTCCGAATATTCTGGACATCCAAAAATAAATAAAGAAACACACTCAATATGTTCTTTTTATATTTCGTATGAAAATGTAATTATTTTATTCTGTAATAGCGCCATGTGATTTTTTGTTATTTAATTTTGTTCAGGGTTAACAAAACAACACTACAAAATATTCAATGATTTCATAGATGGTTATATCTAAATTATGTATACTTTGCATATTTTATTATTAAAAAAACTACCTACACACGGAATGTGCCTATATGAACTACGATGGTGCATTTAATTTGAAAAATAAGTATTAATCCAAATGAAAAAATCATTTCTAGTCTTTCTTTCGAAGATTATTGTTAATTCCTTGAATGTTAACGTTTTGCATTACCCATCCACATATTAAATTTTACAATTAATTCTGGCATAATGAGCCACTGTGTGACACCGCCCTGTTGTCATCAGTTCAATAAAAACTGGCAAAGATTTCCAGCGTACTTGTTGGGCACAAACATTTGAGTGGATGTGTACTGGCAAGTGCTTATCTTTTAATGACGTTATCGTTAAACGCCTTTTCAAGCCTTAGGTCGACATACACAGTCGATCACATTACTCACTTCCTTATACGGGTAACGCAGCGTTACCGTCAACAAAAAATTATCGTGCCGCATTACAAATAACATGCGATTACGTGCCACATGAAAAATTACAATTTCTTCATAAAAAATCAACTTTACTTCAGTATTAATACGGAGTTTATGTGTAATCCATGGGTAATTATTGTAACAAGACAATAGGTTAAACAAAAATTATTTCTTCCTCCAT
Organism: Philhelius pedissequus; assembly: GCA_910595825.1. Lineage (NCBI taxonomy): Eukaryota > Metazoa > Arthropoda > Insecta > Diptera > Syrphidae > Philhelius > Philhelius pedissequus. The sequence continues at coordinate 99,654,271 of OU343160.1, forward strand.
AAGTAAATGTAATGCTTGGAGACATGAGTTTTTGTCAATTTATTAAAAGAAGTTTAGGTTAAATGTCGAAGATAAAAAAAAATAAAATGCACGACTGGATAGTACGGACTTGCTAACAACTTTAATGTAGCTAAACTTTGACACTATTAGTAGGTAGGTAGTTTAGTTATCCTATGCAGGTTTAAACCCTTTGTAGGTAATATTACCTTAATGATTTAAGGAATAGTTTATATTTATATGTAAATACATATTACCTATTTAAAAATATGTATGTACATAATGAAAGTCAATGATGTACGTGGTAAGGTAGCCATATGTACATTACTTTTTAACTTATGTGCAACATACATAATGAGGATATTCATGAAATGGCGGAAAACCCGTATAAACCTCAGGCATCAGATAACTTCAAATAAATTATCTGGTTTCTGAGGTTTATATGGGTTTTCCGCCATTGCAGGAATACTAGAGATGTGACGGATATCCGGTAGGTATTCGGTATCCGGCCTATCCGTCTCCTTTTATATCATTTTAATATATGGCCGAATACCGGATAGTCGGTTTTCAGTAACAAAAATAACAAAATATTAAGTTTTATGATCTGATTGATTTTATTTCATATAATAAAGATAGGCTATCAGCAATTTAATATTGTACGTTTAGTAAAGCCAAATTATGGGGAATGCAAATTAGTTTTTCTGCTTTCACGTGTATTTTCATTTATTTTTTTTTATTTTATGTACTTTCGTCGATTAGAGTTTATAATAATACTCGCATAAGACTAATTAATAATACATTTAAAATAGAAAATAAAAAAAACGTAATATACAATAAACAATAATTAACAGAAGTTCATAACTAATAGTTTGTTAAATAGTCTATAAGCTTAGCATATTTTTAAACGCACTTCTACTTAAATGAAATTTAAACTCTATGTAACTCGAAGCGTTATTGATTTCCCTGGCTCTGCAACTTATAGGCTCATAGGATGCATAACTATAATCTATGACCAATCTCATGAAACAAGGTTCGAGTTCTGAGAGCAAGACAAGGGGCGTTGGATCGATTAGAGCTAAGAGATAAGGACAATCTATATGATATTTTTTTTTTTTTTGTTTCGTCTTTTTTTCATTTCGTTTTAGTCGTTTCGCATTTGTTTATGCAGTATTTTAATCAAAATGTTCATTAGGCATTTTACCTAGTTCGTTTTAAGTTAATTCCGGCTTCTATTATTTAGTTTTTCGATTATTTATTTTTTGTTCATTTCGATTTCGATTACTTCGCCAACATGTGTTTCGTTTTATTTATTATTATTTTTTTTTGTTGCCGAAATTTTGAATATTTTATGTAAATTAAATAATTCCTTCATTCATCAAAAACACTTAACAAAACATAAACAAATAAAATGCACGACTGGATCGCACGAACTTGCTCTCATGTTCGATCACATCGTATGCAAAAGACTTCTATTTAAAATCTAAATATATTTTTTAAAGTCATTTTTTACTTTATTTTTAATACACAAAGTTTCTTTAATTTTTTTCTAAAAAAAAAAATGGTATGACAATCTTAAATATTTAATAATATAAACTAAAAATTAAATCGGATCAATCAAAGAAAAAATTCTGAAATAAAGACATAAACTAATTTGAGCTCAAAAAAAGTACGCCATTTTATTTCTTGGATAAATTTGAATTTAAGAGAAAAAAATTCTTAAACTCTTTGGAGCGGTTTTTGAGAAAAAAGTTTTTTTTTAAACTTTTTGAAAAGAATTAAAAAAAAATTCAAAACGTCAATTCATAGGTATTCAGCAAATATATTGGAAATATAATTTTTGAAAAAAATTTTGTGAGCAGTTTTCAAAATATAATTTTTTTAATTTTTTTCTTAAAAATGCTTTTAAAAATACAAAAAAAAATTTTAAAAAAATACTGGTATACAGTGTAAATTGGGCTATATATGTGTGAAATTTCGACTGACAGACTGAAGACTGACAGACTGACAGACTGACAGGCTGACAGGCTGACAGACTGACAGACTGACAGACTGACAGACTGACAGACTGACAGACTGACAGACTGACAGACTGACAGACTGACAGACTGACAGACTGACAGACTGGCAGACTGACAGACTGACAGACTGACAGACTGACAGACTGACAGACTGACAGACTGATAATATTCGGCTTCCGGCCTAGCTGCGGGCCGAATATCCGGTATCAGGTATCCGGCCAAAATCACTATTCCGTACAACTCTAATAAATACCCTCAATATTCAGGTGATTTTTAAGGCTATGTATATATTAATGTACGAGAGCCTACATACATAATATGTAGTATATTATAATGGGTTATGCATTTAGCGGTTTCAAAAGTAAACGTAAATAAAACACATATAAAATATTTTTTTTCATGATATATCTTTTTTATTATATAGTTTGAACGTTGATATTATGTGTGAAACACTACATCATTTAAATGACCACCACGCGAATTGTTGCAAACATCTATTCTTTTGAGGTAATTTTCTACCACTTTTTGACACATATTGGGCGGTGTCTCAGCCACAACTTGACGAATGTTGGGTTTCAAGTGCTCAAGAGTTAAAAGTTTATTTGCATAAGCATGGTCTTTCATGTAGCCCCACAAAAAAAGTCCAGCGGTGTCAAATCGCATGATCTTGGTAGCCAGTTGATATCTCCACGACGAGGATTCTCAGAGCCCCAAATACGATAATTTTGTTTATTAACATACCCACCGAGTGAGAAATTTGCTTCGTCGCTGAAGTAAATTTTGTTCGAAAAATCGCCGTCTACCGCCTATTGTTCAAGCAACCATTCGACGTATCTACGACGTTGTGAATGGTCAGCTGGCTTCAGTTGTTGTGTGAGCTGGACTTTATATGGATGTAGGTGTAGATCCAAATGCAAAATACGCCATAATGTGCCGTAAGACAGTCATAATTCCTGGGAACGACCAGGAATCGACACATTCGGGTTTTCGGCAACACTCACTTACAGCAGCGATACTTTCAGTGGTATGCACAGGCCTTACAATATCTGTAACGAATCCAGTTTCTTCAAATTTCTTCACAATATTGCCAATTGCTTGTATAGTTGGACGATTATGTAAACAATAATCTCCTCTTATAGCACGATATGTGGCTGTGGCAAAATCACCATTTTTGTAGTAGGTGTTAACAATTTTTATGCGTTTTACGATATTTAAGCGATCCATTTTCGTTTAACTAACGCCAATGTCAGACTTTCAACTGAAAAAAAAAAATTGGTTTAACAACTTAGTTTAACAGATGTCGAAATCCAGCCCTATACTTTTGAAACCGCAAAATGGATAACCCCTTATTAGTAGGTATTTAGCGACGTACGCAAAAATTCATAAAAATGAAATATAATTAGTTAAAAATAAAAATTGATGATACACATAATAAAATCTTTTAAGATTACTTAGTTGATAAGGTTTGAGGGAAAACAAAGATTTTAAGATTTAAATTCTTGGACAAATAAGCATATATCCACAAAAAATTAAAAAAATGTCGGAACTGCTTTTGAACAAAATATTTTTTGTATTTATTCCATTTGGAAGTAAATATTAATACTCGTATACATACAACATTTTAATATAAAAAAAAATCAGTGACTGGTTTTTGAAAAATTTATATATTTTTCCTTTAAATCGAAAAAAACATTTTTTTTTTGAAAATTACAACATGCAGTTTTATTTACATTTTTAGGGAGCATTTGCATTAAAAAAATAATTTTAATCGGTTCATCCAATAATGAGAAAGTCAAAAATATGAAAAGTGGTTCTATTGGAAGTACCGTTAATAAATACGCAAAATAAAACATTTTTTTAAAATTTAATAGTGGACTGAACTAATCTAGGAACACACTCATTTTATCAAAATTCTTGGAGTCGGTTTTGAGAAATACATTTTTTTCTTAAGGGTTTTTTTTTACATTTGTATGGCAGGTACCGTTGATTTTTATTTTAGGAAAATTGTTTTCTTCAAATATTCAACATAATATCAAAAAACTACCAAATACGAAGTTTCGTGTGTGTGAATTTTTTTTTGAAAAATGTTGGTGTACATTAGTGTTTAAAGTTCTTGCTTCTGAATAAAACATTTCATAAAAATCAAATGAAACGTTTTCCAGACAATCGAAAACCAAAAAAATTCTTCTGCTAGATGTACCAAAAATAACCATTTTTTCCAAAAAAAATGACCGTACTTTTGGTTTTTCCCTTCAAGTTTCGTGTGTGTGAATTTTTTTTTTGAAAAATGTTGGTTTTCATTAGTCTTTAAAGTTCTTGCTTCTGAATAAAACATTTCATAAAAATCAAATGAAACGTTTTCCAGAAAATCGAAAACCAAAAAAATGCTTCTACTAGATGAACCAAAAATAACCCTTTTTCCAAAAAAAAAATACCGTACTTTTGGTTTTTCCCCTCAATAATGAATTGATTTTTTTAAATAAAAATCGTTAGAGCGGTTCTTGAGACAAAAAAGATTTTTCTATTTGGACAACAAAAATTATGCAGGTACCTACCGCTATGTTTCACCTTAAACAAAAATTAAAAAAAACGTGAGGGCATATAACCGAAAAAACAGTATATACCAAGTTTGACGCATATCCATCAAACCGTTTGGGCTGTAGACCCGAGAGCAGACAGACGGAATTGCGGAGCACACTTTTTCCGTCATGTCAAGTTTGATCAAAATCTCGGGGAGAGTACGATAACTCAAAGCCTCTAGTGTGCCCAGGCAGGGGGGTTGCACACCTCACTGTTTTTTTTTGTTGATAACTTTTGAGTTCGAAGGTATTTTTTTTTCAAAAACTATTAACGCACATAACTAGATTGAAACAAATAATAAGATGACAACCTCTTGGATTTCAGAAAATGATGGTATTAAACCCCTCTACAAATTTTCAATTTTCTCAAAAATTGGAATACATAAAATCATATAGTTTTCAGTTTTTGATTAGGAATTAATCCAGAGCAACGAGTTTATGAAAAAAAAATATTATATAATTTTACAGTTTTGAAAAAATTACACTTTAAACCTTCTTTAAATCTTTTTCTATTCAAAGTTTGAGTTTAAAACTCGTTTTTTTTTCAAAAAATATGCATAGATTCCACTTAGTTAAAAAATTAGCTAATAGATTAAGGTATTGCCTTTAAAAAAAAATAAAATATTTTTATTTTCTTTTTAAAAAAAATCATTACACTTATTTGTAGGAATTACCGTTATTTTTAAATATTTTGTTTTCCAATTTTAGTACTTTTTTTATGAAATTGCCCCTCCCGGGCAAACGGGGGGAGATAGACCCCAGCCCCTCCCATATTTAAAAATACTTGTATTAACGTCCTCTAAAAAGTCCGTTATTATTTTGTGGCCCCTGAGTTATCGTACTCGTGCCAAAATCTCGAGTTCGATTTTTCTTACGAATCCATAACTTACCATATAACTAGTACATAAATATATATTTCGCAAGTAAAAAACCATATCAACATTTTTCGTACCACAGCACCGCAACGTGAGATGAAAAAATTTCCCTGTAAAAAAAAACACAATTGTGCCACACCGGCAACGCTGTATACGGCTGTATTGCAGTTCTATGTATTCTCTGAAGTGGCTTTTGTTAAACGGAAAAATTTTTTATTACATTTTTTAAAAGTTATTACGTTAAGTGAAAACTGTCTATAGTGCAATCGTGTTTTAGGCTATCATACATACATACATTTTTGATACACGCTTGTGAGCACAGTGTTTCGAATACCATCGAAATACAAACTTACAATTGCTTCCTTCCCCTATTATCGTAAGAAAATTAATTAAAAGTTAAGAAAGTGCTAAATGGGTGAAAATATTTTAATCAAATATTGTAAACTGAATTCCGGAAGCAAATTTGAAGGTACTCCACAAAAAAATGTTTATTAAATTAAATTGCTTATTTTCGGATAAAAGGAATAATCCACCTACTTACCTACCTAAAAAGTTTTCAGAAAAAGGTCAGGTAACAACATAATAAGAGAATGTTACCTAGTGGTATTTTGTTTAGTTTTCTTTTTAATGTAATTTACAAAAGTGATTTCAATTGCTAGCAAGCAAGTTTATTGCTATCATATTATCTATTTTAAATCGTTGCTTTATTTTACTATATACTAGATTAGTGTTCGCATAATATTATGAATTTGTTCTGCATTTCTGGATCTCGTCGCCAACCACCATTCTGTTTCGGTCGTGTTTTTTCCTAAATAGTTAAATTCAATGTGATAGCATTGATCCATTATGCCCAAGCTAAGACATTAGAAGCTTTATTCATATATTTGGACTTTGGAGAATTTTTAAAAAGTGATTCTCATCGGCTTTATTGGTCGTAATGATGATTAAATGAAAGCTATTTTCATTTTATTTTCCCAACGTTTCGACGGTGGTTGCCTTCTTCTTCAGGGGTGTCTTTATTTACAAAATTAAAAAGAGATATAATGTTGTACATATTGATACGTTAAATTTAAAAAACAGATCGATAGCGTTCTTGGACGTTAAGGTCTACCGCGAAAATGATCGGCTTTCTTTCGACTATAACCAGAAAGATATGGCATCTGGGCGACTTGTCAATTTCCGATCTAATCAAGCCAAGCAAATTCGTATAAACACTGCGTCGAACTTAATAAACAAAGTTTTTTCGTTGAGTGACCAAAAATTCCACTCCGCTAACGAAGAAAAAGTTACGCAAATACTCTTAGACAACAGCTTTCCAACAGAAGTTATAAGGAACTTGATACTTCGTCAAAAACACCAAGTTCGTTCAGAAAATAAGTTGGAAGAGAGGAAATGTGTTTATAAGAGTGTCGTTTATTTGCCTAAACTTTCCGAAAATTTCAAAGAAATGGCCGCGAAAAACAACCCGGAAGCCAACTTGGCATATAGGTCGAACCAGACTGTTGCATCCCTCCTATTCACCAACCTGAAGGCGAAACCCGACAAAGATCGCCGTTCAGACGTAGTTTATAAAATAACTTGCCAGGGGAAAACGGATGAATCCTGCAATGTTTGCTACATCGGCACCACCAAACAACCCCTTCGGCAAAGAATGGCGAACCACAAGTCAGATATTCGCCTAAAAAGTTCTGAGAAGACGGCACTGGCTTCTCACATTATCGATACCGGTCATACACCAAACTTCGAGTGAGTGGAGATCATTGCAACGCAAAAACATACATTTAAACGTTACACAATAGAGACACTGCATATCATATACTAATAACTTAAAGACCCGAAACCTCTGCTTTCATTTCACATTTGCCTACAAGCTGAAACACGCACACAAATAACTTTTCTGTTCCTCTTCCTATAGACACATAGACACCACAGCCCTAGTAATTTGTTTTTGTTTTGTTTTTCGATTTCACATCTATTCATGAATAGAGTTTCAAAGGTACAAATACAACAATGTAAACAAATGGGTTCTGGGGGGGTGAAACGAAGGTTTCCGATCTTAGTATGGCTTATTTGTGCTGCATATAATTAACAAAAAAAATCATATGAACCGCAAACAAGCCACACATAATATATCTGCCGTTTACTGTTCATTAGTTTCTGACAGTAAATATCATAAAACGTAGACTAATCTTCAAATGAGAAGTGTTCAAAATCTGTTTTTAATCTGTTATTTTTTATAGGTTTCAAACAAATTATTGTTATAATAAAATTTAACTTTATGTAAGTTATATTTATAACATTATATCTCTTCTTAATTTTGTAAATAAAGACACCCCTGAAGAACAAGGCAACCACCGTCGAAACGTTGGGAAAATAAAATGAAAATTGCTTTCATTTACGATTAATGCTCTTGTAATTAACAATAACAGTATTTTCATTCATTTAGGACTTTTACAATATTCGGCTAAACCTCCTGCTTGGTATATTACCACATGAGATTGCTCAATCATTACGTACGGCCAATAAAGCCGATGAGAATCACTTTTTAAAAATTCTCCAAAGTCCAAATAAAAACCAACTTGGTCAAAAACTTCTAAAACATTATTCATATAGTGAAATCTCATCTTCATTCAAGGACTGAAATAGGGAATCTACATTAAACAGAATCCATTTAACCGAATATTTTACTTGCGATAGAGGTACTACAGGGCAAGTTTTGCATTTGGAAAAAAAATCGAACTCGAGATTTTAATCAGACTTGACATTACTTATGATAGGGAACACAAAAATGTGTTTCCCACTATTCCGTCTGTCTGTCTGTACAGCGATATGGAAATAAAACCGAAATATGTTTTACCCTAATGGTAATAATGACGAAAGTTTTAATTGTTAAATCGAAAAAAAAATTAAATCCAAAAAAAACTTACATACACCCAAGCTGGACCCCACCCCAAATCCTATAACTGGGTCAAGCAGGGGGGTTGCAGAGGTTTTTATTCGCCTTGCTCCGTATATGCTTATATTCCGCAAGGGGTTAGCCTTGATTTTTTTTCAAAAATCTTCAAAAAAATTAAATACAATTCTATTACTACTGAAATTACTTAGCCAAGTAGAAGACTTAGCATTATATTTAATTGAACTTGTCGAATTATTGATTTAAAATAGCTTTTAACGGCCTTTAGTCCACAAAATTTGCGTTTCGTTCCTGCAATCTCGCTTGGACTTATCAGTTGGTTAGTGAGCGCCTTACCATAAGTTGAACTGAACTTAACAAAAATTGCGCATTGGTAAGGCGCTCACTAACCAACTGATGAGTCCAAGTGAGATTTGTGGACTAAAGGCCGTTAAAAGCTATTTTGAATCGATAATAATTATGGAATAAGAACAGAAAATGGTGAGGATCTTTGGATTGGCGATTAAAATAAATAATAATGATATTATTCTAAAAGGTAAAACATATATTGGAAATAATGCTTTATGGGAATTATTAATGTTACAAGAACCAAATCAAGAATAATAACGGAAGACTTTTTTTTAAATAATTTTGCACGCGCTCAAGGGATTATTAGTACCCTTTATATGTTTTTAACGCAGCGCGGCACCCGGTGAAAGAAGAGAAAGAAGGATAGGAAGATGTGTGATTTATTTACACAATTATGAACATATTATCTTAATAACATTTGCATATATGCGTAATAATGATAAATCTTCAAACTCACAGTAATGGGTGTATCAACTAAATTTTTTCGGGCTTATGAACAGCTCTTACTGGATATGTCTGCAATTGTATGCAGTGGTAACCAACAGTCCAAATCTTTAAGATCTGCAACAGGTGTGCCGCAAGGATGTGTTCTTAGCCTTTTGATGATCGCATTATTTATCAACGATATTGCGAGCCATCTACCTGGTGGAGTTTCCTTTGGCAATATATTTGTAAGACTGTTACTGTATGCGGATGATCTCGTTATTTTTGCTGATAACCCAATGACACTTCAACTCCAAATAAATAAGTTTAAGTCTTACTGCGATTTATGGGATCTTAAAATAAACACATCGAAATCTAAGATAATAATCTTCAGAAGCCATTCTGATAGAAATTCAAGGAACTGGTCATTGTATGTCATGAATATAGAAGTTGTGAATGAGTTCAAATATCTTGGCTTCGTTATTTCACACAATTTAAGCATCAGGGCTCATATAAAAGCCAAATTGGCTGTTGCCAAAACAGCAATAAATACAATGTGGCCAATTTTTTTACAAATAGGCATACAGACCCTGTTTCAAAATTCAAAGTATTTGAAGCCACGATAAACAGTTGTTTTTGTTATGGTAAATAAGTGTACGGATACCAATGGTTGGAGGAGTGTGAAACAGTTCAAAGATAGTTTTTTTAAAAGAATATTTAGACTACCTTCGAACACTCCCAACTATGCGATTTATGTTGAGTCCGGATTACCGCTAATTTATGTTAGAAAAGGCCTGATAGCAACTTACATATAAGAATATTACTTGTTTCTCTTCAGTGCGGCTACACTCCTTTTAAGAACTGGCAAGAACTAGCTCTGGTCCATCAAGTTACTTTGAATTTGAGTTCTGAGAATGTAACAGATTGGCAAAATATTTTGTATAACTGTATCGCAGTTTTAGACGCGCGAATGTATCAGATATATCTTAATAGGGCTAGGGGATCAAACTCTAGGGCTGTATATAGAAATTTAAATTTCAGTCTGGGCGAGCACAATTATTTCAGAAATGATATGAGTCTAGATTAGATATGAGTCTAATCTTTAAAATCAGAACTGAAAATATTGAACTTAATTTCAGACCATATCGTACACACATTAACCCTCTTTGTTCCCTGTGCAATTTAAACCAAAACGAAGACGTCTTTCATTTTTTAGGGGTTTGTCCTATATTGCAAGAAATTCGCAGACTTTTCTTCAGCAAGAGTTACATATATTTGAATCTGTCGTGAATTCGTGATCAATACACAGACTTTATAAATTTTGTTTTAGCTAAACTAAAAGCCCATTTTCACTTTTGAAATTATTTAAAACCCTATTTGTGTTTTGGCTAAACTAAAAGCCGCTTTCATAATTGAAATAAATTAGAACCCCATTTTTGTTTTAGCTAAACTTAAAGCCCATCTATTAAAGATGTTGCAGTTTTTTTCACTTAACTGACTTAAAATGTTTATATTCCGTAAATCTTTTAAATTGTAATCTTTTATTTATGTAGCATGTATTATCTTTATTTATATTTCTTTTCATCAGAAATAATACGAAATAAAAAATCACATCTTTTGCTGCTTAAAACTTATTACAATCTTGCTTTCGCATATTTTTTAAAATAAAAATCCAATGCTCACTTTTTTTTTTCTTTTTTTTTAATAAAATTTTGTTTCTTTATTTATTTAAATGTTTTTTATAAACAAAAATATTTCAAAAAATTTTACTAATTTCATTATTTTTATTTGATTTAATTTTGTAAACTCTCAAAGTCAAATTAAGAAATGGGCAGACGGCTTATAGCCATGCTTTAAAATATTTATAAGAATTGTATATATGTATTATTTTATAATCAATAAAAAAATTAATCTAATCTAATCTAATCTAATCTAAATCTTCAAAACACATTAAGTCGAATGTTGGAAATAAATATTTGAATTAACGGGTCCGCCAAATAACTTTTTTTTTGAAAATCCTATAAAAAAAACTACTGAATATTTTCTCAAATTTCTTTTTTTATTTGAAAGTACAATCCTTCCGGTTAATAATGGAAACTAACTTCATTCAAATGGCTGCCTCGACTGGCCATGCAGTTGGTGTCAAATCGCAGCTCCGAGGTGGCCAAACGACATCAGCTCTGCGGCTGATAATGCGATCTTCAAAAACAGGGCGCAAAACATCAAGTGTAGCTTCGGCTGTGTGGCACGTAGCGCCGTCCTGTTGAAACCAAATATTGCCAATATCCTCCTCTTCAATTTTTGTGAACAAAAATGCGTTCAACATGGCCCGATAACGATCGCCATTGACTGTAACGGCCACTCCTTGCTCATTTTCGAAGGAAAATGGCCCAATTATGCCTCTGGACCAAAATCCGCACCAAACATTGACTCGTTTTGGGTGTATCGGCTTTTCAATGTATGCGTGCGGGTTTCTGTGCCCCAAATGAGACAATTTTGCTTGTTTACATACCCGCCAAGATCAAAATGAGCTTCATCTGAAAAGATGATTTTTTTTTGCAAAATCGGCATCTTCTCTAAGTCGATCGCAGGCCCACTTAGCGAAGCGAAAACGCATTGGATGGTCAGTTGGCTTCAACTCTTGAACCAATTGGGCTTTGAATGGCGTCACACCAAGGTCTTTATGCAAAATTCGTCTCAATGATGTCTCCGAAATGTGCAATTGTTGAGAACGACGGTGAATTGATGTTGATGGCGCTTCACGCACACTTTCTGCCACATCAGCAATATTCTCGGGTGAACGAACTGTTTTTGGCTTTTCACGCTTTGGTTTATCGATGAGGATGCCAGTTTCTTTCACTTTTCACAAGATAACGAACATACGGAGTTGACGGTGCTTCTCTTCTTCCAAAATCCGTGCGCAATTTTCGCACATATTCTGCAATATTACCATGATTTTCAAAGTAATGTCGCAATATTTCCGAGCGTTGTTCAAGCGTATACACAACCATATTCTTTTAGCGGAAGGATAAAACTAATTATCTGTCAAGTCAGACATGAGCTATGTGTTACCATTCACGAAATAAGCACTAGTTGGAGCCCATATTAGAACAAAACAAAATTTTAAAAATACGAAAAATTGAAGAATTATAAGAAGAAAATATTATATAATTCTTTTTAATTAAATGTGAATTGATAAATTTGAAAGAAAAAATAATCAATCCAATAATTGTAATACTTCTTCATTGAATAATAAAATAAAAACCTTAGAAAGTGATTTTTTTAAATTTAAAAACGAATATGGATAGTAAAAATTCAAAATTAGAAATTGCAACCGAAAATTTAAAATCAGATTTATATTAATAAAGACATTAAAAAATATATCAAGAATATGATAAAGACATTGAATATTTAAGATCATATATGTTCAAATTCCCGGAAATAATTTTAAAGGAGATCTTAATAAAAATACTGAAAAGGTAAAAACAGATGTAAAAGATCTCATGTTTTTTTAAATTTAACTTAATGCCTGTAAGACCTAAGGCCTTTTAAATGCAACCTGAAGTGTACGGCACTAGTTTGGCACAGTGGCGGCAACCAATTAAAATTGGAGGTATAGAAAAGAATGCAACTAGCGTGGGGATCGAACCCACACGTCTAAGTTAGCAATTAAGCACTTTATCCACTGCGCCATTGCAACGCAATAATAGAAATTAATACTGAAAATTTAAAATCAAATATTAAAAAATTAAATAAAGACTTTAATAATTTAATACAAGATATTAAAAAAGATATTACAAATATAGAATATCAATTATTGGCAGTATTTAAACATTTAAGTGAAAATATCCAAGATAATAAAAATTATTGAAATCTATCGAAAAAATAATAGATAAACATACCTACAGATAATAAAATATCTAAAATTCCTGAATGAAATTTAAAATTATTTTTCCTTAAAATTTGTTTATATTAAGATAAGCAAAAACTATGGTGTTCATTTTAATGATTATTTTATGATACCTAACTCGAGTTTTTTTTCTAATTCTTTTATTTTAAAATGCCCATGTGCTAATTTTAAAATATTATTATTTTTATCCTTATACAAATAAAATGTATCATCGTATGGTAAAAAACAAATTTTTTTTCATTTATAGTATTAACTTCAATTTAATAGATCTTATACCATAAATAGTTTCCTTTTTAATTTTAAAATCGGTCAAACAATTTTTAAAATCTTCAAATTTCAATGCTTTTATATTCATTTTCTTAATTCCTTTACATATTTTCTTTTCATTATTATCAGTTCTAAATGAATACATTTTTGATCTTAAACCACAAAATTCTCTAATAGGTATTCCATTATATTCATCTTTGAATTTTCCGGGTGCTATCTTATTTTTACCTGATTTTAATCCATCTATAGGGAAATTATCTATATAATCACTTGTATCTATAAATCTATTTCTTTTTTCATTTCTTCATACTGGTAAATATCAAATTCAGTATCATTTATCGATTTTGCTTCAAAATCTTACTAATATTATAAATGTGAAAGTTTGGATGGATGGATCTTTGTTGCTCAATAACTCCGGAACGGCTGAACGGATCTGGATGAAATTTGGTACAGGGATAGATTATTGTCTGGAATGCTACTTTTTATCCAGAAAAAATGTATGGTTCCCGTGGGTTGTTCATAGAGATCATTCTACAAATAGCCAACATAGCTTTTATTCACAAAGCACATAAAAGCGCACGGATGAAATTTGATTGGTACATGGATGGGGTAGGGGTTGTCACATAGGTCATTTTTATCCCAAAAAAAATTAACGGGGAGAGGCTTAAATATGAAAAAAATATATACATATACTTGGGTGTTTGTTCCGCTTTCACGCCTGAACGACTGAACGGTTTTTAATTGTAATGTCATTAGATTCCCGTAGGATAGAAAGTCCGTATACCATCGCACGGGCATCTGCTATTAAAAATGGTGTGAAAAAATGTATTGTAATTCATCAATTGAGAACGAATGGGCCGATTTGGCTCGAACTCTTTTTTAGTTGTTCGTAAAATCCAGGAGAAGGTTTTTGCGAAAGAAAATTTTGGGTAAACCCCCCAGAAAAGTCGGGAAATTTTAAAAAATTTTTCTCGTTGATATACATATAGATAAATTTAAAGAATGATTTGATGGTTTTGGAGAATGTAAAGGTGGAAAATTTGTCGTGAAGCTTGGAAAATTTCGGATAATCTTATTGATATTATAAATTTAAAAGTTTGGATGAATGGATGGATGGGTGGGATGGATGTATGTTTTTTGCTCAATAACGCCAGAACGGCTGAACGGATCTGGATAAAATTTAGCACATGGTCACACACATACTCGATTATCACCTAATTCATTTTTATTCCGAAAAATTGTACCGAATATTTCCTATGTCTTTATGGAAGAGGCTTATATATGAACAAAAAATATACTTGGTTGTTTGTTCCGCATTCATGCCTCAACCATTGAATGGATTTTAATGAAATTTGGTAAGCACCTGGATTAGCCATGATTTATTTGTCCCAACTTTATTTTTGTAGTTCTTACTTTTTGAATCCAATATTAAATCTTCGCTTTGTTCGCGAACATGATCATACACGACGAACATCGAAGCCAACGAACACCACATTTAAATATAAATTTTTGGCCAACAGCAAGCGGCTCGCGAACCAGCCTACATACAAGAAGAGCACAGCGAGCGCGAGGCGAGCATGCTAGGTGAGCATGTTCGTCGTGTGTGCCTACATTCAATGACTGAAGGGTTTTGAATGAAATTTTGTAGGCTGATAGGTGATTTCATTAAATTCCCGTGGGTCCGTAGCATCGCACGGGTATCTGCTAGTTAATATATAAAACAATTAAAATTGGACATAAATGGTTGTCCTGAGGGACTCTAGAATTAACAACAAATTGGATCGAACACTCATTGCGAAATAGAATATTATAGAGTCTATTTTTAAAGTACGATGATATACAGTTTAGGCAATTGATGTTAAGGCCTTAATTGCTTAGCTTTAAAATTAAAGTACGATGACACAACTTATCAAAAGCTTTATTTAAATCAGCCAATACACAATCGACTTGTTCACATTTTTCAAAAGCATCTAAGCAAAAGTTAAACAAATAATTAACCGTTGATTTTTTTTTGACAAATCCATGCTACCCAGGCTATCAAAAATAATTGCCGTACAGTGAAAACAAAGAACACTATATATGATTGACTCAAACAGTTTTGGTATCACAGATAATTTAGCAATAGGTCTGTAGTTCATTATTTCATTTTTAGGACCTTTTTTGTGAACAGGTGTAATAATTGCACTTTTCCTGATAATAGGAAAAATCGAACTACTTAAGGACTTATTATAGAGAACACATAACCGGTATGACAGATAAGTAACACATTTCTTCAAAATAAACGAAGGAACACCATCAGAGCCTGGGTTGAACCACTCATCTAACTTCATGATACTTTGTGTAACGGTATCTTCGCTTATTTCAAAACTAATTGAATTCAAGTGAGGGTAGCTTGGCTTAGAAGTAGAGAAACAAGAAGTGTTTTCATAGTTTACATCTTCGAAAGCCTCTTTGAAGTAGTTTGCAAACATATTTGCATTAATTTTAGGCTCATGACTAGTTGACGACGAATTTGACATAGAGTTTGGGTAAGTACTTGCTTTTCTTTTGCAATTAACAAGTTTCCAGAAACTATCAGGATTAGGTTATTAAAAATAAAAACGATAAAAATGACGGCAAAGTCCGTAAAATTTAGAATTTAGATTGAAAAACCACCTATTTGATTTTGCCAAATTTGACAAAAAGGTGGTTTTTCAATCTAAATTCTATATCAGGATTAGATTTAAAATCACGTTCTATTTTACGAATATATTTTTTTTTTAATAATTACACGTGCTCAAGGGAACCCTTTAAATGTTTCAACACAGCGCGGATGGCAGGTTAAGGAGGCGAAAGAAGGGTAGGAATGATGTGTGGCGCGATGTTCTTAGACTGAAAGTGGTTGTTGCCTCAGATTTTATCTCAAGGGATGGGGGCTGAACTAATGCGGAGAAGTTTCCGTGTCTTATTTATCTTTATCCATTATAATTCGCATTATGTTTTTATTCCTTGCCATATTTATTGGTATATTAGTTTCACTCAATCACATGTTGCTAGTGCTATGTCTACACAGCATGTAATAAGTAAACCAGCAACTTTAATGGAAAAATAAAAGGACATACACTATGGCAGGAATCGAACCTTTGACCATGAGGTTGACAGGCGAACACACAACTATTGCTTCACGGCCACCCGTTGTCATATAATAAAATGGAATGCTCTGTGAAAAGTTATTTTAGAATTAAGAAAGTTCTATAATCTTCGTCAGTTATTGTCCTATTGTAATTTATCCATGCCTTGTTGCTTTTGTTTTTTAAGTTTTTTATATGACAGTCAAACCATGGTGGTGCATTAGAGTTACTACGAGGTTTTTTTTAGTGGAATAGTTTTATAAAAACAGCTAAAGAGAGTATTGTAAAAAACGTTACACATATTATTAATATTACAGTTATGGAATAATTGGTTCCAGTTCTTAGAACGTAACAAATTAAAAAGTTCTACAAAATTACACTTAGTAAAGTCAAATTAAGGTTTATTATAGGCGGTATCAATCACTGATGCCATATCGTGGGGAATTCCCCTTTTCGTGGGGAATTCAAGCCAAAAATTTGGTGAAAGGAAAAAAGGGAAATCCAGTGGCTTCTAGAAAAAAAAATATGGGGAAAAATCAGAAGCTAACCTATTTTAATTTGAGTTATTAAAAATTTTATGGGCAAACAAAAAACACATGACTTATACATGAGCAGTGCGTATGCGTAAACGAAAGATTGCATTTACTGGAAATGTGTTTGTCTCTTCTCGTTTTCTTGTGTGTTTACCATTGGAAGTTTGTTTTTTTTTTCAATTTTGAAATACAAAATAATCTTTAGATCATTGGGACTTTGAGTTGGTCGTGTTTTTTAAATTGAAATGTGAGTTAAAAAATTCAGTTTTTGATACATTTATAAGTTATATTATTAGAAACATATTAATTATTAATTGCAGATAATGAGTAATGTTAAAAAAATTTAGATGTTTCTTCATCCTCAAAAATATTTCAAGACTCTGGACTGGATCTTGCTGATTTCAAGAACTTGCCGGATCCTGTGGAGGGTAATCTATTAAGTCGTATTCCCAAGGCCAGACAAAAAATATGATATATACGTATATTTTTATTATTGTAATTATCGAGGGGAATAATTTGTGGGAAATGCTGTTAACAGAAAAGGGGAATTGAACCACCTCTAAATGGGAATTTCGCTTGGAGCGTCTGGCAACACTCTATGATGTGGAGAAGACAGGTTTAAGTTGAGCGCAGTATGTAATGTGGGATGATGTTGATCTTTTTACTGTGACTGCAGTTTCGGCGCTTATGGTGTCGGACAGAAATACTAAATCAAGAGTTCTCCCAAAAAGATTCTTAACTCCTTTGAATTGGCTCATGCCACACGAGACATTCCATCTATTAATAAAAGCTCATTAAGTTTCGACGCATAAATTTCAACGTACGTGTAGAAACAATCGTTATCAATTGTAACATAATCCACGTTTTTTTTTTTTGTTCATTTTTATTTATTATTACCTTATAACTATCTTAAAGCTATACAAAAATTCAAAAAACCTTATTATCAATAACTTACAACTAATTTATTGGCCCTATACGGGCGCTCTAAACTAAACTATATCTCGTAATACTAATGTCTTTCGACCTAAAAACCATTTTAATTAAATCTAATTATTTTATTTTTAATTAACCAAGAAAACTTTACTACAAAAACTTAGTTTCAGATCATTTTAAATTTTTATCTAAAAACTACCTAAAGCTAGACTAAAAATAATTAAAACTAGATACAATTTATACTAACTATAAATAACTTAAACAACTTAAAATACCTAAAAATACCCAAAACCACTTAAAAACTAGAACAGCCACAGCAGCATTTTTCGTTTTAAAATTTTTTGTTTATATTTTGTATACGTATGCAGACACACAACAACAAGCCACTTACACATAGATGTATATACGTACATACATATACGCACGCACACACGACTGTTCCCTATACCTAATTTCCCTAAATCTATGCAAGTCGGCCAAGGCATACATTCTTATCGACTTTAGCTATCAAAGTGCTGTTCAAAGAGCCACCGGAACTGGTTCTCTTGTTTCGCCCTATCCCTTGGGTCCCGATCGGATACAGTCCTACTGAACCGAAGGCGCTCTTCTCCACCTTGAGCGATGACGTCTCGACCATACAGGAGTCGCCTATCCACAGTTTCCCGGCTGACGTGGTAGATGAGCGGAACCGCCATTCTATCCTGTATCAGCCCTCGATAGTCTTAATAGAGGAATGCCTCTGGAGGGATGTAGCCACTTAATGCGAACTCTCAAAATATTCGTTATTCGGGTAATAAGCCCCAAAAATTAAGCTGTTGGTTGAGGACATCGCTCTTGTAATGTGACCCCGAATCAGCTTAAACAAAAAAATTATCTATTCTGTTTATGTTGGCTCCGTTGTATAGAACCTGGTTGAATAATACCGTTTGTACTCCGACTCTGGTGTTCTGTGTAATCCAAGGCAACGTCTAAGACACTGCCTCTCAAACACCTGAATCTTTTCCATTTGAAATAGGGCAACTTTGAACCACACCGGGCATCCATAAACAATCATCGGCCTAATGAGGGACATGTAGCAAATCACCTTCACCCTGCTGTCAAGACGGCTGCTATAAAACAATCGTCTGGTAGGTTAAAGTCACCTACGACCAAAATTTCATCTTCAGGTTCTGGGGGTGGCCGTGTCGCGATAGTTGTGTTCGCCTGTCAACCTAATGGTCACAGGTTCGATCCCTGTCGTAGTCTATGTACTCTATCATACAATGAGTTGCTGGTTTACCCATTACATTTTTTTTTAAATAATTTACACGCGCTCAAGGGAGTATGATGTTACCCTTTATATGTTTTTTTTGTACACAACGCGGGTGTGAGAGAGAAGGGATAGAAGGATAGGAAAGATGTGTAACGCGATGTTCTGAGACTAGAGCTGGTTGTTGTCCAAAATTTGTCTCCAGGGATGGCTACTGTACTAATGCGGAGAATTTACCGTGTCCTATTCATCTATGACTCTTAATTCGCATTATTTTTATTTATTTCGTTGTCATATTTATGGGTATACTAGGTTACTCAATCACGCGCTGTTAGTGTTATGGCTGAACAGCATGGATGAACAAAACCAGCAACTCAGTTTATGACAATTTAAATTAATTTTTTTTTATAATTACACGCGCTCAAGGGATTATACTACACTTTAAATGTAACAACACAGCGCGGGCGTGATGTTAAGGGAGAAAGAGAAGGATAGGAAAGAAGTGTGGTGTGATGTTCTGAGACTGAAGGTGGTTGTTGCCTCAGATTCTATCTCCAGGGATGGCGGCTGAACTAATGTGCTTCGTGGCCAATATGATTTTTTTTTTGATAATTTTGCACGCGCTCAAGGGATTATGAATACCCCTTATACGTTTTTAACACGGCGCGGGCATCCGGTGAAAGAAGAGAAAGGAGGATAGGAAAGATGTGTGGCGCGATGTCCTGAGACTACAGATGGTTTTTGTCTCAGATGTAGCTCCAGGGATAGCGGCTGAATTAATTCGGTTCTCCGCTGTGTCCTATTTATTTATGTCTCTTATAATTCGCATTATTTTATTTATTTCGTTGTCATATTTTATTGGTATACTCGTTTACACAATCACAACTTGTTATTGTTATGCCTGAACAGCTTGTAATGAGTAAATCAGCAACTAATTTCATGACAATTTTTAGAATTGGTTTTAAATGGAATATAAGAAGACATAGACAACGGCAGGAATCGAGCCTGCGACCACCAGGTTGACAGGCGAGCACAAAACTATCGTGCCACGGCCATCCCAAGAAGTTCCCTCCTAGTCACGCAATAATTCCTTTCAGGTTTCGAGAAAACCTTGCTGTAGTAGGAGACAACTTCTTCTTCTCCGTCATGAACTTGGGACAGTACAACTCCTATTCCAACATTGCTCGCATCAGCGTCGATGATGAAAGGCTTATCGGGAGCCGGATATGTCAGCACAGGGGCGTTACATTAGCGCACCTTCAGTTCCTAAAAACCTTTCTCGCACTCACATGACCATTTTAATGGTTTCCCCTTTTCAGTAAGCTGATTTAAACTCTTCGCTATTCCAGCAAAATCCTTCACAAAACGGCGATAATACGTGGCTAGACCAAGAAAGCTTCTGAGTTGAAATTTTTACTACATCGGACGAGATAATATGCCCCAGGTATTTAACTTTGATCTTGAAATGCGCACATTTATCTGGATTTAATTTAAGGTGAGCTTCTCGAAGTCTTTTAAATACGGCTTTAAGGTTCTTACAATGCTTATCAAATGTTTTTCCGTAAACGATGACATCGTCCAGTTAAACAAGGCAAGTTTTCTAAAGTAAGTGCTTACAAAACGCAGTCCATCGAAAGCTCAAATATTGCCGGAGCATTAAATAGTCCGAACGGCATCACTTTAAATTGCCACAGACCATCTCCTGTTCAGAAAGACGTCTTTTCCCGATCTTCTGGGTGGATTTCTTCCTGCCAATAGCCACTTTTCAAGTCTAGGGTGGAGAACCACTGAGTTCCTTCCATTGCAGCCAAAGTATCGCTAATTCTGGGCAGAGGGTAGCTATCTTTCTTTGTCACATCGTTCAGCCTACGATATTCCACACAACATCGAGTCCTTCCATCTTTCTCCTTGACAAGAACCACAGGTAATACCCAAGGGCTTTTTGAATTTTCGATTAGTCCATCTTTTTTGGTCGATACCATTTCTTCGACATCTGCTTGTTAGGCCAATGGCAGACGTCTTGCTGGTTGATGAATCGGCCTTGCGTCTCCTGTGTCGATTCGATGTTGCACAAGTTGTGTTCGACCGTACTGCCTGTTTGGTGAAGAAAATATGTCAACGTACTCATGAAGAAGGCTACCAGCAATACTTAGCAGATGTTCACTTAGACTTGAAAATTTTAGCTTTTATGGTTTTCAAATGTTCGGGGTTCACCGACTTCTGGCAGTCCACTTTTGTGATCTTCATTATTGCAGGCACTGATTCACATTTCCCAACTACTCCCTTTCTGAGCTTAACTTCGTATGGTTTGATGTTGAGTATCCGTACAGGCACCATATTGTTCCTTGGTGCCACCAGAGTTTTCCCTAACATATTGTTTTGGGAACATAGCTCAGTCTGGTTCCACCATTAGGTTCCGATGGCTACCCGAATGACCCTTTAATTTTGTCCAAACAAACACTTCTGAAGAAGGAGGCAAACATATGTCATCTTTGATTACATCAGTCCTTAGAGTTGATGAGTTTTCACTGCCGTAAATCATAGGAATTTCTATATTCTTGTACCTAAGAACTTGCTTACCGATATCCAGAATTACTCCGTGCTTTTTCCTAAAGTTGACTCCAATGATGCATTCATCACATATGTCTGCTACTAGAAATAGACGTGAAAACTCTGATTCTGCTAATCGGATCTCCAGGCGAACTTCTCCTTATACTCTTTCTGCCTCCCCTGTTGCTGTTTTCAAACGAAAGCTATTGGTGTTGTATAGCCATGTCATATTGACGAAGTCTCTACGCACAATCGAGGCAGTGCTTCCTGTTATTTAGAATTGCCTCTAGTGTCAGACTTTTGTTGTTGCGTTTGGTCTGTGAGACCTGTTCTGGCGCCATCGATACCAGAAACCAGCTTCTGCCCTCGATGTTGGTTCTTACGTGTTTCCCTTCTGGGAAAACAGGGCAAGCTGGAGTGTTGATGGTATTGCTAGGCTGTTCTCTAGTATTTCTGTCATCACAATGTTGACACACATCTCTTTTTGGTGGCAATCTGCACTGGTGTTGGAGATGTCCGGTCTTGTTACAATTCCAGCATCGAACAGGTTTATTTCGTTGATTTATTTGGAACTCAATTCTCTCACAAGAACACTCCTCAACTTCTAGTTATCTTACCCGGTGAACTCCTTGAGAAGCCCGTTCTACTGCTTCCATTGTCAAAGCGAATACTAATGCTTCGGGAAGAGTATGTTTTCCAGCTGTTCGAATAGCTCGCTGAAGCTTTCTGTCAGAAATAGCACGGACAAATGCTTCCGTTGCAAGCTGGCTAATGATTTAATCTGCGGTTGGATATGCCAGGTGTGCCAGTCGTTTGATATCTGCTTGGAGTTGCTGTAGGCTTTCACCACTTTTTTTGGAATCTGGATTTGAGTTGGACTCGGAAAACTTCTTGCATATGGCCATCTCCAAAGCGTTTGTCAATGGCTTGAACAAGAGCACTGAAGTTTCCATTCTTGCCTGCCGGTATAGTTTGCAGAAGTTCAGCAGCATAACCTCTTAGTGCAAGTGTCAGCCCTATAAACTCTTCGTGATCTCAGCCATTTGTTGTTGCAGCTGCCTCAAATTGCTTTTTATAGATCGACCAAGAAGTTTGTCCATCAAAAGTTGGTGGATGCATTTCTTTTCTTTTTGGACAGTCGCCAGAACTTTCTCGAAACTTCATTATTCTCACTTTGTCCAATTCCTTTGTTATATTTTCAATTTTGATTCTTTTGCTCGTTCTTTTGTTCTTCAAATCGTTCCTTTTGTTCATTCTTTTGTTCATCAAACTTGGAGAGGAAAACAGCCATCATAAAGAAGTCAAAGCCAGTACTTACATGTTCTTCCGAAATTGCAATATTAAATTGCAATGTGTCTGGATTTTCTTCTCTTTGTATTAAATGTTCTTGCAACTGAATATAAAGGTAATTTTTCGATCCACCAGTAGGTAGACTGACTTGCTTAGTTCTGCCTTAAGTTCGAACAAATTTAAGTCGTTCAGAGTCTTACCCATTTTTTTTTTTTGACATATTAAAATACGCGATACTCAGTTTTCTTGTCTTACTTAATTATCTCAATGCAAATGCTCATATGAAATACGTTTTATTCCACCTTTCTGACACCAATGTAATATTTTCACTCGGGTTCGTAAATAAAACCTATTTCCTTTTTAACGACTTCCAATTATTTACTTCACAATTAATTAAACACCACTTTTCTTTCTAACACACGAAACGCTTTATTATTCCACTTATAATAAAAGTATACCAAATACAAACTTATTAGGGGTATTCAGGATCTGGTGTAACAAGTCTTGTAAAATTGTTATATTTTATTTTTTTACAACAGACTGTGAACATACCTTTACTATTCTGAAGCCAGACTGAAGCAAATGTCAAAATCTGTTTCACATTTGTTCTGAAATATCTTAGTTTGTGTTAAAAAATTTTACACTCTTGTATTTTTCTGTTACAATAGGGTTCGGGTATAGTAAAAGTTTAAGACTTTGATATTCATTTTATTTTGTTGTTGGAGTTAAAAAAATGCTACACTTTTACACTTTCGCAATGATACAAGACCAGTTAAATCGGATCAGTTACATAGTTGTGTATACAACCAACTTTACACTTGCGCTCTCAAAAATAAACTTTGCCATCTTCAAGCAAAACCTACTATTTATACTTGTTTTTATTGCTTCTAGATGTCTCTTGAACTCTCTCGCCAAATAGTTCTAGAATTTGCTAATAGTGTTAATGCAGATTTTAAAGCATAATACTGGGTTTGCGTCTTTGCTGTCGGTATGCAGTTTATAATTTATAATTGAAGAAAACGCAAACAATATGTTTACATTATTTTTGTGTTTGGTTTAGTGGACAGTGTAGACTTAAAGCCAATTGAATGTTTTTGTGACCCTTAGTCCAAAATGCGTTTCGCCCAGGTACTACAACCGATGAGCCCAGCTGTAGTACTCGTACCTGGGCGAAACGCATTTTGGACTAAAGGTAACAAAAACATTCAATTATAATTTATAGAAACTTTGTACAACAAATTAAATAATGTCCGTATGGCGATTTAAAAGTACTCATGTAGTACAATTCGTTGCACTTTGATTGGTATCTCTATTTGAACATAGTGTTGCAATACTTGGTGAAAGATGATTTGTAGTTGTGTGGTTTGTATCAGGGGCGAACGCAGAAAAAAATTGGGAGGGGGAGGGGGGATTGGGAGATTCCCAAAAATATATTAACTGAATATTAACGAACAATTTTTTTAGTATGTATTAGCCGATCCGTGTTCGCGTTGCTTCGCAAGCTTATAATATTTTTTTTAATATGACTAAAAGCATAAAAAAAATATTCAATGAGACTGACCGTAATTTAACTGTATTTATTACCCAACATAAAATGTATATACATTATACATACTTGCATATGCTTTCCGTAACCAAATAAAGATATGTATGTTCTCTCACTGAAACAGTTTTAAAAAAATAGACCTTCGAGCATACATATTTCAAAGCTTCTGGATATACAGTATTAGCAGTTTTATTATTTTCACAAAGAAGTTAATAATGATTATTTTTGAGCCCACTTTTGCATGGGGTACATAAAGTTGACCATGAGAAAAAACATTTCACAGAATAATACACTTCGAAGAGTTATACTCTCGAAACACTTCATATTTTAAAGAGCATGAATCGGAGGCAGGGCACACAAAGCATATCTGCGATATAATTGCTCTCTTCCCTTTACCTGTTTAATTTGCGTTCAGCTTAAGACTAAACTTATTAGATAGAAGTGTCTTTAGAATTTTTTTTATTTTAATTATTCAGTTTAGTTTTATAAACAAAGTAAGATTTTATTTTTACATATACTTTGGAACACTGTGAGTCCTCAATTGTTTTTATCTTTGTGGTACAAAATTGTTTATTGCTTATTTTCTGTTTTTGTTTTTGTATAAATAATAGTTCACCTTGAGACAGCGATCCCTGTAAAAAACGCCGGGAAGAGTTAATGTAACTAATTTGGTTTCATTACTAAATTTTTTGTGACCAAAATAGATGAAGGAAATGTTTTCCAAAGCAACATAAGAAAAACACATTCCCTAAGATCCTTTTGCTCTAAAAGAAGTCATTTGAAAAAGTTTATTATATAATCTCAAATTATCCAGGCATTTCATAGATTGTGGATGATCTCCATTGAGCATTCTTTTTAAAGTTTCAGGTGACTCGGCTATTGAATGAATGCTTACTTTAGTATTAGCACAACACATGCTATTAAATTCCTAAACACATTTCTTGGGGTTTTATTAATTTTCCCTACATAGCTATATCTTTTATTTAATTATTCGAATACGAAAACTGTGGTACATAATTAAAAACAACTCTACTCCCCAAAAACTGACTAACACTTGAAATATTATTACTTGCTGTTACTATATTAATCGATGAGCGAACAATTAAATTGACTGAAAGTCAGAAGTAAATAAACAACAAAAAAAATGCACAAGAAATGCAACAACCCAGTCAATGCGATTGAATCCAATTCATAGATGCAAGCATTCAAAATAAATTTAAATTTATAATTTGTACATACATTTATTTATCAGCTTATAAGTACAGTTAAAAATTACTTAGGGCTGAAAATTTGCATAAAACTTTTGACGTTATATAAAAGATCGCATTTTTGCAAAATATCTAGCGGGTTCAAAAGCATAATTAAATATGTTGGTTAACTTCGACAAAAAAGTGTTCGATTATTTTAAGTTAATAATCTAATTCAAAAATTATATTTAACAGATAAAAAAATTCCAATTACATTCTTATAAGAATAAGGAAAATTATAAAATTGGTTTCAAGTACATTGGTTGAAAACTTTCTGAGATTAGCGCCGACAAACTAAATATTTATTTCGTTTAATATAATAGTAATAATTTGATTTTGGATACACGTAAGATAAATAAATAAATTCTTAGTCAATTAATTCACTGGCCAGACCACGGGCAAAACATACTTCTAGGTGCATGAATCTAACCAAATTCCCGAAGAAAAATATAATTTACAGTGAGTAATCGCTGTAAACTTTATTAAAGTCGGTAAACATCGATCAAAAAATAATGCGTCTTAGAAAGGTACCACAGCACCTAACTGATGAGCCCAGCTGTAGTACCTGGGTGAAACGCATTTTGGACTAAAGGTCACAAAAACATTCAATTGGCTTTAAATCCACATAGTCCACTAAAATAAAAACAAACATAATATAAACATATTGTTTGCGTTTTCTTCAATTAATTCTTAGTTAGGTACAATATTTTATGAAATGAAATACAAGTGCCTTATAACTTTTGCCATTATATTTATAACGTCCTCATAGTCAACCTCAATATCCCCACAGATGTTCAGTAACATCAAACCGGCGGCGTTCAGTCGCCCCTTTCCGGTTTTGCCTCTCAGATAGGTTTTTAATCGGCGCAAGCATGAAAGAGATCACTCGCTTGGCGCGTGATATGCATAAAGCAGTAAGCTGTTTTATAAAAGGACGAATCGCAAACATTTAGCGAGTCAATAAAGTTTTTGGGCCGTTTTTTTTTTTCATTTGGTATACCTACTCTGAAAATTTTTGCAACCATAGTTATTTTAACATTGGCATTTATCAAGAAAATGAAAGAAATACATTTCTAACTGCTAGAAGTTTCAATTCGGCTAGACAATTACATACTTTTACATCATCTGGAAATTCTTGGGCAAATACCTCAGCAGAACTTTCTATTTCTATACTTCTTCAGGTTTGCCACATTTTTCGGGCAAAATATTTTGAATTTTGGAAAGCAATTCACGATGGTCGAGAAATCTATATTTTAATTACATGAATAATTGGTCCAAGAAAGAAACATAGATAGGTCGTCAAAATATTCGTCAGGATCACCTTCGTAAATATCTATCTACATATACTCTGACAACTATATTTGCAAGTATGGAAGTGAATTTTTGTATATTTCAGTCGCAGGCACAGTTATTTTTGATCTAACACTAATTTCCCCATTGGGGGGTTTTAACCCCCACTACCCCCCTGCGTTCGCCGCTGGTTTGTATTATTAGGCACAAGGAGTTGGTGCATTGTTATTAAAGTTGAAGTTGGTGATTCGGCGAGGTAATGTGTAATCGGTAAATACAGATGTAGCATCTTTCTTCGGTGCTGGGTTTACCTCGGAATCTTCATCATCAAGTTCGACATGGTAATTCAGATGGTAATTCAGTTCTGCATTGTGAATGAGAAATATTAGTTTCAGATTTCTGTGAGGTGTTCTCTTTTTGCAGTTGTTTGAGTGAAGTTATACTATCAACCTTGTCAGAGAGAAATAATAGTTGTTTTTCCAGATTTTCTAATTGCTTTACGTTTTGCAGTACATCACGAACAATATTATTATGAGCGAAAGTGTCGCATTTGTCAAAAAGGTAGTATAAAGATTTCTTTTTGTCAAAAAGCTTAATGCTGATAAACGGGGCGTCACTACATTGAACATGAATGAAATTCTACGACAGTTTCCACTACACATAATAGAAAATATAATTTGCAGTATATACATATTTATATGATGTAAATTTTATTAGCGTCGGTAGACATCGACCAAAAATATTGCGTCTTAGAAAGGTACGATAGCATCTACCTGATGAGCCCAACTATCGTGCCCGGGCGAAACGCATTTTGGACTATAGGTCACAAAATATTTCAATTGGCTTTAATACACATAGTCCACAAAAACAAAAATAATATGTAAATATTGTTTGCGTTTTCTTCGAATACACATAATAGAGTCAATCATGTAATCGGAAATTTGTTCACAATATACACAGTTAGCCATAGTTTTCAATAATAAATTTTAGAAAGATTTCCAATAATTTACAAATCTCTCCTTATTATATTTGTGATTACGTAATTTTCCTAGTTCTGAAAGACACTGATCACCTTGTACAAAAATTCAAACAACGCCGGACGTATATATATCTAGTACGCGACAGGTGGCGCTATACTAATTGTCAAGTAGTAGGTTGATGACTTGCAATTTAATAGTAATGCATGAGTGAGGGAGATGTAAAACAGCAAGAGGAGAAACTAAGTTGTCATTGAGTATGGAGATAAAGATGAAACATAGAGAGAACTGCCAACAAATATTCACGTTGTAGTTAATACGCTGAAGAGAATGTAGAAGCACTCAAAGCTAAATTTTGTTATTTGTTCTTTCCACTGAGACTAAGAGTTTATGAATTTTTTTTATATGTTTATTTTATGCAATAAGGCTTAGATATGCAATAGCCTTTAATATAAGACCTGATTACAACACTCGGCAAAATTTTAATCACCACAAAACGTGGTTTTATTAATATTTTTCGTGATTTAGATATGAATTTTCCGGCTCAAATATTAGGCACATGCACTCACTAAGCTTTTCACTCAACTGGAAATAACATCGAAAAAAATTTCCTTGTGCACTGACTGGAAATAAGACCAATATGCTGATCGACATTATTACCATTTTAGTAAGAATTTCTATGCTCCTTTCACAATTAAACAACAACAATTTCATTTTGAATAATGTAGAATTGTCTTTTTTCAAATGGAAATAATATCAAACGAAATTCAAATAACATCGAAAAAAAATTCCTTGTGTACTGACTGGAAATAAGGCCAATATGCTGATCGACATTATTACCATGTTTGTAGGAAACAGAGTCGACTAAAAAAAAACAAATCCGCCTCTATTTCCATTTTGTTTAGATATAAAACCGATTCGACCTTATTGCTATCCGGTGCCTTACGTGGGGCTTTTGCCGCCCTAGGCAAATTATGCCGCCCCAAAGTTAAAAAAAAACGAAAATCGTACAAATTAATATTTAAAAGTCTTATTCAATACATTTCACGGATTTACGATAAAATAATTTTACAAAGTATTGAGATTAAAATTTTGCTCTTCGCGATCTCATTTATGCAAATCTTGTAGCGATTTTTTCTTCTTCATACGATTCATTATGTCCTTTTCTATGGATATCATTGCCAGTGATGTTAATCGCTCTTCAGTCATAGTTACATGTTACTTTAGGAGTATTTTTAACACAGTTGTTTTAATTTGTATATAATTCAAGGAAATGGTTTGAAGCTAGCTCAAGAGATCCTTAGATATAACATAGTTTTGAACTTCGTCGTCAGTTCTTGTCGTTAAATTGATTTAAGTTTCTCGCAATCCTTAAACTCCACATTTTATGAAAAACTTATTCCATATAATCGTTGACAAAACCAATTTGAATTTGTATATCCGTTTACATAGTTCAGCGAGTTGCTTTGAAACTTGAATTTTCATAAAATTCTGCACTTTCTGCGATTTCGATTAAAAAATCATAACTTTCTAATAAAGTTTCAAAGACAGTTAGTAGCTTGTGCTCTGCTTGACCAATGTGTCCGATAAATTTTTCAAAACAATTTGCTTACTTTAGAATAGTTACTATATTTTGGCAGAATAGCTTATATAAGTAAGAAGAACAAAGGAACAGAAAGAAAATCAGATCAGGATGCGTAAAAAATTCTAAGATATTTTTTCAGCTGCTGTCAGATTAAAAAAGTCGAAAGTTCATGTTTTTTTTTTTTTTTTTATAATCTACCCGCGTCAAGGGATTATGAATACCCTTTAAATGTTTCAACACAGCGCGGGCGTGAGGGTGAGGTTAAGGAAGAGAAAGAATGATAGGACAGATGTGTGGCGCGATATTCGGAGACTGTAGGTGGTTGTTGTCTCAGATTTTGTCTCCAGGGATGGCGGCTGAACTAACTAAATTTCCGTATCTTATTTATCTATGTCCCTTATAATTCGCATTAATTTTTTTTATTCTTAGTCATATTTTATCGGTATACTAGTTTTACTCAATCACATGTTGTTAGTTCTATGCCTAAACAGCATGTAATGAGTAAATCAGCAACTCATTGTATGACATTTATTTTTAGAATTGGTTTTTAATGGAAAAATAAGAAGATATAGACTACGGCAGGGATCGAACCTGTGACCATAAGGTTGACAGGCGAACACACAACTATCGCGCCACGGCCACCCCCAAATGTATTTTTGTGTTTGCATTGGGACATATCCTACATGGCCAACTTCAATGATTATATTTATGCTATGCATACGCTGCACTGTTCGATCAAGCAACGGTGAACGGCAAGAAGCTTAAAATTTGTTAAATACAATTACAGAGAGAAAGAGAGGTATAAGAAATAAGTTTGTATTAATATGACCTGGTACTCGAATACCTGAAGATATCCTACAAAAAATTAACAACAAAGGAAAATGAACAAAATACAGTGCAGTAGTTGCTGATATTATTTTAGATTCAATAAGACTCATCTGTATTACTGTTTTTTATCAGTTTTAAATTTGTTGCACTTTTTTGCCGAACTAGTTGAATGCCGCCCTAGGCAATTGCCTGTTTTGCCTTCAGGCAAGTTTGGCACCGTTGGTATCGGTTCATCAAATAGTGAGAAAGTCGAAAATATGAACAGTGGTTCAATTGGAAGTACCGTTTATAAGTAGGTACCCCAAATAAAATATTTTTTACTGGAAAGTGGAATGCCCATTTTGAAGAACACACATTTTTCTTGATCAAGATTCTTGGAGCAGTTTTTTTTTTACATTTGTATGGGAGGTGCCGTTGTTTTTATTTTAGAAAAATAGTTTTTTTAACTATTCAAGAAAATGTCAAAAAAAAACTACTATATCCGAAGTTTTGGAAAAATCGGTGGAGTCGTTTTCGAAATTTTGAGTTAAGAAAAATTGTTTTTTTCTATAACAAAAAAAAAAAAATGATTCCTCCTACATATTTATGAACTGATTTTTTTTAAATAAGAATCTTTGGACCCGTTTTCGAGAAAAAAATCTTATTTTCTTTTCTTTTTGGCGAACAAAAATGTATGGCAGGTCATACCGCTATTTTTTGTCTTAAAAAAATGGAAAAAACATGTGGGCATATTACCGAAAAAACAATATGTACCAAGTTTGAAGCAAATCCATCCAACCGCTTAGGCTTTAGACTCTTTGTGTGGCGCGATGCTCTGAGACTAGAGCTGGTTCTTGTCTCTGTTTTATCTCTAGAGATGGGGGCTGAACTAATGCGGAGAAAATTACCGTGTCTTATTTATTTATGTCTCTTATAATTCGCATTATTTTATTTGTTTTGTTGTCATATTTATGAGTATACTAGTTTACTCAATCACATGTTGTTAGTGTTATGCCTGAACAGCATGTAATGAGTAAGTCAGCAACTCATTTTATGACAATTTTTAGAATTGGTTTTTAATGGAATATAAGAAGACATAGTCAACTGCAGGAATCGAACCCGCAGCCACAAGGTTGACAGGCGAACAAACAACTATCGCATCATGGCCACCCCACATAACTTTTTTGTTTTATTCGAATTCAACTCTAAAAGCAATCTCTTTCCTAAAATGAAAACAAAAGGAATTTTTCTTATATTCACCCCAGTACAGCATTGTTTACTTTCTATAACAATAGATGTCAGCACTCATCTTTAACAAAATAACAATAGATTGGCTTAGTTTCTTTGCTTGTTGAGTAAATATGGTGCGCAAGCCAAGAGTGGCAGTAGATGGCTTTTAAAAGTAATATTTTTATTTGCTACTTTGCTCCGAGGGACGTTAAGATCGTTCTCCCCATTTTCAATAGAGCTTTTGTATGGAACTGACAATCGACTAGCAGTCCATGTATAGTATGTCAATGCTATTTACTGTCTAATGGCCGGCCTGGAGAAATATCCCTTTTTCCATTAAATTTGTTGCATAAAATTCATTCTGTTTATAATTTTTGGTAATATCTTGATTAAATAAAGAATGGATAGATCGCCATTTTTGCATCAAAAAATCAAAAATAATCAAAGAGCATAATATTACTTTCGACCTATGTACGCAGTTCTCTCCTGAGATATCCTTAAAGTCCAACATTTTCTTCCCTTCATGCACCAACGCACAAGACCACCCCATTTACTAGATTTCTAAGTCCTAAGGGAATATACATTTACTTCCTTCCTTCAAAATATTCACACGCGATCGTATTTACCTTAAATTTGGATATATGTATATACATGACTAAATTGAACTGCACATTTGGCTTGTTTATAAAACTAGAATAATTATATTGTGTAGTTATATTCTTCAATATTTTGGGGTGATTTTTTTATTAGCGACAGTCGAACTCGACAGATGTGCGCTGTTGTGCAAAGATCTTACTGAAAAGGGGCACTAAAGACTAAACGTCTTCGTCGATCACCCTAACGAAACATTTACTTATGGGTCGAGGTACAAGATTAAAAATAGTAAAAGAAACTTAGGGAAACAAAAGAAAAGACGGAAAATAGAAACGACTATTTGAGAATTTGTTCTTTAAATTGGAAGTAAATGTACCTATCTTTTGTTGTGATTCATACATGCAGGATTGGAAATGAAATTTTACTGATAAGAGAAACTATTTTTTTTAACGGAGATGACCACGTACATTTATTTCATAAATCTGAGCCTTATTGTACAGTACCACCACGTATGAAAAGCTGGAAACCAATTTAATATGAACATATGAAATCTAAAGGAGTGTTATTACAATACAAAATAGCGAATTTATTAGATACAAAAATCATCATAAGATATGCTAACAAGACAAACATTATACCCAGTAAACCTTCAAATCCCACAATACGATAACTGCTGATCAAACAATCTTTGTTTTACAAAAATCTAAAAAATATATATATTTACATATGATGTAAGTAAGAAAACCCTATTTTTGAATTTGTTATTTTTGATTGGTTGTTTTTTTGTTTCGAATAGTTGCGGAATTTCAGTGGAGAGCTTCACTTTTAGGTCCAAAACATTTCCTAAAAAGTACGCTATATTTGGAACGGAGTAAAAATATGTAGAGGGGTGGAAAGTTTTTTTAGAAATTACTTGAAAATCATAGGTTCTTTTGAAAAAAGTCGTAGCTCATGTAAAAGAATTAATTTATTTTATTTTGCTTAATAAGTCCCAAAAAGATTTTTTTCTCAAGATGACCTAAGAACAACTTGTAGATAGTGCAATTGTCTACAAAATGACATATTACCGACATTATACGTCAATTCGCTCTTAAGTTAAAGCAGTCAAAAGATAATTTTTCTTGTCAAAATAGAGGTATGTATATTATTCATTCGTTAAAGCAACCAGTGGCTTGATTATGGAATACGAAGCGAATCGGCTTAGGTGGCGAAAATGAGATTTTTGTATTATTGTTTTCGCTTTCGTCTCTTTCGTTTTACTTTTGTGCTATTTTCGAAAGCGAATTTGATTTGACATTTTAATTTTTAGCGCGAGAATTTCCGATAAGTTTTCTTTGGCGGATTGGTTCATAGACACGATAGAATGTGTTATTTTGCTGGGATTTTTTAATTTCAATAAATAAAAATTATTTTTTATAAAAACAAACTAAAGGAATAAACAATCATTTTTTTATAATAAACGTCTGTCCTCGAGTCTACATCCTAACAGTTGGATGGATTTGCTTCAAACTTGGTCGTATTGTATTTTCGGGTTGTATGCCCACACGATTTTTTTCTTTTTTTTAAGACGAAATATAACGGTACCGGCCATACATTTACTTTTTTTTGGTCAAAAAGAAAATCTTATTTTTTCAAAACCGGCTCCAACGATTTTTATAAAAGAAAAGGTACTTTTCCGTAATTTTTGTATTGGAAAAAAAATTATTTTCAGGACCTCTAGTAGAACCATATTGTTTTCGATTTTCTGGGAAATGTTTCATTTGAATTTTTTGACATTTGTTGTGCAGTTTAAAGACCCCTAATACGAAGTTTCAAAAAAAAATTAAAAAAAAAAACTTTTGTTGAAAACTTAAAATTTCAATTTTTCGAAACTTCGTGTTTGGTAGTTGTTTGATATTATCTTGAACAATTAAGAAACTATATTCCTAAAATAAGAAACAACGGTACCTCCCATACACATGTTAAGAAAACCATTGAGAAAGAAATTATTTCTCAAAAACGGTTCCAGAATAAAAAAAATGTGTGTATTCTTTAATTAATGCAGTCCACTTTTAAGTCAAAAATTATTTTATTTTGCATACTTATTAACGGTACTTCCCATATAACCATTTCCATATTTTGGACTTTCTCACTATTGTAAGACCCATTAAAATTATTTGTGTATGCAAATGCTCCCTAAAATGTTAATAAAACTACATACCTACTTAAATTTTCATAAAAGTAGTTTTTTGAGTTTTAAAAAATTAATATTTTTTTTTTTGAAAAATCGATTTTTAAAACCAGTCACTGATATTTAATGAAATTCAAATTTTATATGTACTTAGATTATAATTACTTCAAAATGGCGTTTAACATTTATTTTTTTTTTTGTAAATTTTTTTTAAACGTTTATAAATATGTAAAAAAAACCGCTCCAATGATTTTTGATTTTTTTTTATATATTCATATTTGCCCAACAATTCAAATGACATCTTTGATTTCCCTCAAACTATAACAACTAAGCAATATAAAAAGATTTTATTATGTATATCATCCATTTATTTTTACCTAATTATATTCCCATTTACGAATTTTTGCGCACGTCACTGAATACATACTTACATATGTACTTTGTGACCCTCATACATTAATATATATATTTAAATATCACATGAATATTATGTAATTTGCAAATTATTTATAAAATAATATGCATATAGCTACGTAACCACCTACATCTTTCACTTTCATTATTATATCTACATACTTTCTTGCCAATTATCTATAATAATATATTTTGTAATTTATATCTAATTTCATTTCTAAAACTAATTTAAAATTGTAATCTCAACCACTATGTTTTAAGTACAAATTGTTCAGAAGACACTTCGCTTTAAAATACTTATGATTAAAATAACTAAAAATACAAATATAAAATACAAATTCATATTTAAATACCTAGCTCAAAATCATCAAGGTGCAGAATTGACTTCGCTAACGATTTAAATCTTAAATTTATTTAGAAAAGAAAATTAATAAAATACTACAAATAATCTGATTTGTGTACATCAAACAATATAATTTATTAATAAAGTAAATTTTAAATTAAATCAATATATGTACGTGTATAGAAAGTCATTTCGGGAACGCGTCCTAATGTACGATCTTCAACAAAATGTCCAAAATATGAATGGAAAATATAAGGTACTCAAGTCCTGTCATTACTTAATATACCGTATTTTTATACAAAATCTAGTTTTGAAAAGCATGCTAATAGATAATTTATTTTTAATTATAAAAATGCAAAAATAGTTTGTCCGATAGCGTACAAGTCATTTCAGGGAACACATCGAAAATTAATCAAAAATAATTTTAAGTTAACGCAGCCATTCGGTGTTTATCGTCAAATATATTAAATATCTAAGTGTTAAGTACAGTGAAACCCGCTTAAGCGAAACGACGAAAAATCAATAATTTTGCTTTTAGTTAAGCGGGGTTTTCACTTAAGCGGTCCTCGGATAACTGAAAAAAAGGCAGACTTCGTGTCACGTAACACGTTACAATTTTTACTATTTGTATTTGTATTTGTAACTTTAACAGCTGAAAAACAACCTGTGTTAAATGTTTACCAATTGCTTTTAAAATAAACTTGGTTTATCGAAATAAAAAAACAGGACCTAGTTATTAACAAACAAATAATTTATTTATAAACAAAACGAATTTGTACCCAACCAACGCTACTTTGAGTTCAGTTTCTTTTATTCACAGATACATTTCGTGTTACAAAATCAACAATGTATGTAAGTAAATCGAAATTGCGGGGTTTTCCCTTTTATTTAAGACTTAGCATTTATATGTGTCATGAATGCGGAAGTGGTGGAGGAAGGAGGTGAACGTATACGTGTAAAATGAAACAATTCAGCACCCGATTTTTTTTCCATTTTTAGTTTTTCACTTAACCGAGTTGTTTTCAATAGATAAATAGAAAGCTTTAAGGAGTTTTGTTTTAGTTATACGGGTTTTTCACTAAAGCGAGTTTTCAGTTAAGCGAGGTAGTTTTTATGTAAATATATATGGGGATTTGTGGATGTTTTCAGGTAAGCGGGTTTTTCACTTAAGCGAGCTTCACTTAAGCGGGTTTCACTGTACCTATCAATTCATTATTTATATAGATAGATAGATATATCTTTATTGTAGCATCAATTTGTAACATTTTTTCTTAAACTAAATTGCACAATTTACAGAGATGTGGTATAAAGCTACCTTACTACTGTCAATAATATATTTATTACAATTAATCAAACACATATACAAAAAAAAATAATGTTGAAGGAAAAGCTACATAAAAACCTTCATTAAAAACTTAGGAAGAGAATGAAAGAAAGGAGGGCGGTGAAAAAGAGATTCAAACCAAGCTTTGAGTCTTACAACAAGTAGGTAAAATATATAATTATTAAAACAAAACTACATAAATATGTGGAAAGAATAACAAAATACATACATAAATAACAAAAAATGAATAAATAAATAAATAAACAAGTAAGAATAAATAAATTAACAAATAAATAAATAAAATAAATAAATTAATAAACAAAAATAAATAAATAGACAAGCAAATAAATAAATAAATAAATAAATAGATAAATAATAAATAAATAAATAAATAAACAAATAAGTAAATGAAAATAAATAAATTAACAAATATATAAATAAATAAACAAATGAAAATAAATAAGTTAACAAATATATAAATAAATAAACAAATAGATAAATAAATAAGTAAATAGATAAATGAATAAATAAAGGTAATAAAATGTTATAGTAAAGCTAGGTTTGAAATCAAGGTATTATCAGACATAGTACATGATGTAAGGTATCGCTCATTAAGTTTGGCAATTCTTTCTGATACCATATCCATAGCTAAAATGGAATGAAGTTCATTTGTTGAAAATGACCACGGAAGCTTCAGAATCATTTTCAAAACCTTGT
Organism: Philhelius pedissequus; assembly: GCA_910595825.1. Lineage (NCBI taxonomy): Eukaryota > Metazoa > Arthropoda > Insecta > Diptera > Syrphidae > Philhelius > Philhelius pedissequus. The sequence continues at coordinate 99,691,511 of OU343160.1, forward strand.
TTTGAGCTATTTGTAGTCGTCGTATATTACTGATTGCACAATTACTCCATGCTGGTGAACCATAATACATGATAGCTTGGAACACAACTTTATAAATCAGAAGCTTATTTTCGGTACTTAGTTTTGACTTGCGGTTGATGAAAGGATAAAGAATTTTAATTGTAGAATTTATTTTCTGAATCGTTTTTTGTATATGTAAGCCAAATGTTAATGTTTTATCTAAATGCACTCCAAGATATTTCACTTCAGATCTCCATTCTATCCTTGTGCCATCAATAAGAAGATTATTGCTTGGTAAAAAGCAGGGTTTTCTTTTTCGAGTGAAAAAGATTGCCTGCGTTTTTGAAGCATTGATTCTTATTTTCCAATCATGAAAGTAGCTTTGTATAACATTTAGTGCAGATTGCAGATTAGTTTCGATTGTGAAACCAACTGAATCCGAAGAGAAGATACAAGTATCATCAGCGAAAATTGCTGTTTCACAATAAGGAAGTAATGGAAAATCGTAAGTAAATATTGTGAATAGAATAGGACCTAAAACTGATCCTTGTGGAACACCCGCCGTTATATTATATGTTTCTGAGGACCAGTTATTGATTGAAACCTTAAATTTTCTTTCGTGTAAAAATGATTGAATGATTTTTATTAAGTAGATTGGAAAGTTGAGTATTGACAACTTGTGTAAAAGCGCATTATGCCAAACTGTGTCAAATGCTTTTTCGACATTTAAAAGTACCATACCTGTACTTTTACCAGACCTTAAGTTACTTTTTACATGTTTAGTAATTCTATGTACTTGATGAATTGTACTGTGATGGGCTCTGAAGCCGAACTGCTCGGGTGGTAAAATATTGTTATTTATTAAGTGTAGATTTATTCTATTTTTGATTACTTGTTCAAAACATTTACTAATTGAACTTAATAAACTAATTGGCCTGTAGCTGTTTGGTCGACTAGCATTTTTACCAGGTTTTAAAATTGGTATAATCTTGGCAGTTTTCCAGTTATTTGGAAAATAGCCAATTTTGAGGCATTAATTGAATAGTGCTTGCAAAAATTTTAATCCTAATGTTGGTAAGTTCTTCAGATATGTATTTTTAACGCCATCAAGACCAGCTGATTTTCTTGCATTAAGATTTTGAAGTATATCTAAAATATCATCCAGCGAAACCTCAATTTGGTAGTCATTTATAGATAATGAATTAATTGAAGCAACTGAGATGTTGACAATGGATTCAATACTACTATTATTCATATTGTTATTGGCATTATGGTTGGCAGAAAAAGTTTCTGCTAAAATATTTGATTTTTCATTGCTCGTAATTAAAATATTGTTTCCTATTTTAAAAGCTGGAATGTGAGTGTTTTTCTTCTTAATAATTTTAACTATACTCCAGAAAGGCTTACTTCCTTTATCTAAACTCTCAAGTTTCCGGTTCCAAGATCGATTTCTATGGTGCAAAATTTCATCTTTTATTATTTTATTGAGTGTATTAACTAAAACAAGGAAATGAGGTTCTCGGTTTCTTATCCATTTTCTTTTAACGAAATTTCGATGTTTGATAAGAATGATTATATTACGTGGTAGTGAGTTTACGCTTTCAGAACTACTTTTTATTTTAGGAACAGATTTATCAATGCTTTCATAAACAGAATTTGTGAAATATGTAATATCTTGATCTATATCTGCTTCGTTGTAAATATCATTTGAATTTGAATTATAATTTGACAATTTTTTTTCGTATTTCACGCTTATATTTAACCCAGTTTGCTCTTTTCATATCTAAAATTTCAATTTTTCTTACTAAAGGTGATGAAAAAGAATTGATTACCACTGGAACATGATCGGAACTTAGTTCATTTAAGACCATAGGCTGGTCAAAAAGATTGGTCATATTAGTAAGAAATAGATCTAATGTTGAGGGATTCGATCTGCGATTTGGTGGGTAATAAGTAGGATGAGGAGGATATAGGATATTGAATGGATGCCTACTGTGAAGATTTTCAAGAATATTTCCCCATGCATTTGCTCGTAAGCAACCCCAACTCGTATGTCTGCAATTAAAATCGCCGCCAATCAAAAAAGTACCATTTAGACTTATTAATTTTCTTAAATCATTATTTAAATAATAACGTTTAGTAGGGGTAATTGGACCACCGGGAAAATACACAGACAAAATATTTAATGAAGAGCCATTTTCAAAAGGTATTTTAATTCCAATGTTTTGTATTAATTTTGTACTTATAATAGGAATTAATTCATGTCGAATAGTATTTTTAACTACCACGGCAACACCCCCCTTTTTATCATCTCTATCAAGACGATAGCAAACATAATTTTTATTATATAATTTGTCTTTAAAAGATAGCCAAGTCTCAGATAATAAACCTACATCTACATCATGCTTATTGAGAAAAGCAAAAAATTCTATTTGTTTACATCGAATGCTTTTAGCATTCCAACATATAATTTTCATGGCTGTTCTATTCATTTCTTACTATACAGATACTTAATAGCTAATTGTGTAATTGTGTTAAACTGATCTGCTCTCGATTTACAATTATTCAGCAAAGTTATCATCTCCGCAGTAAGCTTATTTATTTCTTCGATAGAAAAGAGATCGCCAGTGGAATTATCGCTGCCAATGTTGTTGTTGGCCCATGTTCCACACTCAACAGGGTTTGTTACTGGTACTGAAACCGGTTTTACAAAAGTGGACCCCCTTCTCTTGTTTGGGAGAGGAGGGAAATCTAAGACGTTTGGTTCGAATACCTGTTGCAATTTTGTTGAAGCAAGTGTATGACGTTTATTTTTGGAAGAAAACTTTTCTCTCATTTCGAAAAAGCTCTTTCGACTCATACAAGAGAGGTCGGTGGATTTGTGGGTTTCATTGCAATTAGCGCATTTAATGTTCTTCGAATTACACTTACTCGTCTCATGGTTATCAGAACAGATTGCGCAGTGGGTCTTGATATGACAATTTTTTTCTCCATGCCCGAACATTTGACAGTTGAAGCACTGTGTGTATTTTGTTTTTTGTCGGCGTGCAAATTCCCACTTTACTTGGGTTCTGAAAATTGATTTAATATTTTTCTTTAAATCATTAAGTCGAATGGAAGAACGTTCAAGAAACACTATATACATAATATCGATGAAATGATCATGTTGTTTTTTAATCAATTTAACCTTAACACATTTCAATCCAAGCTTAATTAGTTCAGTTTTTAATGTGTCGATTGGCAATTCATCGAGTCCAAAAAGAATGACTTTAAACGACCGCTCGGTTGGAAGGTCATGTGTGAAAAATTGCCAATTTTTAATTTTAAGTGCATCACAAATAAACTTATGATCTTCACTTCGTTCACAATTTATTTTTATGCCAATTGACATTTTTTTTATGTAATAATTAATTACTTTAATTTCATCAAGTAAAGCATGAACACTTGTTGAAGTTTGTTGCAAAACACAAATAGCAGGAATTTTAAGTTTCTTGGGAGGAACAATTGGTTCATCACATTCAATGTCCGATTCAGAGCCAGGAAGACATTGCAAGGGAGTAAAACGCCCGTACCGATAATTATGGTCTTCCGGACCCATTATTCGTTTTTTTTTTTGTTGAAAGACAGATTAATGTCTTCAACTAAAGGTGGTGTTCGATTTCGTTTATGAATTTTTTTGTCTTAGAGATGTACCGCACAGAGAAAAATGTCTGCATGCGACAGACAGTCGATGAGTACTGGATTGATATAGGGTACATCAATAGTCCGTCATTTCGTTAACGTATTTATTACATTTCATTATTGATGAAATTCTTTTTTAAGACACGAAATAACAAAGTAGCCTCAAATATTTTACTATTGACAAAGTAAGGTCGCATTAAAAATTGCCGCCGTATAATATAAGCGCGCAATTATTTGTAATCGTCATTTCGGAAACGTTACCGGACATGTTGGCACGTTCCCGAAATGACTGCTGCGTTCTCGGAATGATAATTATTGTTCTCCAAGGGAGGGATTTCAAGAAACAATTATCTATTCATACAGGCGTATATCCACCCTTATTATTATAGGCGTTTATCTTCAACGACAAGTCTCACATATTTTGTCGATTCACTTTATATACTACGTTTCCACCGAGCTTTAACCTCTTGTAGATTTACTTATTTATTTCAAAAACTGTTTCCACTGCTCCAAAAGTAGATTAATTTTGACAGCACTATTCAAATTGCATATATCGTTTCATTTTCTCTTATGATGTAGGAGTGAGACAGGCAGCTTATCTGTGTCAACCGAAGAGAAAAAATCACTTCCCGATGAATGTGTTCATTTCGATATGGAAATAGGGTAGTTCGATTGCAGATTTAAATGAGATTTATTTTAAATCTTCATTTGAGAAGATTAAAATGTGTATGGTAAATCCTTAAGATTTGTAGGAGATTTAGCTAAATCTACCTAAATCTCGTTTTAGTGGTCGATGGAAACGTTGTATTAGGGGTTTTATACTACGTTTCCGCCGAACTTTAATCTCTTGTAGATTTAATAATCTCAAAAAGTGTTTCCGCCGCTCCAAAAGTAGATTAATTTTGACAGCACTGTTCAAAATGCATATATCGTTTCATTTTCTCTTATGATGTAGAAGTGAGACATACAGCTACATCTGTATCAACCCAAGAGAAAAATTTACTTTCCCGATGAATGTGTTCATTTCGATATGGAAATATGGTAGTTCGATTGAAGATTTAAATGAGATTTATTTTAAATCTTCAACTGAGAAGATTAAAATTTGTGTGGTAAATCCTCAAGATTTGTAGGAGATTTATACTACGTGACGTGTTTTCACCATAGAAAAGAGAGGTTATTTTGATCTTCTCTATACCTCCATCTCTTTCTAACACACATATAAAGGTAAAAGTCGGAAATGATTGCTACGTGGCGACTCTAGCAAGATGGTGTCCTTGTTTTCTGTATAGATAATTGACAGTTGGATGTGCGCATTCTGGCCGCGTTCCACAAAATAATGTTTGTTTGGGGTGTGTTTAGAAAATAATTCCCTACTCTTTAGAAGATTTCAATGAGATTAATTTCTAATCTTCGTTTAAGGAGATTAAAATTTGTATGGGAAATATTCATAATTAAGAAGATTTCGAAGAAGATTTATAGTAAATCCACATAAATCTTTATTAAGTGGCAGGTGAAAACGTAGTATTAGCTATATCTACTTAAATCTCGGTTTAGTGGTCGGTAGAAACGTAGCATTATCAATTGGTAATCCCAATTGATTGATTCTGAATGTATCACTGTATTTGTGAAAATTAAAAATTAAAACAAAGTATATAATTCATTTCAATTTAGATACACATTAATTGCTTAAATCAATAATAATTAACTTGCTTCTTTTAATGTTATTTTTATCAGAAAAGTAGGTTAAAGGTAAAATCGCACACCGCGGAACTGCTTTTCACAACGTATTCATATAAGATTTTGTGAAGATCAGTTGCCGCTTAGTGAGGTATAGCTCATACAATTTCATACCAATAAATATTTTGCCGAAATTACAAATCAAACCGATGATTTTGATATTTTAATTATGTGAGTGTATTAGTCATACTGATAGAATAAGATATTGTGTGTCCCACCAAGTTTAAAACATGGCCCTAAAGAGTTTAATGTTGTGGCTATTTGGTTTTGCTTCCAGCATCTTGTGATACCTCCAACCTCCTAAAATTAGTTTCAGGAGATGGATTTTTTTCTAATGACCAAACGAGATGCTATATTTGTTCACCATATTTAAAGAGTTCAAACTAACCCTTTAATAAATCCAAACTTAATAAAATCTGTTAAAAAAGAATATATAAGACAATAAAACTTACATTTGTAGGCAATTTCGCGACGAGTCGTTTGTTTGTTCGTCAAAAAGGAGCATTTAAGTTGTCGTATATATAATGCGTAACGTCTATTGTAATAACGATGTGTGAGGTTTCCACAAAAATTTAAGGTCCATTCGAATTAAGGCGTTACGCTGAGAAAAAAGACTATAAGCCGCCAATTGTAATACAAATATTTTGAAAATGACATTAGTCATTTAAGCGAAACGCCTATCGTAATAAGGGTAATTATTTGCGAGGCGGTAAAAGTGATTTGAAATCAAAATCTTTTGCTAGAGTAAGCCATAATTTCGTTCGTTAAGGATGTTACTGTTGATTGCTGTTTTTATCATTTCTATAGTTTATTTAAGCAGGCTCTGATTTTAGTTCAAAAGACTCAAAGATCTGATTTTAACTTGAAAAAGATATAACTATGATTATAGAAGTTCCACTAGAATGATTTATGAAAATGATAAGACTTAATTATAATAAGAATTTATTAATAGTAAGAGTAATTTTTCTTAAGTGCAATCAATATGACAATAGAAATTGGGGATGGCCGTGTCGCTCTACTTGTGTGTTCGCCTGTCAACCTCATGGTCACAGGTTCGATCCCTGCCGTAGTCTATGTCCTCCATTAAAAACCAATTCTAAAATAAATGGCATACGAGTTGCTGGCTTACTAATTACATGCTGTTTAAGCATAGAACTAACAACATGCGATTAACTAAGACTAGTGTACCCATAAATATGACAAGGAATGAAAAAAATAATGCGGATTATAAGGGACATAGATAAATAAGATACCGAATTTTCTCTGCATTATTACAACCGCCATCCCTGTAGATAAAATCTGAGATAACAACCACCTCCAGTCTCAGAACATCGCACCACACATCTTTCATATCTTTCTTTCTCTTCTTAACCTAACACCCGCGCTGTGTTGAAACATTTAAATTGTAGTATAATCCCTTGAGCGTGTGTAGATTATAAAAAAAAAGAAAAAATAACTTTGTTATTTAAAGCGTTGCTTATAATTTAAATATATATTTCCTTACTTATACCTTATGATATCAGTAGCCGCGTTTTATTATCTACGTGTGTGGGTTATTTTTTAACACATATTACAAAAACAACACGAGATCCGGGTTTCTATCGGGGTTTCTATCTGGGCTTGCAAATATTAGTATTAAATTCTGCGAACAGAGGGTACAGTGCATAACCCATATCGTTTTATTTTTACGGGGTGAACCATATGGGTTATCGGCGATAATAAAACATGACTAATATCATCATGTCGGGAACATTTTTGTCATTCCGGGAACGGTTGATCATTTTCGGGAACATTACAATATTTCAATAAAATACGCATAAATAGAGCAATTTTTTTTTATAAAAAAACATAATTTAATACATTAATGAACTTTTATTCTGCTCATGTAACTTTAATACTATTAAAGGAGTTCTGAATATTTTGAAATTTGGTAAATTTTATGCACGATAATAGCAATTCCTTAATTTGTTGACGCATTTTGCTTTTAAAAAGATTTTGTATGTATTGTTTTTATTCAGGGGCGGATCCCGAATTTCAATTTGGAGGGGGGGGGGGTCAAGTTGATCGAAGAAAGAATACCGAAAAAGACTATTTTATGGTATAATTATATCAGTAGTTTGAAAAAAAAAACAACAGTCTTAGCAATAGTTGGTAAAAAAAAAGTTTTATTGAACCCATACACAAAATAAATTGACAAAGAGTTTAAAACAAAAAACATTAAGTACATAATGTACACTTCCTTTAATGTATCCCTAAGCAATTTATGTTATTACGTCTAGTCAATTTGTTTTTTTTTTTTGTTTCTCAGTACAGCTTGTTACAATTCTATCAAGATTGAGTGCGATATCGCGAAGAACGTTCATCATGCAATACCGCTGAGGCGATCTTCTTTTATAAAAGGTTTTTTTGACAGGTTGTGGCGGCCATATTGTCTCTTTTACTTTCTGTCAAAATATCGTCTTTTAATCAATCACTAAAGACAAATCATAATGGTAAGTTACATCGTCGGACAATACATGCAAATGATAAAACTTTATTATCAAAATGGGTGTTCTCTAGTAGCAACGATGCGCGCGTTGCGCCTCTTTAGCTATGACCCCCATTTTTTGATGAATGGGTACGTGAATAAACAAAATTGCCGGATATGGGACGACACCAATCCACGCTAGATTCAATGCATCCAAATAAAGTTACTGTTTAGTGTGGATTTTGGGCTGGATGCGTCCGTACTTCTTTCAAAATGTCAACGGCGATCGCTATAGGTCGATGATCACTAACTTCTTGTGGCCTGAATTGGATGATATGGACACCGAAGACATATGAGGGGTATTAACGATCTGGTGTAAAATTTTAATTTTTTACAACAGACTGTGAACACACCTTTTCTAATCTGAAGCAACACTGAAGCAAATGTCAAAATCTGTTTCACATTTGTTATGAAATATCATAGTTTGTGTTAAATAAATTTTACACTATTATATTTTTCTGTTACAATAGGGTTCGGGTATAGTAAAAGTGTAAGACTTTGACATTCAGTATATTTTGTTGTTTTAGTTCAAAAAATGCTACAGTCTTACACTCTTGCAATTATACAACACCAGTTACATCGGATCGTGAATATCCCTATGGTTTCAACAGGATGGCGCTACGTGCCACACAGCTCACAACACAATCGATATTCAGCACGAGCGGTTTCATGGCATGTTTATCTCGCGCCGAGGCGACGTGAATTAACCACCAAGATCGTGTGATTTTACCCCTTTAGACTCTTCTCAAAGACAACATAATCGATGCCATCGGCCAAATTCAGCCTGATTCATTCGCCAAAGTCATCGAAAACTGGACATTTCGAATGCACGCCACCCATCGAAGCCGCGACGGCCTTTTTAACGATGTTATATTTCACACATAATGTCAATGATAGGGCTCTCAAATAAAGATAAAACCTTATTGATATCTCATATACAACAACGCCTCCAATTTTTAACGCGGCTCAGCATGGAGAATTATTTGGGTATAAATGCGCTTAACAAACGGTAACATTTCTGATGGAAGAGACTCTGGTACACTACGTCATAGCCTAATTTTTTGGATAACCATAGAAACAGGTTGATTATTTAAAAGTTGGCTGTGAAGTCAGCTTTGTTCATGCAATTTTTTGGCAAAAATGCTCCTAGCTGAAATATTTGGGTCTATTCGGCGATATCTTTTATTTTGTTATTCTGTTATGAATTTTCATACAAAAGTTTAAGCTGTCAAAAAATCTTTTATGAATTATAATTTTGGTATTCGGCATGCTAAGTCTGCTATGAAATCTGTTAAGAAATCTGCTAATGTGCTGTCAAAACTTCGAAATTCTCAAAATTTTTTTTACGAACTGCATTTTTGGTATTCAGCATTCCACAATCTGTTATGGAATCGTTTATGAATCATAAAGGAATAAAAAACACATTTTGGTTAGTTTTATCATAAAAGATTTCAATATACGAGTATGTAGTAAAAACTTTTATTTCGTTAATGAATGGTTCTTAAAAGGAGACAGATAAAACAAAAAATAATTAAAATGCATAATAACAAACTCAAATATGTAAATAATTTGAAAGCTAAATTGATTCAGTACATTAAAGCACAGAACACATTTGATGGATAAAACATAAGAAAGTAGTCGCTTATCTTGCCGGTGTGCGTTTTGTACAACTTTTTATAATGGATGTATTAAATTCAGGAACTGTTATGGACAAATTACAGAGAACAAAAATTTATCTTCGCGAAACAAATTAATTTATTGTCATTCGTCAGTGCCGACTGTCGAGAATTTTTATTTACTACAACTGATAATTTGATAGCAGATTTTAGGTCTCTTCGTATAAATGTTTCCTTTTTCGAAGTTCCATAACAGACTTTTATAAAAGATCGAACTCCTGAATACCAACTATAAAGTATCTTTTATGGTGGAGATCTGTTATGCATCATAACAGAAAATTCATAGCAGAATAACAGATATGGCAGAATAAGCCTAATTACCAGTACATCTGAAGAAACAAGATCTTTCAAGTCTGTTACGACATAATTCTTCTCGGGAGGTAGACTGTCAACGCTTCATACGAAAACAACACGTTATTTTAAGGATCCAACATTTATTTTTTTCAGTCAGTATATAATTTCCGTGTCAAGGTGAATTTGTAGGCCTATGATAAATACCTAGAAAAAAATGAGCATATAACGCACGGTATCATTTTATTGGGAGTTGTCGTGAATAGAAATGTCCCTTTTAATTTTTTTCCAATTCGAATCTTGGGAACGTGAATGATGCTCAAAAGTTTCCCTCTGAATTTATTGGTACCGGGAATAAACTTTCCCAGGGAATTTCGCTGTCATTTCATACGATTTTTTTTTCAAAGAAAATTTATTCCGTGGAAGATTCACGATCACATCAAAAATTTCAAGGGAATAAACAGATATTCAAATTTTTTCACCCAAATTTTGATCGTGAATAATTTTTTTTTTCCACAAAAATTCATTTATGCTTGTGGAATTCGGGCCCTGGATCCCTTAATGGGACTGGATATCTATCTGAATTGTAAGAAACACATATTTTATAATTATAATTATATAAATTATTCAAAATAATTTCTAGAAGTAAAATTATAACTTTGCTAAAATATTTAAATTCTATAGAATGAAACTTATTAAATTGAATATATATTCAGAATAAAGAAAATCAGCTAAATTATAACTACGAAATGAAAAAAATCGCACTTCCTAAAGTTCTTAAAAATTGCAATTTTGTTAACAAACAAAAGTTTTAATTTACGACCAAAAAATACCAAATTAATCGGTATTTTTCGATTAGATTTTGTATTCAATTTGCAACCGAGAATAATACTATTTTCCCACCGATGCAAAATCTCGGATTTCAGTCCAAGTCTTCGGACTACACAATATAGTTTTGGTATTTCGAAATCCGAGATTTCGAATCACAACTAAATCCCAGTACAGATGCGGGCAAGCGGGCCATTCATAGCCATACTTAGTTGAAAATCTTTTTATGTGCACTCTTTCACTCTAACGATACGGAGATAAAAACAGATACTATGAATTTTTATTTGACAACGTGGCTTGGGTTGATGCATTAGATAAACAAAAATGGTTGTTGTTTGTGCTTTTGAGAGACGAAATCATGGATTTGGCGGTGCGAACACCAATTTGAAATCTCGAAATTTTCCTGCTGAAATCACAGATTTCTCTTTGGTGGGAACAAATTGTTATTCCCAATTGCGAATTGAATGGGATTCTCAGAACCCCAAATACTACAATTTGGTTTATTAACATACGCACCGAGTGAGAAATGTGCTTCGTAGCTGAAAAAATTTTTTTTTTCAAAAAATCGACGTCCACCGCTTGTTGTTCAAGCACCCATTCGACGTATCTACGACGTTGTGAATGGTCAGCTGGCTTCAGTTGTTGTGTGAGCTGGTCTTTATATAGATGTAGGTGTACATCCAAATGCAAAATACGCCATAATGTGCCTTAAGACAGTCCTAATTACTGAGAACGTCGAGGAATCGATACATTCGGGTCTTCGGCAACACTTTCACTTACAGCAGCGATATTTTCAGTGGTACGGGCGAAACGATGATGCACAGGGCTTACAATATCTGTGACCAATCCAGTCTCTTCAAAATTTGCCAATTGCTTGCGTAGTTGGACGATTATGTAAACCAAAATCTCCTCTTAAAGCACGAAATGTGGCTGTGGCAGAATCCCTATTTTTGTGCGTTGCGCGATAGTTCAGCGATCCATTTTCGTAAATGCCAGACTTTCAACTAAAAAAAAAAATTGGTCCAACAACTTAGTTTGACAGATGTCGAATTCCAGTCCTATACTTTTGAAACTGGAAAATGGATAACCCTTTATATGTAGTATAAAATATTAAATTCGCGCTTAAAATACTATGTACCTTTTAACAAAAACCTAACGTTGCTAACATAATTTAAAATAAATAAAAAACTTGTGTTTCAGCTCACAGGCTAAACGTTTTTTGTGTATCGAACATTTTTGTGTGAGTCCTATCTCTGCTTAGTATCAGAATTTATCCCAACTCCCAAAACCTTTCTTTCTGTTCCTACTTTTTATGATTATAAATGAAGATTTTTTATCATGGGTTTGGATTTCTGGGCGAGGGGTGGTCATGATTCCTATGGCCCCCCTATGGATCCGCCAATGTTTTCATTATTGTTTATATAATCTAGATACATAATCATCATGTATTCCTTAGTGGTCCATCTACGACCACAACACTAACTGAGTTTGTATCCAATACCATCTGTTCCTTGGAAGAAGGCAATGAAGTGGACGCGATTGCAACCAACTTCAGTAAAGCATTTGACAAAGTATCACATAGTATTATCATTTTCAAGCTTAAATCGTATGGTTTTCCATCATTTTTTATAACCTGGCTCCAGACGTATTTAAACAATCGCCGGTACACAGTCCAGTTTAGATCATGCAGTTCAAACCCAATTTGTGCAACATCTGGGGTCCCTCAAGGTAGCCACTTAGGTCCGCTGCTTTTCTTGTTGGCTATTAATAATATTGAACTTACCCTAGTTGGATCTGACCTTGAAATCTACGCTGATGACATGCGTATTTCCAAACATATAAAATGTATGGCTGATGCTCAAACACTTTAAACTGATCTAACCAATTTTTCATCTGGTGCCAACACAACTTTCTTGAGCTAAATAAAAAAAAATGTCAAGCCATTACGTACTCTAGAAAACGCCATCCATTATACTTCATTAATGATGAACCTGTTTCGATTGTAACTTCCATTCGCGATCTTAATGTTCTATGTGATAACTGCTAACCAACTCAATTTTCGTGCTCATTATGGAAATATAATTAATAGAGCTAATTCTACAATAGGATTCGTCAAACGCTGGTCCAGAGAATTTGAAAATCCCTATGTTACTAAATCTCTTTATGTCACCTTTGTGAGACCTCTTCTTGAGTATACCTCCGTTGTATGGTCACCGTACCATCATATTCACAATCATCGTATTGAAGCTGTTCGACGAAGGTTCATCCGCTTTGCCTTGCGTGGCATTTATTGGGATGATCCATACAATCTACCACCTTATGTAAACCGCCTGAAACTATTAAGTTTACAGACCTTAAGTAAACGTTGTGATAATGCTGACATTCTTTTCGTACACCAGCTATTGACTGGTGGCATCGATAGCGTAAATCTTGCTCTTCAAATATAATACTCCCCTTTCCTCTTTATCAAACCCTCTTATCTATTTAATTGTAGTTTACTTAGTTTAAAATTTAATTGTAATTTAGATCTAAGATATTTATAATTTAAAGTTTTACTTATGCTTGTACTTAGCTTCGCAATTAAAAAAAATCCCATGTTACTAAGCAAAGCTTAAATCATGTACTTTTGTTTTACTCATTTTATCAAACTTAGAAAAACGTTACCGAATCTATTGTTTTCTGTAACATATTCAATAAAAAACAATAATACAAAAAAAGTATAGAATTCTGTGGGCTGCCCTATCAAAGTTTATTAATATACTATTTTTGCAACAGTATAAACTAAGAGTCCTCATTATAGCTTGCAATTTTTTTGTCATAAAACCAATCTTGAAATTTGCAACCTTTGTGATTTTGGGACACCTAGGTGCCATCTATATGTATGTAGGTAGGCACATATTAATTTCCCAACTTACATAATTCAAATTTGTAATCTAGATTTAAACACACATTAGTAGGTAGGTATCTCTGTAATTATTCCTTGAATCATACATTCCACAACTCATTATACTAAGAATCAAGGTAACATTACACTGAACTCTCCTTGACAGTAATATCCTTCTATTAGGGGATTTTAATCTTCCTCGCATTGATTGGGTTCCCTCTGATGACGAATCCTATTTTGAAACCTCCACAAGTTCATCCCAAAAGAAGCTTCAAATGTTGGATAATATTATCTCTACAAATTTACATCAAGTTAGCTCTATACAAAATTTTAAAAATAGACGACTTGACCTCATTTTCTCATCTGACGCCGTTAGTACAGTAGTGGAAGAATCTACCTCTGTTTTATCTAACATAGATCGTTATCACCCGCCTCTTGACATTTATCTTGACTTGAGCGGTCATTTACTAGAAAATAGTAATCCTCATGACTGTTCCTATACTTTTGACTTTCGCAAAGGTGATTTTCAAAAGCTCTTGAATAGTTTAATAAGCTCCGGTATAGAACATTTACCGATTTCTAATGATCTTGACTCAACTATCTCAAACTTCTATTCCATTTTGATGAGATGCATTAATGAAACAGTTCCAAAAAAAAGATCTATCCCCTCTTATCCTTCTTGTCATCCTTGGTTCACAAAAGAACTGAAATGTATCCGAAATAAAAGAAATAAGGCTTGGAAAAAATACATTAGGTTCATAACGGTAGAGGATCAAGTAGTTTACATTTCCCTTTTCGAAGCACAAAACTCTCGTTCGAACTCTATAACGAATATCTGGAAACGATGGGGCGTTCTTTGAAGTTAGACCTGAAAAACTTCTGGAAATTTATAAATTCTAAAAAGAAAAGTGACGGGTATCCAGTAAATCTCATGTATAATGACGTAATCTTGAGTACAACTTCTGAAATCTGTGAGTTATTTGCAAGTAATTTTAGCCAATCCTTCATTGATTCACCTGTAATTGTTGACGAAAACTATTTTCAATTTTAACGAAATTGTCCTCAAGTATCATTCAACAATATTACAATAGAGCGTGAAAAAAATTTGACCTTTTTGTCACATTTAAAATAGTACTATTCTATTGGACCTGATGGAATACCACCTGCTATATTAAAAAAATGTAGGTCCATTTTAGCTCTTCCTCTGAGAAATATTTTTGAACCATCTTAGAAATTAGGTAATTTTCCTTCAGTTTGGAAAAATGCATTTATATCCCCAGTATTTGAAAAGGGAGTCAAGACCAATATTATCAACTATAGACCAATTTCTAAGCTTTCTTGCATTTCAAAGTTGTTCGAACAAGTTGTATGTGATAGTTTGACGTTTATATGTAAAAATATTATCTGCAACCAAAAACATGGTTTTATGCAGAAACGTTCTACTGTTACTGATCTAGTTGTATTTTTGAATAAATGTTTAAGCTCCTTGGAAAGTGGTCAAGAAGTTGATTGTATATACACAGACTTTTCGAAAGCTTTTGATCAATTTTCTCATGAGATTATCAAGTTTAAACTTAATTCATCTTCCATCAAGTGGATATCCTCGTATCTTGAAGATAGGTTATATCAAGTCAAATTCAGAAATTCTTACTCAAGACCTTTTATTGCCAAATCAGGTGTCCCGCAGGGAAGACGCCTTGGAGCATTACTCTTTACATTGGCTATTAATGATTCTCCTCGTTGTGTACGTAATAGCGAAATTCTTATCTTTTGCAGACGATATGAAGATTTATAAAAAATATATCATCTCCAAAGGATCGACCTCTATTGCAAGAGGATATTAACCACTCTGCCTTGTGGTGTGAAAAGAACAGTTTGAATCTTAATCCGACAAAATGTCAAACAATGACATTTTCAAAAAAACGTTCTCCTTCTTCTCATGACTATGTTATCTCACGGCACATTTTAACTCGTGTTATACCTGTAAGGGACCCTGGAGTTCTTTTTACGCCCAATTTAGAATTTTCTTTTAATATTAATATAATCGTTAACAAATCCAATTCAATGTTAGGGTTTATCAAGGGTTTGTCCAAAGAATTTGTTGATCCCAATGTTACCCGTGCCTTATACAACTGTTTGGTTCGTCCCCGACTTGAGTATGCATCGCAGGTTTGGACTCATCTTTACGATATTCATATTGAGAGACCAGAATCTGTTCACAGGAACTTTACTCGTTTCGCATTGAAAGGGCTACAGTGGAGTGATCCTTCTAATGCCCTTCCTTATGACCAACGCTTACCTATTCTTCAAATGCAAATACTTGCACAGAGAAGAACTAACAATGATTTGGTATTCTTCCACCAAATAATAACTGAGGTCACAGATGCACCAGACCTACTATGTTCAGTTTTTTTTTAACTATCGGAGAGGAGGTTATAATCTCCGTGGCCTCGACTCGATTAAAGTCCTAACACATAGGACCAACTATGGGATGCATGACCCTTGACACGTATGGGTAGACTTTTGAATTGGAATTCAAACATTTTTGATTTCAATACCAGTAAAATTAAATTAAAAAATCTTCTACTCAAAACCAGTGTTCCATCCTCCTAAATGTTGTTTGTTTGATATAATGTTCTTGCTTTGTATTGACGTAATATTATTTCTTTTTATTTTCAATTTGTACTTGTGTAAGTGTTATTTATAATAGAGTTGGCTACTAACAACTAACACTGCAATAAATGATGAGCCGGTGGTATATCACAGTTTTCTGTGTTGGCAAACCATTGGTCGGAAGACGGAGCTTGCTGTAAGCTCTCTTCGGCCAATTCTGATAGTGTGTTAACATTAACTATACTTCGGCTTTAAGCCTGTATAAGATAATAACAGCGTCAATGTTTAGCTACATTAAAGTTGTTATAGCTACAAGAGCAAGTTCGTATGCCCCACTCGTGTATTTTATTTGATCTACTTTTCCTGGGCTAGACTGGTCGGCAAGGATAATTTTAGTGTTATCTGCACATCCTGCACATTTATTAAGAAGTACGGTTTTCATTGAAAAATTAAGGGACTTAAATAAATATTAAATTAAAGGTGAGAAATTAGTCTTTAAAGTTTTGCTAAGTAAATGTATGCCATGGCTGATATATTTTTATGATATCGGCTATTAAAATGTTTGTAAAAAAAAACTTGATTACCAAGGGGTTAAAACTAAATATCTCTACCTAATATGTTTTGTATAGGTCTATCAAAATAATTGTGATTATAGGTACGAGTATTAAATAGATAAAGAAAATACCTTTCATTTAATACCAAAGTTATATTTGTAGTCGCCTAAGATGTATAAATAGGTTTATCTAAATTAGCCAACTTCACAATTATACCAAAAATCCCACGAACCATTTTGGAAACATTTGCCCAAATAATATGTATCTAATGTCGTCAACATCACCTATCATTTGATACCAAATTCATTAGTAAACGCAATAACCCAGGCTGCCCTAGAAAATGGGTTATCTCTTACCCACTTGCTGGAAGTCCTTGCTCTAGATTTCTTTTTTACAACAAAATATGCACACATTGAAACAAGTATCGTTTAATGAATAACAAAATACAAACACATCAGACTGACTGCACTAGTGTTACAATTTCCAACAACTTTAAAACAAAGACACAATTTCCTCCCCCATTACAAATTTGACAATTGATTGAAATTGAAACTGCTACAAGTGACCCCAACTGCGAGGCAAAACCAAAAAAAGACATAGGTACTGCAAACACTTTTAAACGCGATCTCACTACGACTCATTTTAAGAACGACATTCTGTAATCTCTACTTCCGATTTAAAAAAAAAAAAAAATGTTATAATAAAATGAGGGATAAATATCAAGATAACCATTTTTTATGAGCTATGAATGTGCCGCTGTTTAAATTATGCATGTCGCATGGGCAACGCGAAATATTGGGAACGTTTTAATATAATGTTGGATTTATAGAAATAGCAGTGTCATAATTTCTGCATTTTATTAAATCATTTGTTGTCGAAAGAAGGAACAATGTCAATTTATCGCCGAAATATTGTCATCCCTCAGTTGAGTAATTCTAGCATTATGTGCATTTATGTGTACCTAAGTACCTTTAATTAATGCCCGAGAATTTTACCACTCGTTTAGAATTCAGTTTATTAAAATTAGAAAGATATTCGATTTTTCCAAAAAGTGCCATGGCACGGCAGGCGCGTGTGTTTTCGTTTATGATTTGAGGAGAGAGAAAATACCTGGCAGACCGAGCTCGTGGCCGTGAAGTTAGCATAAAAAGTGTCAGCATCTCAATTTTTTTTGGAGTTCTTATCGCAGGCACATGAGTTCTATAATTTATAATTTTCCAAAATAGCTCTGCTTGATTTCACCAAAAAACTTCATTTTAAAAAGTAAGATGCTAACTTCACGCCAGCATATCATTTTTCGACATATCATATTTTTTTTTTTTTTTATCCGATGGGAATCTTCAAAAGACACTCGGTAAGAATCGGTACCGAGTAGTGTGGGACTCTTACCGCACTAAAACCACCGGTGAAATCAGGACCAATCTATGAAAGATCGATAAATGATATTACATTCTTAATTTATATGTAAATCGCATTGGGGGAAGTTTAAAGTTATTACACTTTCCCATAGCTATTAGACCATCAGCTCATGAGGCTTGGTTCTTCCAAGACAGTGTCTCGTACATTTAAGACGGTCTCCATTCCGGAGATGGTATGACTTTGCAGTCGCTGGTGGTGTGATACAGCGTGTTTTTTAACCACTTCTGTAACCATTTCAATTTGAAGGTCACGATGTAGATCGCTATTTCTTATATACCAAGGGGCATTTATTACTCCACGAAGGACCCTGCTTTGGAATTTTTGGATGGGCTCAGCATTTGTTTTCTTTGCACAGCCCCATAGTTGGATGCCATATGTCCAAACGGGTTTCAGTACTTGCTTATATATCATTAGTTTGTTCTGGATAGATAGGTCAGAGTTCTTTCCTAGTAACCAGTACATTTTTCTGTACTTCAAGTTTAGTTCTTCTCATTTCTTTTTGATGTGCTCTTTCCATTTAAGCTTTGCATCCAAAATCATTCCAAGGTATTTGGCGGTATTGGAGTAAGGTACTAATGTATTATTTATAAATATTGGAACATTGTTTATGTTTTTGTTTGTAAAGTTTATATGCGTCGATTTCGTTTCGTTTGATTTAATACGCTATTTCTGCGTCCAATCACTAACTTTATCGCCAGCATTTTGCAATTTTAGTCAGCCTTCGTAACGGATTTATCTGGCACCAATACTGCCGTATCGTCAGGAAAGGTGGCCATGATAGCGTTGATGTCCACTGGAATATCCCTTCTATATAACAGATACAGGGTTGGTCCTAGGACACTCCCTCGGGGTACACCGGTTCAGTTTTCTTTAGTTCAGAGTAATTGGTCGTACCGTACTCTAAAGAGTCGGTTCGTAACGTAGGATTTCAGTATTTCGTAGTACTGCCTGGGAAGGTCCCTATGCAGTTTGTACTCAAGTCCCAATTGCCAAACCTTGTCAAAGGCTTGAGCAACATCTAAGAATATAGCCGAGCATACTTGCTTTTCTTCAAGTGCCTTTTCTACGACATCCGTAATTCGATGCACTTGGTCTATCGTAGAATGTTTATTTCTAAATCCAAACTGATGGCTCGGAATTAGTCTTCTTTCTTCTATTATTTTGTTACGCCTTCTCAGTAGCAATTTTTCAAAAACTTTTGCCATGATTGGTATAAGCGATATTGGTCTGTAAGATGTTACTTCTGTTGGTGGCTTACCTTGTTTAGGTATAACAATGACTTCTGCAATTTTTGTATGATGTAGAACATATCTTAGCTTAAGGCATGCGTTAATTATAAATTGGAGTTTCTAGAAGGCCATTGATGGCATTTCTTTCAAAACCTGAGCAGTTATTAGATCGTACCCTGGTGATTTTTTGTTAGTCAATTTATGTTGACACATGCTTCTTACTTCTTTGAGAGGGCCAAAAGATATTTCACATTCGTCGTTTATATCAACAAACTGAAAGGGATATGTAGCTGTGTTTGCTGGCATTGGCTTAAAAACATTCGCGAGATGTTCGCGAGATTAGCCTTTTGTTTCGGGTTTGCGATCCATTTACCATCTTCAGATTTTACTGGCGGGTTCTGTATTTGAGGTCTTTTTAGGCGCTTAGCTGCATAACATAATGAGTATTCGGAAGAAGCATCCGTCGTCAGATTTTTCAGGAATCTACTAAGTGAATCATTTTTGAACTCACAGATTCTTTTTTTTAATTCGTTGTTAAGACGGTTAAAAAGTGCCTTATCACCATATCATATAAAAATATTTTCTTCGGGTGTAAGCACACTTCCCTAAGACTTCCTCATACCTAAAAAAAAAAATAAAAACAAAATATAAAATTTACATTTAAGCAACACTTGCAATGCAAAAAATGCTAACAAAAAATGCAACTTGTGATAGCAAAATCTCAATTTCGATTTAATTGGCTTAACTAAATATGCTTCCAAAATTTTTATTTTATTGAATTTTTTTTCCTTTATAATCGTATAATTAATATATTTACAAAAAATCTGTATATCATGGCATATCCGTCTGCCAGGTTGACTATTAGAGTATGAAGTATGGTTAGTAATTTGTATAAAGCGTTCTTTAAATTTTGAGTTTCGGTTTTTTTTTTTTTTTAAGGAATTTTAATATGATATGACAATTTATAACTCTAAATTTCGAATAATTATCAATATTTTGTTGTAAGAAACTTCACATTGTATTCTCTATCTATACTTTTCAAATACTCGTCAAGCCGAAAAACATCCATTTGATTTAATTGAGCAAGAATCGTTTCAAAAAAATAAAGGTAAATCAGGTCTGAGAGGGATGTAGTTTAGATTTAGTAGTTCCAATATTATCTAGAAATTTTCTACTTCTTATTATTCTAACGAAAATAACGACTTTTTTCGAAATTTTTGGAGCTATTTTTCTCGACTTTTGATAAACGACCTTGAAATACTGGCATTTTTTTACGAGTTGCAGCCCAGTTATCGGTCTCAGCATATATGTAAATATAATGTGTTTACTACATAATCCGTGCAGTTCCCGTTCCTAAAGCTCTTGTAGCAAAAAATATGAGTATGCTTACACCCGAATAAATATTTGTTTTTTTCAAATGAAGTTTTTTCGGTAAAATCAAGCAGAACTATTTTCAAATGAAGTTTTTTCGGTAAAATCAAGCAGAACTATTTTGCAAAATTATCAGAAACTGCTTAACTCATGTGCATGTGATAAGAACTCAAAAACAAAATTGAGATCCTGATTCCTGACACTTGTTATGCTAACTTCACGGACACCCTTAGCTCGGTATCTTTCCAATTTGACATGAAAATGTTGTTATATTAGTTCCCATAGGAAAAGTTGCTTGTATTCCAATAATAGACATAGGTTTAAAGGTTTTTACATACTCTTTTATATAATTTAATATTTTTTTGTTCTGATGAATAATCTTTAAAAATTTCATTAAAATCATTCCAGTAGTTTTCGAAAAACAAAAAAATATTATTAGATTTTTTTCTTGCTCATAGGTATCTTTCCGAGAAATAGAACCATTTCCGAGAAATCGTGAGATGGAAAAGTGGGCGGGGAAGTGGGTGTATTTAATTAAATATATTCGTTTATTTTTGTCTTGCTCATAGGAGCAAACTGTAAACATTTCAAAATCGTTAGAGCTGTTTCAGAGATATCTACCTATACAAATTAAGGTCGGTTATAGTAATAAGATGTATAATATACACTGCCAGTCACTAGGTTAGAAACAGATAAATTTAAGAAGTAAAACTGATATTACAACCGTTAAATGAGCGAACCAAGAAAAAGGGAATGTTGGGAGAGAGACTAATTCGAGTACAACAAATTTTTAGATTTGTTAATTTTTAGATAACAAGTTAACGGGACTTTAAGGACTTAGGCGCAAAATTTTAAACAACCTATTATTAAGGCCATAACACGATACTAGTTAGCAATTTACTACATACGTAGTAGTTTTAAACCTTTTTTTAGCTAGTAAAATGCTAATTAAGCAGATAACAAAGCATTTGTGGGGTTTGAATTTTGATGAACACAATTATTGTGTTTATGCGTTGTAAATTGATTATATGTTGATAGAAACCCAACATGTGCTCTAAATAATCATTCGACGCTTATATTTTCATCATTTTATTATTTACAAAAATAAAAAATTGACACCAGCAGTACTCGAACCTGGGCCTCCGGCGTTCAAAGCCGATATTCTATCAGAATCACATGTGGATTTAGTACGATACTAAAAATTTAAAGTAGCCATTCGGTGATTTTAACTTTAGTGAAATGTTAATAAGTTTAAAATTAGCAAAATCCTCTTGTTACCCTAGTATCATACTAAAACTGATTTAACATATTACTAAATCGTTTTTTAATTTTGCGCCATAGAAATTAAGCAACAAAAGAAGACAATTACATCGAGTCATTAGATTAAGCAGTAAAATTAGCAAGGCTTTTGGTGAAGTGATTAGGATTTTTTCATTATAAAAGCTAGATTTTACAAATGTATAGCCCTAAATTGTGTCTTACTGTGAAAATGGGAAAGATACATGGTTTGAGTTTTGAAGAACGTGCAAAAATAGAAGTTTACCACTATGTAGAATTTTCAAACCGCGTAATAGCTAGACAAATCAATAGGAGTGACTATGGTATCGGTTATTATTTAAAAAAAAAAAACAACTTAGTACGCGAAAAAATACCAGGGAAACAATTCATCCGCCTCAACACTCCACATAACTAGATTAAAACGAAGAATCACATCGAATTCGGCCCTCTCAGAATCAAAGATCAGGGATAAAGCAAGAGTTACGGTAAGTGTATCCACTGTTCTCGGCGTGATTCATAGTTCTAAGCATAAGCGACGAAGATTAAAAAAAAAATCACAGTTAATTGAAGCCCGCAAAAATCATCGCTTGTGTTTGGCCAAAGAACATATGATGTTGAATGTGCAGCAAACATCTAACTGAAATGAATTTCGAAAACTTATATTTTTCTGATGAGAAAAAATTTAACTTGTGATTTCTGAGCCACCATCATAGCATAGAAGGGTTGGGGAGCAATTTCTTATTATGGCACACTAGATTTAGTATTTCAAATTGCTTAGATGACCGGAAATAGCTATAAAACGATGCTAGAGTCAGTATTTCTGAAAGTCAAAGTCTTTTTTAAGCAACGTCATGGATTTTCCAGCAGGACACCAAAGCTTCTATTTATACAACTTGAGTCGTTAAAATTAAATCATTCATTGAAAGCCAAAATGTTAATTTGAAGCCTTGGCCAACGTTCTCACCGGAACTGAATGTAAAAAAATGTAAGCGGCATGGCTAAAACGGAAAGTGTGTGTAGATGGGAAGCAATACGATTACAAAAAAAGCCCTGAGTGATATTTCACGGTATTACTTGGCATAACTGTGTAATTCTTTAAAAATCGTAAACACTTGTTTAACTAATACAATAAATAAAACCATTAAGAAAATTAATATCAATCTTTTTTTATTTGGTGCAAAAACACTAAATAATCTTTCTTGAATTTTACTTGTTTTGTTTGCATTCGCATATAACCGCAGAAATGTCAGTTTAACTTTTTCAAAAATGCCTGCTTCTAACCTAGTGACTGGCAGTGTAAAATGGATTGGTAGGTACCTACCTACATTTTAAATAATACTTAGGCTATACCCAACCCATGTCCATAACATTCTACATTCAGCGTGTATGTACAATGAGGAAGAATGGAAGGAAAAGCAACAATCCAAAATTCTCACAGCCAATGTATGTAATTTTGTAAGTATGTTCCTTTCCTGTTCCTACATACAAAAAAGTTCCCATAAAGGGATATTTTCACATATGGCTGAATTAAGATGCATGGGTATTCAATTTATGATTTTGTGTGTTAATGCAAAAGGCTTTAGATTAGAATTCCATAGGTCCTACGGCCATAACGAAAACTTAAGTTTTAAGTAGGTACTTGTATGTAGAATGCAAAGGACATCATATGTATATCTTGATTATATTATATCTACTGATATAAGTATGTAGATTGATGGCCATTTCATTTTATGTCAAATGAGCTATTTTTTGGTGTTCCGTACTCAATGATTTATTTTTTGTTATTTTAATATTCTCAAAATCCAAGGCATTTAAAATTTTAAAACTGAATAAACCTACCTATGGGATACCTACCTACGTAGGCTTAGTAAAAAACTTTACAAATTTTGAAACTCCTAAAGATTTTAACTATCTACTTCCGACATCCAAAAGTAATGCTCTCGAATTCCTTTAAATAATTTATGAAAAAAAAATTCAACCGTTAGATGAGTTTTTCAATACTTACCTTTAAGCCGAATGAATTTTCTTACTTTAATTTTGATGGCGCTACAGAGCGTATCCATGAATCAAAGAAAATAAGTTTACGACACTTCTTTTTTGTCTAATTTGTATGACGTCATCAGTGATACAAAAATCTGACAGCTAAAGAAATTGTTTTGTTTGTCCGATGTGGATTAATGGATTTTTCGTGCGAGAATAATATAAACATACAATTTGTTTAAATAATTTAATATTGTTGAATTAAACTTACTTTATCTGAATTTAAATTAATTAAATTGATTGAGAAAAAATCAAGAATCAAGAGAGTCGGAGTGCTAAAGTGGATATCGAAGACTTAACTTAAATTAAGCAAAACAACAATATGTCAAGATTTGTGCATTAAATAAATGGAAAATGTTTTAATTTTGTTGTATTTTCGTTTTTTGCATTTGTATAAGTCTGCAATTGCTGTGTTAAGTGTTCTTATTCTAAAATGCATCCTGGTGCGGAGAAAAATGTTTTATTTATTTATTTCCACATCGCAGTCAATGTTTTTGGCCAATTAGATTTATTTGTTAGCCTGGACAAATTACTAGGTCTTCTCCGTTGAAGGATTTGAAGATGTTGTCCAAGATCGTCAAGTCATTCAACATCGTTGGTGATGGCTTTGACAACCCGCGTTCACTTAAGTGGTTCACCCATGAATACGATGCCACATTTTCTTCGGCTGGAATTTTCTGTTTTCTAATTCGTCCTGATTCAATCTGTACGACAACACATACTTGAATCCAAATCGGATTGTGTCTAACAGGGTTTCTAATATTTTTTTTATTATCCCTGACCAAAACCCTAGTTGGCCGGCCAGATAAATCAGCGTTTACCGTTGCTTTGTAAACTGTTGGTACAAAGTCAGGGTTAAGGCGACGTCGTTTTTTATCCGTGCAGCCTATGAAGATAGAATATATTTTTTATGTGCAACTCAAATGCACTTACCTAATTAAGATTGGAGGTTCGTATCTATTTCATCTGCAGTCACTAAAGATTCTAGCTGTTTTCGTATTAAAGGCATCCTTTCTTTTAAAGGGTGATTTTTTTGCTACTTGGTTTTTGACGTTTATATTTTTGACAGATCACACATGACAAATTCCACGAACATTTGACATTTCGATTCAGTATTGTTTGCCATTTCATCATGAATAGACTTACGCCTGAACAACGTTTGCAAATTATTGAAATTTATTATCAAAATTCGTGCTCTGTGAAAAATGTGTTTCGCAAGCTACGTCCGTTTTATGGTCGTCATAATCGTCTTCAGCGACGAGGCCCATTTTTGGCTAAATGGATACGTGAATAAGCAGAATTGTCGTATTTGGAGTGAAGAGCAGCCAGAGGCAATTCAGCAGCTACCAATGCATCCCGAAAAATGCACTGTTTGGTGCGGTTTATGGGCAGGGGGCATCATTGGGCCGTACTTCTTCAAGGACGATGAAGGCCGCAGGGTTACGGTCAATGGAGAAAGGTACCGTTCGATGATAACAGATTTTTTTTGCCGAAAATGCAAGAATTGAACTCGGTCGACATGTGGTTCCAACAGGACGGTGCCACATGCCACACTGCACTCGAAACCATGCATCAATTGAGAGGCGAATTTGGTGAGCAGTTAATCTCACGTTTTGGCGCAGTCAATTGGCCACCAAGATCATGTGATTTGACCCCGTTAGACTATTTTTTGTGGGGCTATGTTAAGTCTATTGTCTATGGGGACAAGCCAAACACGATTGCTGCCTTGGAAGCCAACATTGAACGCGTCATTGGTGAGATTCCGGCCGAAATGTGTGAAAAAGTTTGCCAAAATGGACCTTCAGAATGGACCACCTGAAGCGTAGCCGCGGGCAACATTTAAGTGAAATTATTTTTAAAAAGTAAATGGCAGAAATTGATTTATCGATCCAAATAAAAGTTTCATTCACTTTTTACAAGTTTCTTTGTTTTTTTGAATTTTCAAAAACCAAGCTCTTAAAAAATCACCGTTTACAAAAATGAATCTAAATTTTCAACAGTTAGGGATCTTTTGGGAAACTGTGGTATGACACATCTTCTCTTCATAATTTATTATTTTTATTATTACACCTATAAACAGCACACAACATTTTTTAGCTATTTCGCATAAAAAAATATACAATTTCAATAACAAAATCCAAACTTTACAATTTCAAACTTTTTTTCGCTTTTATCTCTTTTTCGTTTTTAATCACTATTGACGTCACCTGAGTTGTCAAAAAATACAATAACAAAGCGAAAAAATAGAAGTGTCGTAATCTTGTATTCTTTCATTCATGGAGCGTACCTAATGTTCCTGGGCCGCACTTAGTCTTAATATGCCTCTCCATCCAAGTCGATCTCTAGTCCACGCCTCGGCCGTCTCCAATTTCATATACATAATTACACACATCCTCGTATATATTAATTATTACTCATTTAAAAACTTTGTGTGATTAAAAAAATTAACTGTAATTAAATAATTTTAGGTTGTGCAAAGGTATTTTAGGTTAAGTCCATTAAATTAGATTTTTAAATAAATTAAAATTGTTAAGGAATAAAATACTAAATAGCTAAATATATATAAAATAAATAATGAGAATCAACAAGAACGAAGCATGCAAAAATTAATTATTGATTTTTAATTTTGTTCGAGGAATTTGTTTTTGTCATGGGAATCGAATAAAAATTCTTCGTCGAATAAAAAGTACTTAAGCAAGCCGCAGGTCTGGTGATCTTTTAATTAAACATTCTTTACAGAACTTCAAATTTTTTTCGAAGAGATATTATGTAGTTATTAAAAAAAAATCTTTAAAAATATTTTATAAATAAATACAATATTTTGCCATAAGTGCAGTATAGTACAACATATTAAAAAAAATAAATAAAACATTTTTGATAAGTACGAAATAGAATGATGAAGTAATATTTCTTTATGCGGGAGACTATTTTGAAAAATTCCGAACAAATTTTGCGGACAATCGTTACTCGGGCAATTCTTTTGTGGGAAAAAGTTACGTTCCCTCGTAAGCACAAGATTTTTAGTAGAAAAGGCTAAATATAATGTATTGTCGTTTCTTACTGCCTGTAAGACCTAAGGTCTTTTAAATGCAACCTGAATTGCACGGCACTAGTTTGGCACAGTGGATTTGAGAACAAGGTATTGACTGTCTCATTTTAACCCATGGGCGGCATCCAATTAAAATTGGAGGTATAGAAAAGAATGCGCATAGCGTGGGGATCGAGCCCACACGTCCTAGTTAGCAATCAAGCACTTTATCCACTGCGCCATTGCCACCCTTACATTTTTATATACGAGATATCGTTATCGTTAATTTTTTTTATTTGGTTTGTCATTAAGTACTTTAAAAAATCGTTCACCCTTCGAAATAATGATTTTGCAAACAAAAAAAAATGAAAAACGCTCCAGCCGCTTACGCTACAGATCGACCTATAGACAGACAGACGGAATTGAGGGCCCCACTTTTTTTGGATTCACTATCATCGTAATTTCAAGTTTGATTAAAATCTTGATTTCGTTTTTTTTTTTCAAAGGCAAAACTTGCCCTATAGTAGATATACCTAATCGCAAGTAAAAACGGAACCAAAGTGTCGTAACTCGTAGGACCAATCAAGAGGGATTTATTCGATACACCTACAATCAAGAAAATATTGCGAAGATTTCGCAACGATACGATGCAATGATCGACATCGTCGGCAATGCTTTCCATCGTTCCCATTTTGCAGTTCAAAAATGAATTGTATGTATCGCAATTCGGAATGGTCACAAACTTATGCTCGACGTAATTACTGGGATGCGAAACGAAAACCAAAAACGAAATGAAATAAATATATTCACATGAAGTTCCCACAATAGCATTCCCTTAGTTAATAGTTGGGCGACGACACGCACGGGGACAACAAAGTCAAAAAGACTCACTCATTCGTTTTATTTTCTCACTCTCGGTCTCGAATATTTTATGATAATGCGGGCCTAGGGTCTACGGTTCCGCGTGGCTGATCTTTATATTTTTAATAGGGTTGGAATGGAACGGGAAGAAAGGAGCGTGGGAATTTATTTCTGTTTCTCTGTGTTCTGCTAATTTTGATGAAGTAATGTTAAAATATTTACGGAAAGGAAAAATTAGATGACTTTCGAGTTTTCCTAAGATTTGCGATGGTTGTTTTTAGTTGAACTTAGAAGGACACATATAATAGGATGGAGGTTACTGATTTTTTGTTTTGCGAAAAAGGAATAGGTTGGGTACCTAGATAAATTACCTTAATATAATTTTCGTATATACATATACATAGGTATATCTACCTTCCTAGGTATGTGAGGAAAAAAAGTTATTTTATTCGAGTATCGAGGTATACGTACATAGGAACCTTGTTGCCTAATACCTACGCATGTAGGTAATATGTTATTGTTCAATCATTTTGTTTCATTACCGAAAAAAGTACAGTAGTTTTTATAGATATTTTAAAATCAGATTCCAATATGATAGTTAGATCCGTTAGGACAGATAACACATCGTTCTAGGTAGATATTATACATTTTTACCTGCCACATACATATGAACGTATGTACATATACCGCGCTGCACACCACACTCTGTTTTTATCGAAGGCAATCAGGTAGGAGGTAACAAAAAAAACCTTCTCTCTAATTAAAGCACAAGACGATCAAATACTGAAGGTTCTCAAGAACAAGGTCGAATACAAAGGAGAGTTTATAGTGATCTGAATCCAAGTTAAACATTGTAAACAATAGTTAAAGCAAATCACCAACTTCACTATATTTTTGCCAAAAATAACCATTACAGGCCATAGGAAACCACAGTGACCAAGGTTATAAAAGTCTCAAAATCGGTCAGTATCACTATCCCAATCCCTGCCACAACCACTCGACCCATGCCATCAGCTATACAAACCCTAATTCAAACCCTACCTCAACCAACCCATAATTTTTTTAATGAACTCAGCAGTTTTTTCTAAAAGCCAAAAAATAAAATTAAATCAGCCTGGCGGCGGTTGCCATTTACAATTAGGTAGAAGACAAGAAATTACGTTTCTTGTATTTATTTTATCCTTCAAAATCCTTTTTTCAAAGTTGCCTCCAATAATTGTAATGTGTACTTAATACCATACAAAATAAAACGTACGACTGGATCGCATGTATTTGCTCTTATGTTTTATAAAATAGTACCTATACACAAAATTCTTAGTATAAACGGCTAAATATTTTCTCGCACAAAATTAGTATGGGATTTTATGGGACGAATCTTCTTTCGCACCCGTGCAGTTGCTAGAGTCCTCAAAGATCTTGACATAAACAAATCCGCTGGCCCGGATAGTATCCCTCCCATCGTTCTGAAGAGGTGTTCTTCAACCCTGGCAAACCACTGCGTAAGCTTTTCTATCTGTCCTACTCTACAGGTCTCTTTCCGAATGGATGGAAAACAGCATTTTTCCAGCCTGTCCCTAAAAAAGGCGCATTTTCTTCACCCTCTAATTACCGTCCAATTGAACTTACGTCCCTTCTTTCCAAGATCATGGAAACACTGATTAATTATCAGCTCAAGAAATATCTTAAAGAACGAAAGCTCCTTAATGACCGGCAGTATGGCTTCCGTAGCAATAGGTTCACTGGTGATCTGATGGTATATCTCACCGAACAGTGGCACAAATCTTTACATCGTTTTGGAGAAAGTAAGATTATTGCGCTTGATATTTCAAAAGCATTTGATAGAGTTTGGCATCAAGCTCTCATATCGAAAATGCGTGCATTTGGTATAGATGAATCTCTTCTTCGTTGGATTAGAAATTACCTTTCGGACCGTTCAATACCAGTTTTATTGGACGGGTTCAAGTCTGATATCCACAAAATAAATGCTGGTCTGCCCCAGGGCTCCGTATTGTCTCCGACCCTCTTTCTCATTTATATTAATGATCGCTTATCTGGAACTTCTAATCCACTTAATTGTTTTGCTGACGATAGTACTCTCAGATTTTCATATTCGTTTTTAAATGCACCTCCTTGTTTTTCGGATGTGCAACTGGAACGGCAGCGTATGATAAGCTCATTAAATTCTGATCTTGACAGCATTGTCCAATGGGGAATTAAAAACCGCGTAGAATTTAATGCTTCAAAAACTCAGTGCTGTCTTCTGTCGGTAATGCAGAACCCACCCCCGATGCCGCTATCCATGAGCGGCACTTGCATTGAAGAAACCGATCAGCTTTCAGTCCTCGGCATGTGCATCACAGACCACCTCTTGTGGAATGAACACATATTTGATGTCGCCAAAAAACGCTGCAAAGTGTTTGGGCTTTCTTCGAAGGTGTAAGAAATTCTTCTCACCGTCTGATCTGGCTGTAACCTATAAGGCCTTCATTCGTCCAAAGCTGGATTATAACTCGCACATTTTGGCAGGAGCTCCCAAAATTCATTTGAATCTTTTGGATAGAATTCAAAATAGAGCTCTAAGGATGATTGGCGATAGAACTAAAGTGGAAACATTTACATCTCTAGAACATCATCGCTATTTTTATAAACAATGCTCGAGCGAAACAGCCAGTTGCATACCTCCCCTTAAACTTTTCAACCGTAATACTCGCGCTTCTAGGAATGCTCATCAGTTTACCCTTGAGCCCAACTGCGGTCGTACTGTCAAGTACAGAGAATCTTTCTTTAGCCGTACAACGCGAATGTGGAATACTTTACCCGGCTCTATTTTCCCCTCCCATTTTGATATTCAGAAATTCAAAGCCAATGTGCATCGGTATCTCCTCTTGCATCCTTCCCTACTTTCCTAACGCTCGCACTGTGCTTGTTCATTTTAAGGGTAGTCAAAACCCT
Organism: Philhelius pedissequus; assembly: GCA_910595825.1. NCBI lineage: Eukaryota > Metazoa > Arthropoda > Insecta > Diptera > Syrphidae > Philhelius > Philhelius pedissequus. The sequence goes on from OU343160.1 coordinate 99,722,480, forward strand.
TTAGTGCGCGCATCCGTTTAGAAAAAAAATAAGGCAATTTAATGTATTTAACCCACCAATGGTGACCTACTGGTCTGTGAGACCATGGTTTTCTAAAAATTTGAATAACTTTGTCCTCCTTCATCGATTTTTTTTGCGTGTTTCGAGTAGGTGCCCCATGGCACGTCCCCCATTGCCAGCTTACCACGAAACGGCTATGCGATCCACGATTTGTATTTTTTGTCCTAACCCGGTGCGTGAGACCGTGCGTCACCGAATATGTTAGCAAAGTTATCATTATAAATTACTAGCATTAATATTAGTACCTATTTTTAGTATTATTTATTATTTCTGGATTTTTCACGTGTTTTACCTTCTTTTCTATTATTTTTTTAATATGAACATTTGATTTTTCGTTTGTTTTTTCTTAATTTTTAAGAATGTATGAAGAATCATTGATATTTATAGAGCTATGAGCATAAATTTCTTATAAATTATTGAAGTTTATGTTGATAAAATATGTTTGTTTTAATGTGAAAGAGCATACACTACAAAAAAAAAAACGTTATTAATAATACCATTTGAAAAATCTTCAGTTATATAACCGTGAGACGCGCGGCGTCACCAATGATCAAATTAAAATAAACGTCACCCTTGCCGGGTTAATAATATAAGCTTAAAAATATAAATTTTGAAAAACTCTACTTTTGAAATATTTTTCTTTTTTCAAAAATCAAAAAAAAAATTAGAAAATTTTGGACGAACACTTTAATCGAAGTTCGATAAGCAGTTAATGAGAAAGTCATAAAAACAAAATTTGTAAAGTCCTTTAATAAACAAATTAGTAAGAAAAAATTTAAACCAAAATTTTAGAGTATATATTTATAGTGATGGTGCATTATTTTACTTTAAATTCTCTCGAAGCCGTTATAATCTTAATTTCGTTTTAACTAAACTAAAAGTTCGCTATAAACAATAATTTGTTTTAACTAAACTAAAAGTCCAGATTTTAAACAGTTGTTTTAACTTAACTAAAAGTTATACAAAGAAGTGTTTTAACTAAACTGCATGTAATGTAAAAATTTACGCAAAGCTTTATATGAATCTAAATGCCTGGATTTTTTATTATTTTCACCTTGAATTCCAAAATCAATATGCAATATATTTTATAGGGAAATGGAAAACAAAATAATTATAATTTATACCTATAACTTACGTAACTCTAGAAGTAATTAAATTGCCACTCTGGCAGACGACATTAATATGTCATGCCTATATATTTATTGATGAAATTGTAAAATATATAACTGTACTCATGTAAAACTCAATTGAATACAAAAATATCTATCTATCAATCTAGTGATGGTGCACAGGTTTTTATCAAATTCGTTTTTCAAATGCAAAACTTGCCCTATGCTATAGTACATACCTACATTATATATCTCAAGTAAAAATTGTTTAAATCCTTGTACAACTAACCCTAAGTGTTTGTTATAACAACTAGATTCGTACCTTTCGCGGCGTTTATTGTGAAGCTTTTATCCGGGTTTTACTGTATTACAATTTTATTTTAGGAATAACCTTAAGCGTTTTTCTTAATTAGTTCAGAGCAAAGACTGACTTGTCAAAAAATTTGTACATATGTGTTTCATTTTCACTCAAAGCATTCATAGTTCCGAATGTTCGCTTCTTTTTTCGTTCTGAACATGGTCAGACAGCACTCGATGTGCTCGTACATAACCGTCTGAGCCTTCTGATTAAATTGCTGAGCACACGAAATACCATGTGCGTCAAGAAGGCAAATGTGAAGAAAAAATAAAATTAAAATGGCCGAAGAAGTTGGTCGCTTCTCGCTTGTTTATTTTCTGTATCGGATGTGTATTTGTGTACAAAATAACGGTTGTATTGCTTTTTATGATTAAAATGAAAATTAATACTGGTTTTTGTGGTCCAAGTGTGTTTAAAAAACCAAACAGAGCTCGCTCTGTTCGGAATAAGTTCATATGAGCGAAAGATAAAGCGTCTCTCTTATAGTAAATGACAAAAGATTCTGGTTTAAAATCTTGAACTATAATGAGACATGCTTTAAATATTTGTACAACTGGCCTAGCCCTTAGTGTGTTTGTTATAAAAGCCAGGTTAATAACATTCAAAATGGGGAGTATATAGTAAGGAATTTATGAGGGTTTTACTGTATTAACATTTTGCTTTAGTTATTGCCTTAAACTAGGTAGGTAGATCCCATCTTTCTTTTTAAATTTGAATCATTTATTTGTATCTATCATATATATAACAACATACATACATTCCATCATATATTTATGCGTGTACTTATGGGTTCTTACTCATCTTCATATTATAATACGTAAATAATAAAAAAGTTCTTGTAATCGAGAATTACCAAAGTCCATTCTTCAAAAAAGACACAAATCTATATACACAAGAAACACGAATTAATATAAAGTTATTCCTATGAGTTTGAAAGGGGTGCTACGAAATTCTCATCATTTCATCACATACTTATGTACAGTACACTATGGTAGTTATACCTGCCGGCGCTGTCACATACTCTTGCCAAATGAGATGATACTGGATAGGGGTTGATCAACTTAAGAAAAAATAGCTATGCAACAAACATTTGATCATCCCCTTTTAAAGTTGAAATTTCTGGTTTTATATTTAAAAGAATAAAAAGGAGTTCACACGATCATAAGAAAAAAGTCCTTTTCTATTGATTCTAAATTTGAATTTCAAGTCGCAACAGCACAACATGAATGAACGTGGACATGCGGTGAATACTGGTGCTGTTCTAGGTAAGGAAAACGCCTTGCTGCCGTGATCAGTAATGTTTGGAACGCTCGCGTGTAAAGATCACTCGATGCGATGTTATGAAAACACAAAATTGAATTTCGGGTTTTTTTTTTAATTGGCGTTGTAGGTATTCGGGATTTTTAATTTTATTATTTTTGTTACGATAAAAATTGAACTGTGAAAGAATTTATTATTTAAGTAATATTTTTGGTGTAAACTAGTTCATATTAAAGTGCGTTTTGCTAAAAGGGTTTACAAGATAAAAAAAGGATTTTTAATTTTTTGGATATAGGTAGGTACTTTTGTTTGCTCTTGCTGTTGGATATAACACTAAATAAAAATGGATTACAATATAAATTTAAATTCGGATGATGATTTCGATGGCAGTTGCAATAGCTTTACGAATGACAAGATTAACAATCAAACCAATAATAATAATCAAATGAGAAATCCTAGTGGGATGTCAAAAGCTGAATTGAGAAGGGTAAGTCTACAAACCTAGCAATAGTTTTGTTATTTGACTTTTCATAATTTGAAAACAATTAAAAAAAAAACAAGACCAATGTAAAATTTCGTGTGAATATTAGGTGTGTTTAGTTACGTGAAAATTCGTACGAATTTTCACATTTTGCTCTCAAAGCCTATAGGAGAAAAAACCCAAGTTTTGTAAACTTGGTGAAAATTTCTAGTTACCAAACAGGCATATTATGTAAAGGTATATCTTCCTACCTACATTGTAAATATTATACATATGTAGGTACATAATTAATTTTGCTTTAAAAGAACATTTATTTAAGTTTAAGACTTCGAATAAAATATTTTTTTTCAAACTGTTGGCAAATAAGGTTTTATATATTAGATGTGTTTGGTAGCGTGAAAACTCGTACTAATTTGTACAAATTTTCACATTTAGCTGTCAAAGCCCATAGGAAAAAAAAAACAAAGTTTGATAAGCTTGGTGAAAATTTCTAGTTACCAAGCAGGGATACAATAGTGCGTTTTTTGAAGCTGCACATGAGAAGTTTCGATGATTTTTGTCTATGGATTGATAGTTGATAATGTCAAACTTTTTTGACAATTCTGTTTATTAATGTTTATAAAATTATCATGAATCGTTTAAAAACAACGCTTCCGAATTGTAGAAATGTATAGAAGTTCATAGAGCATTTTTATCGAAGAATTGTGTTTAGTGACGAAGCTTATTTCTGGTTAGAATCCTCAAGCCATTAACGAATCAGTATTACATCCATTAAAATTGACTTTTTAATGCTGGCGTCATCTTCGGTCCTTATTTCTTTCGAAATGAGGAAGCAGATGCCGTTACATACAAATTTTTAATTTTTATTTTTGTATGCTGAGTGGCGAGAGCTATCGAGCCATGCTGACTGATTTTTTGTTTCCAGCTAAACATCGACGACATTTGGTTCCAACAAAATTTTGCCATACAGTGTCCTTAACTATAAGTATATTGCAAAATCAATTTAGTGACAGCTTTATTTCCAGAAATTGTCCTGTTAACTGAACCCCCCCCCCCCCTCATTCGTGCGACTTAACGCCTCTCGACTACTTTTTATGGGGCTATGTTAATCATTGGCTTATGCCGACAAACCAGCAACTCTTGAAGCATTGGAAACAAATATTCAAGCCACTACTGATGCCATACTTCAAGATTTATTGTTAAAAGTAACACAAAATTGGACTGATCGAATGGACTATGAAACTCGTAGCCGCAGCGAACATATGCTGGCAATCATATTTAAATAAAAGGCACTACTGAAGCGTACGAACTTGATCTTGTAGCTAACAACTTTAATGTAGCTAAATATTTACGCTGTTAGTAGGTAAGGTAGGTACTCTATAGTTAAAAGCCGATGTAGGTAATATTACCTTGATTCTTAGTATAACAAGTTGTTGAATAGATGATTCAAGTAATAGTTACATATAGGTACCTACCTATATGTAACTATTACCCAGGTACCTATATTTAAATATAGATTATGGATTTTAATTACCTATATACATAGATGGAACCTAAGTATGTAAATATCTACATATCATCATAATGAAGGTGAAGGATATAGGATATATCTATTATATAAAAATCTCGTGTCACGTTGATGTGTTGAATGAACTCCGAAACTATCCAACCGATTTTCATGTTTTTTTTTTAATTTTGCTGGCGTTCCTAAGACAGGATAGTAATTGTAATACTTAATACTTAAAAATAACGATACTTGCCATACAAATGTTTCTACCATCTTGATTATTTCGAAAACGGCTTACCCTATTTTGATAAAAACAAGTGTGTGCACTACTATAGGTATAGTCTACATTTTGGTGAACATTTTTTGTTACATAGTTTATTATTAATAGTAGCTCCCATACAATTTTTTTTTTGATTTTCGACTTTCTCATAAACGGATCGACGGATTTCGATAAAAATGTTTATATACCATTTTCTTCATATTATAAATCTTACTGCATATCAAAATTTTCGAAAAATATTTTTTTTTGATTTTTGGAAAAAAAATAATTGAAAATTCGATATTTCGAAAATTTATGACTTGATTTTTGAAATTTCATTTTTAAATTTATATTATTAAATGCTTAAAACTGTCAGGCCATTTTTTTTAGAAAAAAATTAAAAGAATTTTGTATATAAAAAAATTAGTAAAAAGACGTTAGAAATATATTTATATTCTTAATAGAAATATTTTGCATACGATGTGATCGAACAAAAGAGTAAGTATGTACGATAGAGTCGTGCATTTTATTGTATATCCCATTTACAAAAAAAGGGAAACGTCAAAACAAATGATATGCACGATTCTTTGCGTCGTTGTTGTGAGCCAATCAGGGCCCACACTTCATTAATTTTATTTAGTATTGCCTTTTGGTCTCAGAATAAGAATAGCCAGAAATGTATTTTAGATGCAAAATTCAGTTTTCTTAGAACTAAACAATTATTGGTACATGTATGGAAAATTCGTGTACATATTTCGTATCGTATAATTCACAGAAGAAAATTTAATAATTGGCAACACTGAACAGCATCCCGTAAATCCGTGATGACTGCGCCAATGAAATTACCACTCAAACTTGAATGTCTCAGTACTCTTATCCGCTTCTTTACAAGATAGTCAAATTTTTGGTGATTATGAACCGATTTTCATGAAACTTTGAAAATTGCGGTTTGAGGCAACTTACTACTAAAATAATATTCTCATTACAGGGTGTGGAAAAAAACGACACATACAAACTTTAACTTTTATTTAATTCCATAATTAATTGTTATGTGTTCTTACCAGCAATATCCTCATCCAGCATCTAAACGTAAATTTGACACATTAAATTTATTCTTTTTTAAATTTTTATTGCCACGTCATTTGATGACTTTAAAGTCAATTTACACTATTATTGATGAAAATGAGATCGTCAATTTTCCGACTGAATTTTTAAATTCTCGGGATATGCCAGGAATGCCGCCACACAAGCTCTGTCTGAAAAATGGTTCACCGCTCATTCTTTTGCGGAACTTAAATCCATCAAAATTGTGCAAGCGGTGTAGGATTAGTCGTCAGAAGAATTAACGGAAACGAACTTGAAGCAACGCTATTGTATGGAAAGTTTAATGGAGAAGTCGTCCCATTACATCGAATACCTTTGATTCCATCAGAATCAACAACACCTTTCAAAAGGATATACAATTATCGATTGGTTTTTTTTCACGATGACGATGTACATATAAGCCATAAGGGCAGACAATGACAATTTGTCGCTTGGACTTGGAAAATCAGAGTTTCTCCCATTGTCAGCTCTATGTTTCATGCTCACGTGTTTTCAAACCATCAAATTTATTTGTTTTAGCAAAAGACAGATTAACGAGTAATATTGTTCATCATTTAGTTCCTCATTAATGGAAAGCAATGATTAATACTAATTAGAAACTTTACCAATCACTTCCTTAACAATACCATTTAATATCTAATAATCATGAGCGCAATACAATAAAGTCGCAGCAACGCGCGACCGGGTCTGCTAGTAACTTTATAATTTTGTTGTAATATTCATAATATTCATGTATGAGGACATATATTGTATAGCTATATAGCTATTCAGTGACGTACGCAAAAATGCGTGAAATGAAATATAATTAGGTAGAAATAAATAGATGATACACGTAATAAAATCTTTTAAATTGCTTATTTGTTATTAAATATTATTTATTTATGAAAACATTGAAAGGAAATTGAAATTTAAAAGTAAATAATAATGTACATATAAAATTTTAATGATCAAAAAAATGATTTAAAAAAAAAAAAAAGAAATAATTTATTTTTTAAAAATCAAAAAAACAATTTTTTGAAAATTTGAGAATGCAGTTTATTAACGCTTTTAGGGAGCATAAACAAATAATTTTAATGTTTATCCAATAGTGAGAAAGTCGGTAATATGAAAAGTGGTTATCTACTGTTAATAAGTACATAAAGTAAAATATTTTTTTACTTGAAAGTGGACTGCACTAATTTAAAAGCACACACATATTTTTATTAAAATAACTTGGGCCGTTTTTAAGAAATACATTTTATTTCTTAACGGATTTTTTAACATTTGTATGGGATGTACCGTTGTTTTTATTTTAGTAAATTAGTTTTCTAATTGTTCAAGATAATGTCAAAAAACTAACAAATGAAGTTTCGAAACAATCGATTGAGTCGTTTTCAAAATTAAAAAAAAAATATTGGCTATACTTTATTTTTTAAACTATTTAGAAGCTTCTAAATAAAATATTTCAAAAAAATCAAATGAACCCTTTTCTAGAAAATCGAAAACAAAAAAAAAAATTGTTCTATTAGAGGTAAAAAAAAACATTTCGTTCCACACCACCTGGAAGTCAGCGCTTGAACTTGCAATTGGAGATAATTTTTTTTTCAAATTGACGTTTAATGTATGTATTTCCCATTAGAGAAACCCAAAAAAGGGCCCAAAAAACATTCATTTTACTAACTAGTGTTATATGGGCGGGTACCCATAATATGAAAGCAATCTAATAAGAATACATATGAGTTTGGAAATGAAGAAAAATATACATATATCAAAACTTAATTTCAACGAGTGTTTTTTTTAGACGTTTGGTTTTCAAGAAGAAATGAAACGCATTTAATTTAATGCTATGGCCAAGAATTTTGCTTTATTATAAAGATTGGGCTGGCTATTATGTTTTCTAAATTCGAATAAATTCCAGCCGAGAGCCAAAGATTTCGACCACTTTTTGCAGTAATTAAGGCCGTATCCCGTATGTCAGCAATAACTCGACGAATACTCTCTTCTAAGGAGTCAATCGTTTCGATCTTATCTGCATAGAAAAGCGACTTCACATAACTCCACAAAAAATAGTCCAGCGGTCATAAATCGCACGATCTTGAAGGCCACTCAACAGGTTCACGACGTGTAGCGCCGTCTTGATAAAACCAAAGGTCGTCCAAATCAACATCCTCCAACTCAGGCACGAAAAAGTCATTAATCATGGCTCTATAGCGTCCCCCATTGACTGTAACATTATGGCAGGCTTCATTTTTGAAGAGGTATGGACCAATGATTCCCTCTGCCCATAGAACACACCAAACAGTGACTTTCTGAGGATGTAATGGCGTCTCAAGTCTCAACAATGGATTATGATCACTCCAAATACGACAATTTTGTTTATTAAGGTACATATTTAACCAAAATTGAGCTTCAGCGCTGAACAAAATTTTCTAATGAAAATCGGGATGCGGCGCGCGAACCGAACCATTATTTTGCTGATAAATTTGCACGATTTAAAAACGTTGTTCAGGAGTAAGTCCATTCATTATGAAATGGCAAACCAAACTGAGCATAAATTAAGTGACTGATGTAAAGACCAGCTCCGAAAAATGTATTACCAGATTGAAAACCACACGTCCAAAAGAAACACAAGGTGGTTTGCTTCATTTTGCAGATAAAAAATGCAAACAAAACCGCATTGTTGTTTGTTGCTTTTAAGAATGAGCTCATGTCTTCAGTCAAAATGAAGGGGGCTTAAGATACAAATGTAACATGGGGGTTTTAATGAATTTAGTTGCTCGCATATTTTATAAGTAAAATCTTAATGTGTCAAAATGTGGGAGATGAGCGTTGCGCAAGAACTGATGTAGTTTGTAACTTCGATATATTGTTACTCTTATTTATATTAATTTAAAGGTTATAGGCATTTCTTAATATTTTTTATTAGCGGGCAATTGGTGAAATCATTTGTCGTTCGTGAAATAAATTAATATAATTCGTTTTTTTAAACAAACAAAATCATCTTATTGAATAAACATAAGCATTTGATATATTCAAGAATTTAAGATGCAAATAACATAGAACAGCTTCTTACGTAAATCCAATAAAAATGTTCATTAATTTTGTTGAAAAATTTTGATATGGAGTTTTCAGTTTTACAACTTTTATTGATATAAAACCTACGTATACGTTTGTCAAAAAAATGCTTCAGGCATTCATTAAATTTTTATACAAACCAGAAAACAATTATTTATTTTTAGTTTTAAAAATAAACAAAATTGTATGTACACATATACTCAAACTTTTGATTTTTGTTCGTAATTTTTATAAACAAATTATTTACACCCTAAGCAAACGCTCAATTATTTTGAAAACCTCATTATAAAAACAAACATACTTCACGGAAAACAGTTTGTGATTTTAATATCCCTGGCTACGAACCTGTCTTGTTTTTTCGTAACCGATTACCGATGATGTTGTTATTGTTTCTCGTTGAAGAGTTAATTTTGTACATTTTTCAATTTTAAAAGTAAAGTATTATAGTTATCAACTTCGATTTATTTTACGCTTGATTAATCTTAAATGCTTTATAAGGCTATTGCTGTCAAAATATGTATACATGTTCATAAAATATAAATCAGAAAAAGCAATATTAATAAGACTATTTTTTGGTTATCTCATGGGAAATACATAGGGAGCGTTCGGTGTCGCACAGCTTTCTGATATATGAAAAATATTCTGTGCATTTGTGACCGTATAAAACCCAATAGGGGGGTTCACATAGACCAACATGCTCGACGAAGCTAAACCAACTTTGCGTTCACATGGATACTGATGTTTTCGAACATCAGTGTTTTTAAATTTTCGAAGCGAACGGACGCCAGATGGCGAACATTTTTCTGGCGGCGTTAATTGTGAACGAAATTTACACTTATATGGGAGGTACCGTTGTTTTTTGTTTTAGGAAATAGTTGTTTTATAGTATTCAGGATATGTTGAAAAACTACCAAATACGAAGTTTCGAAAAAATCTATTGAGCCGTTTTCAAAATTTTAATTTTTCAAAAAAAAAAAATTGATTTTCAAAAAAGAAAAAATGTTTTTAAACATTTTGGTTTACAATAGTGTTTAAACTTTCTAGGAGCTTCTGCGTAAAAAAATTCAAAAAAATTAAATTATCCGTTTCCCAGAAAATCGAAAACAAAAAAAATTGTTTCACTAGAGGTGCCTACCTACCTACCAGAAGTAACATTTGTTTTCCAAAAAAAATTATCAAAAGGTTACCCTTTATCTTCATTAATGAACTGATTTTATTTATAAAAAATGTTCGAGCCGTTTTTGAGAAAAATAAGATTTACATTTTTAGAAAAGGTTTTTTGTCTCAGAAAAAAACAATTGTACCAATTTTAAAGCAAATACATCTAACCGTTTGGGCTGTAGACTCCGACAGACGGAATTGCGGGACTTACTTTTGTTTGTTTGATTGTTAGAATTTTTTTTACGAACGCACTGCTTTATAGTACCATAGCCGCAAGTAAAAATACGTGCGCACTTCGTTAGATGCCAAATGCAACTATCTTTTTTGAGTATCAAAAAAACCTTAACCTAACACGAAAAAAGAAATTGAAGTTGTCGAGAATCTGTTTACACAAGTTGGTTTATTGGACGAGCCACCAAGTTATCAAAAAAAATTGAAATCCGACGAACATATTGGTCCAGCGGTTGTTTTGGCGTTTTAATGGTCGAACATTGTAGGTTGTCGAGCCATGCTGTCGAGCATGTTGTTCCATGTGAACCCCCCTAATAGGTAACAATTGCCGTAAAAAGTCAAAACAGAGAAAAAACTAATTGCTTAAGATAACGCTTCAGCTCAAAGTGAATTAAACATACATTTGTTGGGTAAAATATAAATTTTAAATGAATACGGAAGTAAGACCACAAATGTTTCAAAAGAAGAAGATGAGTATTAGGCATGTAATTAAAGTTGACAAGCCACAATTGCAAAGACAGATGATTTCGTAGTCAGCTGTGCACTACGATACCTAAGTATGCCAGAAATTTAGCGCAGCTTGACTTCGATTTTGAAATCATATATGCTTTGTTCGTTGTCATGGTCGAGAACAACAACGAACGTATTCCACAGCAAGCTATGCGCCACCGAACGCCCCATACATTCAACGTCAAATTGAAAAAATCTATCTACAATTGCTAGTTCCCGAGCTGACTGCCAGGTGCCGTGACTCCATGTGTCAAAACTGTGTCCTACAAAAATGCTTTTCTCAAATCAGTGTGTACCAACCGATTTTGCAGGGCGCTGCACGATCAAAAAATTTAAATTAAATTAAATTAAATTAAATTAAATTAAATTAAATTAAATTAAATTAAATTAAATTAAATTAAATTAAATTAAATTAAATTAAATTAAATTAAATTAAATTAAATCAAATTAAATTAAATTAAATTAAATTAAATTAAATTAAATTAAATTAAATTAAATTAAATTAAATTAAATTAAATTAAATTAAATTAAATTAAATTAAATTAAATTAAATTAAATTAAATTAAATTAAATTAAATTAAATTAAATTAAATTAAATTAAATTAAATTAAATTAAATTAAATTAAATTAAATTAAATTAAATTAAATTAAATTAAATTAAATTAAATTAAATTAAATTAAATTAAATTAAATTAAATTAAATTAAATTAAATTAAATTAAATTAAATTAAATTAAATTAAATTAAATTAAATTAAATTAAATTAAATTAAATTAAATTAAATTAAATTAAATTAAATTAAATTAAATTAAATTAAATTAAATTAAATTAAATTAAATTAAATTAAATTAAATTAAATTAAATTAAATTAAATTAAATTAAATTAAATTAAATTAAATTAAATTAAATTAAATTAAATTAAATTAAATTAAATTAAATTAAATTAAATTAAATTAAATTAAATTAAATTAAATTAAATTAAATTAAATTAAATTAAATTAAATTAAATTAAATTAAATTAAATTAAATTAAATTAAATTAAATTAAATTAAATTAAATTAAATTAAATTAAATTAAATTAAATTAAATTAAATTAAATTAAATTAAATTAAATTAAATTAAATTAAATTAAATTAAATTAAATTAAATTAAATTAAATTAAATTAAATTAAATTAAATTAAATTAAATTAAATTAAATTAAATTAAATTAAATTAAATTAAATTAAATTAAATTAAATTAAATTAAATTAAATTAAATTAAATTAAATTAAATTAAATTAAATTAAATTAAATTAAATTAAATTAAATTAAATTAAATTAAATTAAATTAAATTAAATTAAATTAAATTAAATTAAATTAAATTAAATTAAATTAAATTAAATTAAATTAAATTAAATTAAATTAAATTAAATTAAATTAAATTAAATTAAATTAAATTAAATTAAATTAAATTAAATTAAATTATATTCAACTAAATTAAATTAAATTAAATTAAATTAAATTAAATTAAATTAAATTAAATTAAATTAAATTAAATTAAATTAAATTAAATTAAATTAAATTAAATTAAATTAAATTAAATTAAATTAAATTAAATTAAATTAAATTAAATTAAATTAAATTAAATTAAATTAAATTAAATTAAATTAAATTAAATTAAATTAAATTAAATTAAATTAAATTAAATTAAATTAAATTAAATTAAATTAAATTAAATTAAATTAAATTAAATTAAATTAAATTAAATTAAATTAAATTAAATTAAATTAAATTAAATTAAATTAAATTAAATTAAATTAAATTAAATTAAATTAAATTAAATTAAATTAAATTAAATTAAATTAAATTAAATTAAATTAAATTAAATTAAATTAAATTAAATTAAATTAAATTAAATTAAATTAAATTAAATTAAATTAAATTAAATTAAATTAAATTATATTAAATGAAATTAAATTAAATTAAATTAAATTAAATTAAATTAAATTAAATTAAATTAAATTAAATTAAATTAAATTAAATTAAATTAAATTAAATTAAATTAAATTAAATTAAATTAAATTAAATTAAATTAAATTAAATTAAATTAAATTAAATTAAATTGAATTAAATTAAATTAAATTAAATTAAATTAAATTAAATTAAATTAAATTAAATTAAATTAAATTAAATTAAATTAAATTAAATTAAATTAAATTAAATTAAATTAAATTAAATTAAATTAAATTAAATTAAATTAAATTAAATTAAATTAAATTAAATTAAATTAAATTAAATTAATTAAAATAATTAAATTAAATTAAATTAAATTAAATTAAATTAAATCAAATTAAATTAAATTAAATTAAATTAAATTAAATTAAATTAAATTAAATTAAATTAAATTAAATTAAATTAAATTAAATTAAATTAAATTAAATTAAATTAAATTAAATTAAATTAAATTAAATTAAATTAAATTAAATTAAATTAAATTAAATTAAATTAAATTAAATTAAATTAAATTAAATTAAATTAAATTAAATTAAATTAAATTAAATTAAATTAAATTAAATTAAATTAAATTAAATTAAATTAAATTAAATTAAATTAAATTAAATTAAATTAAATTAAATTAAATTAAATTAAATTAAATTAAATTAAATTAAATTAAATTAAATTAAATTAAATTAAATTAAATTAAATTAAATTAAATTAAATTAAATTAAATTAAATTAAATTAAATTAAATTAAATTAAATTAAATTAAATTAAATTAAATTAAATTGAATTGAATTGAATTGAATTGAATTGGATTAAATTTAAGAGACTCCACTGCGGAGGCATAACGCAGGCAACGTTAGGTAGCAAGCGAAAGTAAAGTACGACTACAACTAGCTAGGCGTGTGTAACTGATGGAGGACATTACCTTGGCATAAAACTCGCTGCAGGGATATGTTCTTTGAAGCCGTGGTCCGTCCTAAACACCACATTAGGTAAAACAAAAAAACAAAAAAACTAATTATTGTCTATAGCATTATGCTCCAAGGATTAAGAAAAGAACTGCTTCTTGTAGTCTAATTGATTATTTTACTTTTTTGTAGTAGATATTTTTACAAAATTGAATTATTCTTTTACATATATGAATTTAACAATTTAGAGCTGTTTTCACAATATATGACTTAATTTGTGATCGGACATATACAATAAAGAAATTCTCACATGAAAGGACTTTGTCTCTTAGAATATTATTATGTATTAAAATATTAATAGAAGCATGCAAAATTCTTAATTCAAGGCCAACTCAAAATCTAAATTCGGCAATATTCACAGATAGCCCAGCGGCTATCAAAGCCGTAAATTCAACAAAAATATCATCAAAACTGGTCCAAATATGTCGAAATGAGATTGAAAACCTGAACATTAACCATAGAATCACTTTAGTCTGTGTTCTAGGACACAGTGGTATCGAGGGCAATGAACGGGCAGATGAGTTGGCCCGGCAGGGATCAGCCCTTCATAACTCGCTTGCAGAGAATATATCTATAACACTGACTGCGCGATATATAAAATGATATGGCCTTCGTACAACCAATCCCGCACAAGCGATCTCATTTGTAGACCAGGGCGGGACATAGCAAGGATAGTCGGTACCTGTACGGGGCAGTGGCCCTTAGGTGAGCATGCAGCAAAACTAGCTATTCCCCATAACACCTACTGCCGTAGCTGTAAAAACCAATTGGAAAAGGAAACAGTGCTTCACTTCCTTTGCAAGTGTCCCGCTTTGGCCAGGCTAGGAATGCAATCCCTTGGAAGGGTTTTCGTGGAAAAATAGAAATACGATTTCAAAAAAATCAACAGGAAACAAACAAAAAATATTAAAAACATTCATTGAACTCATACAATGTTTCAAAAATATGGATTTTGTTATTTTTTTATTCCATGTCGCACCGATATGTGTTAATATTTTAATTGCCAGTTAATTTTCTAAACCGTACTTCATATGGCCAGTAAAATATTCGTAACGTTAATTATTACTTACACTTATTCAGATATTACCAAGAATTAGGATCTATTTATTTGGGGAATAAGCCCGAAGTATTGTAAAAATAAGATATCTTATATATTATCAATTACTTTTTTTTCAGAGCAATAAACCAATTATGGAGAAACGAAGACGCGCAAGAATCAATCACTGCTTGAATGAATTAAAATCTTTAATTTTGGAGGCAATGAAAAAGGATGTAAGTATATGTCCTTAAAACATTATATTAATTGTTGGTACAAAGTAATGCATTTTAATACAAACATTAAATAAAGTTAAATATCTATCAATAATAATTTTTTTAATAAAACCTGACAAATATTCATCGCTTAAACCCTTTTCCACACCAGACGACCTAGTTATAGTACGTAAGAAATAAGTTTGTTTATTTGTCATTTGTTTAATACTTTATTTCTTAATTAATATAAATATTGACCCAAAAGAAAAGAAAATGCGCTTAGCAGGTAGGTCGGTTAAATATAGGAGAGAAATCGGTCGAACGAGTGCTTATCCATACTACACCTATCTATCTAGACATACCTACATCCTAAGTGCTTACTCATTTGTAAAAAAAGGACAATGAAACTGTAAGGGAACCTTGAATCAATAAATTCCAAATACAGGGCAAATAAAGGTTCACTTACATTTCGAGCGACGTTTTCAAGCGCCTTGTCAGGTAGGTTTCGTTTTCGGTGTTGTTGGTGTTTGGTTTTTAAGTCGGTTCAGCACTAGCACCTTATATTCTCAGCTCGCTGGCACAGTCAGATAGACAAAGACAAGTGAAAATGCGAAGGAGAATCAGAAAAATATGATCATCATCAAACATATTCCATTGAACCTTCTCCAGGAGAACAAAGTACAGTCGAATTCCTCTAATCCTGGTTAATCATACTGATTTATTAAAAATTGAATTTGAACTAAGCACTTCTAGACTGAATAAGGTTTTTAATGTAAAAGGTATTAAGCTTTCAGTGGCTTATGATAATGGTTGTTTAGAATCTAATCAGAATCACAATCAGCCCGGATCCAGGATTTAGTTTGGTGAAGGGGGTGGGTCAATTTGATCTAAGACATATTATCGAAGGAAAAGTGCCTCTTGAGCTCTTAGACAAATATGAATATACGCAAAAAGAATTTTAAAAATAAAATTTGGACTGCCAATTTAAATAAATTAATAATATGCGTTAATATGCATCTGCTTACAAAAAGTAATTTTAATCGGTTTATCCAAGAATGAGAAATTCGAAAATATAAAGTAGTAGCTCGACGGAAGTACCGTTAGTACCCAAATGAAATAATTTTTTTACTGAAAAATGGACTGCACTAATTTAGGGATACAAATATACTTTTCAAAATTCTTGCAGCCGTTTTTAAGAAAAAAAATAGTCTTAACAGGTTTTTAATTTGTACGGTAGGCACAGTTGTTTTTTTTGTTTTGGGAAAATGTTTTTTCCCAGCATTTTAAGAGAATGCGAAAAGCTACTAAATACAAAGGTTTCGATTAAATCGTTTTCAAAATGTGGAGTTTTCAAAAATATATACATATATTTTTTTTAATTTCAAAAAAAAGTTTTTGAAAATGTTTGGTTTACAACACTGTTTAAACTGATTATTAAGAAAATAAAAAAATCAAAGGAATCATTTACGAAAAAACCGAAAACACAAGAAATGGTTATACTATAAATACCAAAAATAATCGTTTTATTCAACAAAAAAAATTAACAAATTGTAACCTTACCTTCATTAATAAACTGATTTTTTAAAGAAAAATCGTTGGAGTCGTTTTGGAGAAAAATGAAATGTAGGTATCTATTAGGCGAACAAAAATGTATGGCAGGTACCGTTATTTTTGTTCTTAAAAAAATGAAAATAACTTGTGGCATATTACTTAAAAAACAATATGTACCAATTATGAGATCCACTTTCTTGGTGTTCGATTTTTATACGAATCCAAAACTAGCACATAGTTTTCAAAAAAAAGAGGTGCGCATATAAGAATGTATCGTTTTATTAGCCCAGTCTCTCCAAATAATACAAGATTTCTCGCTGAATTGTAAGAAAAAAGACATGTGTAATAATTGTTCTGGAAATCAAATTTTAAATTCGCTTAAAATATTTGATTGTTAAAGCACGAAACAATACATGTCAAATGGGACATAAGTTCAAAATTCCCACCAAAGTGGGACCAAAAAAATCAAATAAGTAAACAAAAAAAAGAATGTTGGACTTACGTCCTTGTCCTTGCACCTCTAATATGTACACAAAATATGTTTTTGGCTATGTGTGCCATTCTTGTTCACTTAGAGGGATTCAACTGTATAAAGATGCAAGAGAACAGTTACCCATATAAAAATAAAATGATTCTTTGTTTTTTTTTACGAACGTTTTCTTTTTCCTTTAGATATCGTTTTCGCTTTGTAAACATTTATTTCCGATGAGAACAATTTTCGTCTCCATTATAATTTTTTTTTTGCTTAATTTTTAAGTTTGAATTCTTTTGTTTTCGATTTCATGCACTTGACTCGATGAGGATGGTTCATGATTTGTTCCCATGCATAAAAGAGGTTGGTTTATAAAAAAATATATATGGATGATGATGGAATTCTTTTATGTTTGCTGAAAGGACCTAGTTAGGTTAGTTTCTCGTGTGAAAAACCCGCGTGAGAACTGTGGGAATTTGTATTTAGTTCCGTTTTAGTTGCCGGAATTGATACCGAATGGAAATCAGTTGCCTTTTTTAAAAATATATTGTCAGTTCCGTATAATGGCTTGGTACCCAGATATAATATAATTTTTGATTTTAGTAGATGTAGGCCTAGGTACCTGAATTTTACTGATGAAGTGTTTAACATAAATACCTACTATTAGATATCTCACGAGGGTGTGTTGTGTACAGAAAATAGCTCATAAAGCTAATAAAGTAATTAAGTGACCTTCGAGAGAGATACAAAATAGGTATAATAATTTTGGATTTTAGGAGATGTAGGTCTAGGTACCTGAACTTTACTGAAAGTGTTTAACATAAATACCTACCATTAGCAGCTTATTATTAGATAGCTCACGAGGCTGTGTTGTGTACAGAAAATCGCTCATAAAGCTAATAAAGTAATTAAGTGACCTTCCAGAGATGATGTTTAGTGTCTCTGTTTTAATAAATACTTAGCAATATATGAGCTGTATTATGGTCTCCTAAAATTAATAATGCTTATAACCATAAAAAAAATATCTGTTAGGTAGGTAGGTACATATGCATGTACCTACATACATATTTATTTATCGAGGAAAGAAACACTCATTTTTAGGTGGTATTCCCACCTAAGGTAATAGAGATAGGTATGATGTGCTCATAATAATCTTAAAAAACATTACCTAAATCTTTGACGGACCTAAATCAAGGAGTTCACCAGGCGTATAGGAGCAAAAACAGACTTTATATAAAAACATTATCATTACCAAAATCCACTGGAGAATGGTTTCGATTTAGATGGATTAAAAAACCTCAACAAAATTCAAATTTTACCTCATAAAATTCTAAGTTTTTCAATTTTATTTCTTGCTCCGGATTGATTTTAGACAATTTGGACGACATTTGGAAGAAAATACTATCCAAATGTCAATATATATTATGCTGCCTACCTGCCAAGATATTTACTGTCAAAATCCATTGAAGGATGCCTCCGATTTAAATGGAATAAAAAATCTCTACAAAATTCAAATTTTACCTCAAAAAATTCGAAACTTTTTGGTCTGGTAAAAGTTGATTTTATATACATACAATCATACCTACATATTAATATATAAGGTTAAGAGTAAGCAAAGAGTTTTCCATATGAGATAACTATAATGTTTTATTTTTATTTGAGAGCCCTATCAATATCATTATGTGTGAAATATAACATCGTTCAAATGGCCAGCGCGGCTTCGCTTGGGTGGATGGCATTTAAAAGTTCCAGTTTTCGATGACTTTGGCGCATAAATCAGGCTGAATATGACCGATGGCATCGATTATGTTGGCTTTGAGTGCCGCGGTGGTTTGCGGCTTATTTGCATAGACCGGCGACTTAAGAAAGCCCCACAAGAAAAAGCCTAAAGGGGTCAAATCACACAACCATGCCATGAAACCGCTCATGTAGAATATCGATTGTCGGTTGAGCTGTGTGGCACGTAGCACCATCTTGTTGAAACCATATGTCTTCGGTGTCCATATCATCCAATTCAGGCCATTAGAAGTTGGTGATTATCGACCTATAGCGATCGCCGTTGACGGTGATGGCCTGACCAGCATCACTTTGAAAGAAGTACGTACCGATGACGCCTTCAGCCCAAAATCTACAATAAACAGTAATTTTACTTGGATGCATTGGCACCTCGTGAATATCGCGTGGACTGGTGTCGTCCCAAATCCGGAAATTTTGCTTATTCACGTACCCATTCATCCAAAAATGGGACTTATCGCAACGGTGCTACTAGATAATTTGATAATAAAGTTTTATTATTGGCGCATGTTGCTCGACGCTGTAACTTGCCATGATGATTTGTCTTCAGTGACTGATTAAAAGACGATATTTTTAAAATCAACCCGTCCCTATTGGAAATTTATAATAAGATTTTAGTCATCGTATTATAAATTGGAATTCTAACGGTAATTTGTTTTTATTATATTGTTGATTTCGTTTTCAAAAGAGTAACTAAGCATCCCTTACTTGCTTTATGTCCGCCGGCAACAGCTACGCCAACGTACACTCGACCCAAACTGACGACAAAAACATATCCACACCCCTTTTCCTAAAAAACGGTGGTTGCGACCGAGAAATAGGAATTGTTTGATATGCAAAAACAACGAATTAGCGGACCCAGAGCAATCCAGCAAAAAGTGCCGATGACCGAAATATGTGTGTTGTATTCAAGTGGATTCGTATTTCTCGGTCGCAACGTGTCATTCCTTAAAAGATGGTGGTTGAAGTCTTCATGCAAACATAAATCGTAGATATTTTCGGGATTTTCGCAGTGCGCCTATCTCTGTATAAGTATGTACATACATATGTGGTTTGCTATTTTAACACTCATAGGGCCATTTTCTTCACTATTTGTCAACTTGCCGTAAACTCTCAAGTTGGCCAACTCTAGAGTTGACGCAAACTTGAGAGTTGAGTGACAAGTTGAAATTTGTTTTTCTTCACTATTTTAAATCTCAACTCGAGAGTTGAAATTTTTTTATTCAAATTGAAATATAAGCTTCGTAATTCTTTTTGTTTATAATAATTGAAATTTATAAAAACATTAATGGCGGAAAAAATAACCAAATTGCCAAAAGTAGTTTATACTACTGAAGAGGATGATTGGTTCTATTTGAATGCATTGGAATATCGGGTGGTTATCGAAAATAAAAAACACCGACAGTTTCACGAAGCGTGATAAGGATAAGGCCTGGGAGGAAATTGCTAAGGCTTTCAATATCGCTCCACCGAGCCAGGTTTGTTTAATTAAGTTTGATTTTGAGCTGGTATAAATCTTGTAGGAAAGAAGCGTCAAGTCTCTGCGGGAAAAATATCAAAAAATAAAACAAAATTTGAAAAATCGCATGTTTTATGTAAAGACGCCAAGCAAACTGGTGGAGCTCCACCCAAAAAAGAACTTCCTGCGTTGACCGAACCAATGCAGGAATTATTTAAAATTTTGATTCCATCCACGTATGGTCTTTCAGTAGCGACGGGTGATAGCGATTCAATAGTTTTCAACAAACCAGGAATGAATCCTTCTGGCGTTGAAATAAACCAAATCACTAATACTGCGCCCGTAACTTTCAAAGAAGTAACCATAGAAGATGAAATTTTTGTATTTGAAGACGACGAAAGTAATGACATTATTCTGGCAGATAAGGCTGTGGATTGTTTGTAAAAACAAAATACAGAACAGAAAGTTCATGAACATGAACACACTTGGGAAAGGGTTAACCCAGCAAAGTTGGGAAAACCACCAAACCCTTTGCTGAACAACAGGCGTCGCAGGCCCAACATTGAAGCCGAAGTGGAAACACCCAAAAGACTCCCAAATTGTCTGAGGCAAGACAGCAACATTTGGCTGCTAAGAATGAAAAAGAATTGGAAATTCTGGACAATGAAAAGGAGAGGTTTAAACTGGTGCGTGAGAGAGGTGCCGTGGACCTGGAACCAGCTTCATTAGAAAGGGAAAGAGCGGAATTCGATAGAGAACGTTCGTTAATTGAGTTGGAGAGAGCCAAAAACCAACTTGCTTACTGCACAACGTTCGCATAACAATTTTAAAAGAAAACCAAACAGAAAGCATACAAACTGCAGTCCCAACAGCCACAGAAAAAAAGTTTTTTTGTTAGTTTTAAGCTTTTATTAATTATTTAAATAAATAACACATTAAAATAGAATGTATGACGTCTTTTAATGTTAATTGTTCAGCCTTCTGAAATTAGTAGATTGGTTCCTTCATTGTCTAACATTCGCTGAAAATAATTTCGAATGCGAGACCTAGCGTTCCTAACCGTTGCCGAAGGTAATTGATGTTGCCTTGTGGATGCAACATTTGTATTATGCAACATATCGTTGAATCCGGGCATTTCTGGTGGAGTTTGTGGTTCCTTTTCATCGATTGCTATTTTGTAAAGAATGGCACAAACAATTATATTCAATTGTACGGTTTCAACTCTGCATCTTAAGCCAGTGGCCAATATTGGAAACCGTCTTTTCCTAATTCCATAAGAACGCTCGACACTA
This sequence comes from Philhelius pedissequus, assembly GCA_910595825.1. Classification (NCBI taxonomy): domain Eukaryota; kingdom Metazoa; phylum Arthropoda; class Insecta; order Diptera; family Syrphidae; genus Philhelius; species Philhelius pedissequus. Next base: position 99,744,344 of record OU343160.1, read on the forward strand.
TTTCTAGTGCGAATCTGAGATTCGGTATATAAATTTTCAACAGAGTTTGAAACATTTTGAAAAGGTGTTGCCAAGTAATTTGTGTTTGAGTAGCCAGAGTCACCAATAATAATAAAGTGCTCAAATTCACCCGATTCAAGTCGTTGTCTCAAAGTTGATGAATTGAAAATACGTTGATCGTGCGTGGAACCCGAAAGGTGCGTCCATATTATGTCGAACGATGCCGATCGGCCTATGCCGCGCCACTCATTTTGGTCGTGACGTTCTTGTTTCTTTCATGGATCCATTTCGTTCGGTTTGAATTTAGTTCGGTTTCGGCATGGACTATAGGCCGATCGGGACGTCCATTCTTATTCGGCTAGGCCGCTCGGCATAGGCCGATTGGCATCGTTTGGCATAATATGGACGCGCCTTAAAAAGAGAATAGAACCGGATGTCAGAGGCTTAATTTTTTTGTTTCTATTTTATATGTAGATCATATACCTGCCAACAAGCAACGATATATATTATTTTCAGGTCTGTAGATGCAACGGTCTAAACGTTTATAGAAAACCAACCCTTACGGTTTCTAAAAAGTTCTGCATTCTTTCCACCAGGCGATTGGATTCTTACATGCGTGCAATCTATTGCGACAATTGTTCTTGGAAATTTGGCTACATTGCAAAATTCTCTTGCTGCTTGTAACCGTTCTCTTCATGTTTCGGGCATGCGAACAAACTGGGGTGCGAGGTTAGCAATTGCATTTGACACCCGGTTCACAATACGATGCACTGTTGAAATACTCACACCAATAAAATCAGCAATGGCTAACTGAATTGACCCGAGTGCATAATACCTCAGCACAATCAATAATTTGGTAATTGGTCATAATTCGCGCGATCTACACATATTTAAGTTAGTATAATTTAAACTAAAGGAATATTCACTAAGATATATCACTAAGTACCGTGTTTCAGTGTAAGACAAACCACCTTTTATCAATTCCAAGGGCAAAATTGGCGTTCGCTTTGAACTACGAAATCAGTAGATAAAATCCTGGTCATCGCATTTTTCCAGCCCCACCCGTGGACACATTTTATATTAGCTGTGTTTTATTGGGATTATATCCATTTTACCGTAACTAATTCCCAAAAAAACGTATCGACCGTAGCATGGACCGTAGCTTTTTTATTTGTGTAAAAATGGTACCCCTGCACAGCAGTCACAAGTAATGAAAGAGTCTTGTGCAAAGTAAAATTAAGAAAATATCAAAATTTTAACAATAATTAGCTTTTATTCATATAAAATAGAAAGTAGAAAAACTTACCAATATTTAATTTATGTTTCAAACATATTTCTTGTTTTCATTTTTTCTGCATTTGCAATTTTAAATTCGAACATTCATTTTGCACTAATAGAAATGAAATGATAAGTGAATGGGTTTGTTCATAGACTATGGTCAAGTCCCTTTTTACACAGGACAATTTTTATATTGCTGTAAAAATCGTCTAAGCACTTTCACACGAAGAACCAAAATTGCCCGAGATTTTCATGTTTCCTTTTAATGTTTCTTGGATCTGAACGCACACTACAACGTAGTTTAAATTGCTCAAACCCTTACATTTCGCCTTTATATTTCATGCTTTTATTTATTTTCTGAATAGATCGATAGCTAGGAGTTTTTTTTTTCAAGTCAATTTACAAATTTATTTTCTGAGTATGTTTTGCTTTCATTTCAATATTCACTCATCAGACTGCACTAAACATACGCGGAGTAAGGAACAAATAGTTAACATTTGGTTTGCCATTTCCATGCACATGTCCAAAAAAATCGTTAAATCCTAACGTGAACAATATGTTTATAAATAAATACTTAAAACTACTTAACACTAAATTTCCAAGCTATTGTAAAACAATGTTTTGAATTTTTAAAATTTTCATTTGGTGAACCCACTGTAAAATAAAATTTATTAAATATTTCAACAAATTGGGCTATGAGCACCATAGTTCGATCTACTAAAAAATTGACTCAGTGGTCTTTGAAGTCGTATACTTGAGCGACTAAAACTAAAGTTAAGACGATAAATAACCGATGGTGATGATACTGCTCCATTTATTATTGCTGCGATAAAACAAAATTGTAAATATTTTCTATGATTTGCCAAGGAAGGAAGGTTAATTAAAGTTTGAGAATCTTTTAAAATAAGGGGACAGAGGGTTTCCATGGAACCAATGAAGAAAACGGAGACAAAAGCGCAAGAACCTCCTTTGAATTGCTTCAATTCTCATTATACGAGTATGTACAGAATAATAAGGTGCCCACACTACACAGGCATACTCAAGAATTGGTCTCACAAATGAAACAAAAAGTAGTTTGAGAACATAAGGGTCATGGAAATCGCGGCAAAATCTCTTAATGAAAACAAGGATTGTATTTGCTTTTCTAACTACAAAACTAATATGGTCAGTAAATGTTAGTTCCGAATCTAAAAGAACTCCCAAGTCTGAAAAAACCGGTACCTTACTTAAGGAACAAAAATCAAATACATAATCAAAAATAATTGGAACTTTCTTGCGTGTAAAACTCATGGTTTTACATTTGTCAACATTTAAAACGAGACGGTTAATATTGCACCATTCCCTAAATAATTTTAAGTCATCTTGCAAAAGTAGACAGTCACATTTCGAATTAATTCTTTTGAAAAGTTTAATGTCATCAGCATATATAAGGGCAGACGAATTTTTTAGGATCGAAATTAAGTCATTTATAATTTTTTTTTATCCGATGGAAATCTTCAAAAGGCACTCGGTAAGAATCGGTATCGAGTAGTGTGGGGGTCTTACCGCACTAAGACCACCGGCGAAATCAGGACCAATCTATGAAAGATCGATAAATGATTTTACTTTCTTAATTTATATGTAAATCGCATTGGGAGAAGTTTAAAGCTATTACACTTTCCCATAGCTTTTAGACCATCAGCTCATGAGGCTTGGTTCTTCTTAATCTCCGAACATTGTCTCGTACATTTAAGACGGTCTCCATTTCGGAGTGGGTATGACTTTGCAGTCGCTGGTTGTGTGATACAGCGTGTTTTTTAACCACTTCTGTAACCATTTCATTTTGAAGGTCACGATGTAGATCTCTATTTCTTATATACCAAGGGGCATTTATTATTCCACGAAGGACCTTGCTTTGGAATTTTTGAATGGGTTCAGCATTTGTTTTCTTTTTATATCCCCATAGTCCAAACGGGTTTCAATACTTGCTTATATAACATTAGTTTGTTTTGAATAGATATGACAGAGTTCTTTCCTAGTAACCAGTACATTTTTCTGTACTTCAAGTTTAGTTATTCACGTTTCTTTTTGATGTGCTGTTTCCATTTAAGCTTTGCATCCAAAGTCATTCCAAGGTATTTGGCGGTATCGGAGTAAGGTACTGACGTATTGTTTATAAATATTGGAACATTGTTTATGTTTATGTGAGTAAAGTTTATATGCGTCGATTTTGTTTCGTTTAATTTGATACGCCATTTCTGCGTGCAATCACTAACTTTATCGACAGCATTTAGCAATTTTAGTGTAGCCTTTGTAACGGATTTATCTGGCACCAATATTGCCGTATCGTCAGCAAAGGTGGCCATGATAGCGTTGATGTCCACTGGAATATCCCTTGTATATAACAGATACAGGGTTGGTCCTAGGCCACTTCCTTGTGGTACACCGGCTTTAATTTTTTTAGTTCCGAGTAATGTTGGTCGCACAGTACTCTAAAGAGACGGCTCGTAACGTAGGATTTCAGTATTTCGTAGTACTGCCTGGGAAGGTCCCTATGCAGTTTGTACTCAAGTCCCAAGTGCCAAACCTTGTCAAAGGCTTAAGCAACATCTAAGAATGTAGCCGAGCATACTTTTTTTTCTTCAAGTGCCTTTCCCACGACATCCTTAATTCTGCTATTATTTTGTTAAGCCTTTTCAGTAGCAGTTTTTCAAAAACGTTTGCCATGATTGGTATAAGCGATATTGGTCTGTAAGATGTTACTTCTATTGGTGGCTAACCTTGTTTAGGTATAACAATGACTTCTGCAATTTTCCAATGATGTGGAACATATCTTAGTTTAAGGAATACGTCAGTTATAAATTGGAGTTTCTTGAAGGCTATTGATGGCATTTATTTCAAAACCTGAGCAGTTATTAGATCGTATCCTGGTGATTTTTGTTAGACAACTTATGTTGACACATGCTTCTTACTTCTTTGAGTGTGCCAAAAGATATTTCACATTCGTTGTTTCTATCAACAAACTGTAAGGGATCTGTAGCTGTGTTTGCTGCGAAATGGCTTAAAAACATTCGCGAGATGTTCAGCGAAGATATCAGCCTTTTTTTTCGGGTTTGCAATACATTTACCATCTTGAGATTTTACTGGCGGGTTTTGTGTCTGAGGTCTTTTTAGGCGCTTAGCTGCTTTCCATAAGGAGTATTCGGAAGAAGCATCCGTCGTCAGATTTTTCAGGAATCTACTAAGTGAATCATTTTTGAACTCACAGATTTTTTTTTTAATTCGTTGTTAAGACGGTTAAAAAGTGCCTTATCACCAGGGAATCTCATAGTTTGCCACTTTCTTCGAGCTCTTCTTTTTTCCAATATTAGCTCCCTTATTTCGACAGGATATTATATTTCTTTTTCTCTCGCGATTGAAATAGTTGGAGTACTTTATTCTGCAGCCTGTTAAACATCAGCAATAAATTGTTCTACTTCATGATTAATTTGTTCAATTGTTTGCATAGGGGATCTCAGGTTTATAAAACTTTCAAATTTATCTCCGAATTCATTCCAGTTTCTTCTTTTACTCACGAGCTTGGGATTACTTTTTTCTATTATTTCAGTGATAAAATTACTGTAGTATAATCTGACTATAAATCATAATTACCTGCGACACTTATATGATTTCGTTTAATACCTTTAACTACGAAAAAGACTATAAGGTCTGGTATTTTGTTAGTATTAGATGGCCAATATGTTGGCGAACCAGAAGAATAAAATTCATAGTTGTATTTGCGGCCTGCTTGGTATAGACGTTTACCTTTTGAAGTTATGAGCATAGATCCCCAGTGGGTGTGCTTAGCATTGAAGTCCCCACCAGCAAGGGAGTTGTGTCCTAACAAATTTAGGAGTTCTGCAAAGTCTTCTTCAGTTGGAGAGCGCCTCGGTGGGCAGTATATAGCTGCTATTTTAAATCCTTTCTTTTTTATACCAATACTTATTGTTGTTACTTGCATGTTTTCATTCGTAAACTTTGGTTCTTCATAGTGTGTTAAGCACTTTTTTATAAGCATTGCTGATCCTCCCCTAGCTTTGTCAGCTGGATACGGAGCATGATAACTTGTAGAAATTGGCAATTTATTATCAAGACTTTGTTCTATACCGAGGTGAGTTTCGGACACCAAACAAATGTCTAAATGCTCTATTTCTAAAAAGATGTTTAGTTCTGATACATGTTGTAAAAGACTTTTTGCATTCCATGTTGCGATTTTAAGTGTTCTGTCCATCATTGTTTTTTTAAGAGCAACACTTTTGCTTAGCTGTTTTATGTTTAAATTATAATTTATAAATAAAATGAATAAAATTTTACCTAAATGACCGCCCTGGGGACACCAGAATTAACTACAAACGTAGTCGAACATTCATTACGAAATATTACTTCATATTGTCTATTTTCTAAGTACGATGAAATCCAATTTAAGAAACTGTCGTTAAAAACTTGACGAAACAATTTAAAATTAGTGTTTTATGACACAACTTGTCAAATGCTTTACTAAAATCAGTAAAAATACAATATACTTGTTCACGTTTCTCAAAAACATCTAAACAAAATTACGTTAAATTAAACAGATTGGTAACAGTAGATCGCTTTTTCACAAAACCATGCTGGTTATCACAAATAATTGAACTACAATGAAAGGAAAGGAAACTACATACGATTGACTCAAACAGTTTAGATATTACGGATAGCTTAGCAATAGGTCTATAGTTCATTATTTCATTTTAAGGACCTTTCTTGTGAATTATTACAGTAATTATTTATCCAGAAATTATTTGGATTAGATTTAAGATTAGCCTCCATTTCATGAATATGCTCATCATATAAAGAGTTTGAATAGTCATAAAATAATTGTTTAAGGATAAGGAACGTTCTATAATCATCATCAGGTATTGTTTGATTATATTTTCCCCAAGCTTTGTTTCTTTTATTTTTTAAGTTTTTCAGATGCGAATCGAACCATGGTGGTGCATGCGAGTTTTTACGAGATTTTTTAAATGGAATTGTTTTACTGAAACAGTCAAAGAGGGTATTATAAAAAAAACATTACACATATCATCAATATTCAAATTTAAAAATAATTGGTTCCAGTCTATGGTACATAATATATCAAACAAATTTATAAAATTACACTTACTAAAGTTAAATTCAAGTTTGTCAGAAGAATAATTATTAATTGTAGAAGCCATATTTAAATTAAGTGCAATAACTGCAATAATGATGTCGATCTTCTTCTATAAGTTTAACAACAGAAGCTGTTACTGCAGTTTCAGTACGTACTGTGTCTGAGAAAAATACTAAATCCAGAGTTCTTCGCAAACGATTCTTCACTTCATTAAACTGGCTACGACCACACGAAGATATACAATCTATTATTGGAAGCTCATTTGAGCTAGATGCGTTTATTGGAACGTAGAAGTTGTCGTCATCAATTTATATCCAGTTTATATTCGATAGGATGAAGTCGCCTACAATCAAAATATCATCTTCTGGCTCCAAAAGGGCATATACACTTTCTATACAGTCGTTAAATTTATCGTAAATGGTGTTGTTAAAGCTCGGAGGTATGTAAGTCGATATAATAGGTGTGTCTTATTGGGCATCTATCCATTGTACCGTAAGTAATTCCGAAAAAAACGCATCGACCGTAGGATGGACCGTAGCTTTTTTATTTTTGTAAAAATGGTACCCCTGCACAACAGTCACAAGTAATGGCCTCGTTCGGTGGCACAACCTAACCGATCCGGATTGCTTGGTGTTGTTGTAACGCCTAAGGAAAAAACAGCTGATGAACTAAACATATATTGTCAAAAACAAATCTCAAGCTACCCAAAAATTATTGGATTCGTTGAGATTCGTTTGGAAATGTGAGGAACAGCTGATTCGAAACTTCAGATGTGTATGCAATACAACTGACATAACAAGAAAGCTACCTGAATCGTTCGAAAATAAATCCGCTACAAAGGTATCTTGGATAGCCTATCGGCCGCGCACCGAACGAGGCCAATGAAAGAGTCTTTTGCAAAGTAAAATTAAGTAAATATCAAAATTATGAACAATAATTAGCTTTTATTCATATAAAATAGAAAGTAGAAAAACGTACCAATATTTAATTTATGTTTCAAACCTATTTCTTGTTTTCATTTTATCTCCATTCGTAATTTTAATTTCAAACATTCATTTTGCACCAATAGAAAGGAAATGATAAGTGATTGGGTTTGTTCATAGACTATGGTCAAGTCTCTTTTTACACAGGACAACTTTTGTATTGCTTTAAAAATCGTCTATGCCTTTCACACGAGAAAGCAAAATTGCCGGAGATTTGCTTGTTTCCTTTTAACGTTTCTTGGTTTTGAACGCACACTACAACGTAGTTTAAATTGTTCACTCCCCTTACATTTCCCCTTTATATTTCATTCTTTTATTTATTTTCTGAGTAGATCGATAGCTATAGTTTTATTTTTCAAGTCAATTTACAAATTTATTTTCTGAGTATGTTTTGCTTTCCATTCAATATTCACTCATCAGACTGCACGTAACATACGCGGAGTAAGGAACAAATAGTTAACATTTGGTTTGCCATTTCCATGCACATGTCCAGAAAAAAAAACAATGGGATCACAAAAATGTACGCCCAGTCCATGTCCATGTATTTTTGCGAATACCGTCAATGGCCAACGTCCATTAAACAGTGTGAAGTTCAGTTGTTCAGTGCGTTTAGGCTAGGCGCGCACATGCAATTTTTCCGAAACGAAACAGTTTAATCAATAGTTGAACGATGATCTCGCACATAATCAACTTAAAATAAATCAACGAGATAAACCAAGACACATACAATATTTTGCTTTAATGTGCTCGCAGTTACATTATAGTTTGGTGTAATACAAAACTGAAGAACTTTTAAGTTGCTCGAATAGCGGACTGTATAGTGCAGTTCCACCCAATGCGGTTTGTCTTCTCAAATTGCTTTTTTGTAGATCTAAATAAAAAGATGATTTTTTTTCACCAAACTCCGTTTATTTATAACTATCAATAAAATCTTAAGTTAGTCAAAAATAAAAGAAAAACGGAATTTATTCGATAAATATTGGATTCTTTTTCAAAATGGATATCAAAATTTGTTAAAATTGATTAATTGACATTAGGGGTATGCAAAATTGCAGATATAGGTGCAATTTTAGACGTACTTCAGAAAATAATCGAGCAATGAATACAGTTTTTAATAGTAAAAGTCAGAAACTTTTCAGAAGAACAGCTTATAATTTATTAAAAAATGGAGTTATCTAAGATTTGAGAAATATAAACTGGCCAACTATTAAAAAAAAAAGAATCAAAAAGATCGATTTGTCTTAGGAATGAAATTAATAATTATAACAATCCATGAACACATCCATCGAGATTCAATTCAATTATCAATCGTACCAACAAAACTAACAAAATCAGAATCGAGACTCGACTGATCGTCAACCAGCCATCCACCGTAGCTTCTACTTTAGCTTTTTATCGACCGTAGAGAATTGTATGTAAAATGCTACGAGGGATAAACTTACGGCGGATAAATTTCCCAATAAAACACGGCTACTGACAAAATATCTGGATGCCAACTAAATTTGTATGCAAAGTACTTCGATGTCAGGGGATCGAAGATCGTCAATCAAGAGAGCTTTTAATGACAAAAAGTATTGCTCCTCCTACAGTGTCTAAAATGTCGTTTTCATGACGATCGCGTCTGAAGATTTGGTAGGAAGCGTCAAATAACTCCCAGTCAAGAATAGATGTGTTCAGCCAAGTTTGTAAGTAGATATAATGACATCGTGAGGAAGATTGTTTATATTTTTATAGACCCTGTTAGTCTTTGTTCGAAGGCCGTTCACATTTTGATAGTAAATTAGAATTTGTTTAAGCTGCTTTGACGTCGATTCAGCGTTGTCCGATTTTGACGAAAAGGGTTTTGAATTATGCCTCCATTGCTTGACTTATACTCAACCTTATGAACTATAACGCCATTTGGCGAAAATGACGACGAATTTAAGACATGAAGGACTGAGTCTGGTACACGTTTTTTGAACGATGAAAATTTGTGTAATTCGGATGAATAATTTTCTCCACATTGAATATTAGAGAGGTACCAAGTTTACGCGCCAAATAGTTTTTAATGTCAAGAGCGTTCGTTGATGGAGCAAGTTTAGATAAAAATAGCACCCTTTGTCCTTCTACAGATTTAAGTTCTGATACAAAAGGATGTGTAATACTACACTATACTTCGGTATTTATATTCAAAATGTTTTTCCAGCTTTTCTAACTGTGACTTCACGAGCAATATTTTTTTCAGCAAAAATAACAATATGATTTCCTTTTCTTAAATAATTTGATGCAGCTAAACGGTGCCTCAATACATTGAACATGAAATATCCTTTGACAATTACCATTACACATAATAGAGTCAATTAAGTAGTCAGAAATGTTATCACAGAATGCAAAATTGGTCATGATTATTGAAATTCAAAATTTTTAAATTTTAGTTTAGTCTATTTATTAATGAACGCCCTGTATGCAAATTAATATGTCGGCTATATAGTTGTTTCTAGGTCGCAACAGGTGGCGCCGTGTTCTTGTCACAAATTATTTTATGACTTGCAGGTACAAACAACTTGTGTCAGAAAGTAGGTAACGTTTGACGTGTGTATATACAGAGAAAACAACCAGAAGAGTGGTGTGCAGTCTCTTAAACAAATATTAAACGGCAGAACCAACGTTGCCGAAGCGGCACGATCGTGCACTTTTGACACTTTTTAATTTAAATGGCATTGTGGCACTCAAACGCTTCAAATGGCACTCTAAGAATCGACGAACAAATGGTTTCAAATATATCCAAGTTCATGATCAGATCAAGTAGTTCATCAGCTGAAAGGGTTGTTTCACAATTAAATAACATTACAACCATAGTAAAAATCGACTTTCTTATAAAAAATTTGCCAGCACTTCATACCACCTAAATAGTCTCAGCAAAATAAGATGTTCACTTTAAAAAATTTCGGCAAAGCTGAATTTTGGTGGAGAGCTACATTTTTACGTCCTAAGCATTTTCTTAAAAGTTACTTAAATTTAAAGTGGAGGAAAAAATTTTAGAATGGGGAAAGCGGAAATTCAGTTTAGTTTTTTTTTTAATTACTCGAAACCCATAGGTTTTTTGAAAAAAAAGTAGAAAAAGTAGAATGTCATTCTACACAAAAAAAAATTAAGGCAGTTTTTATCGTACAATCGATAGATTTGGAGAAAAATGATGGTCGAAAACATTGGGGTGTTATACATTTTTTCAAAAATATATGTTTTTGAATGGGGAAATTTTGTGTTTTTAGTTATGTGTGGAAAAACATGAAAATGCCGCCATCTTAAAAATCCTAATTTATTATATTTTGTTCAATAACTCCGAAAACCTATATTTTTCTCAAAATTTCCTATGAACAACTTATAGACAGTATAATTATCTACAAAATGTCATATTAACGACTTTTGTGTATCAATTCGTTCTTAAGATATAGCGATCCAAAATGGGATCTGAACGGACTGTTTTTGAGATATCTTTCTTTTTACTTTATCCCTTGCGTTTTTGGATAACTCTTGTTATTGCTTTTGTAATGCTCCTAATAACCTTAAAATGACCTCTGTATCACGAATATCGGACAAATGGTGTACCGTTTATCCAACGCCAAATACCACACCGCAGAGGTAAAATATACTGGGCCCGATTTTTTTTATCTTGTGATATCCCCAGTAGGCCTAATCCACTATTGATAATGAAAAATTATTACAAACAAAACTAAACTCACTTTCCAAATTAAGCTAAGTGAAATCATTTTCCAGGCTCATTTTTATTTCGACTTCATTATCTTCATTGGAGTCGTACTCTTCAGCCTCGCATTACTAAAGAGCAGTCTACACCAATTTTTCTACAACTGCTACTTTTATTACATCCTTTAGAGCAATTCCAAAATAAATTGTTGACAAGTTGTTCCGGAGCTGGTTGCATGAGGGTTTTAACGGGTTCCAGTACATTTTGTTCCATCTTCCATTCCCAGTCTTAAGGGTTAAATGCATTATCATGCCACTTTTGTACCTGGGGATATAATCTTAAAAGATTCTGCTGGGATGAGCTGAATGTAGGTGGTATATTCCTCAATTTTGCATCTATATTAAGTCTGGTTGATTTTACGAATGAATTAAATATATATATATGTATATCTATTTTGACGAGCAATTTAACTTTGGTACGCTATAACTCAAGAACGAATTAATATACAGAAGTCGTTAATTTGACATTGATGCAAAATTTTGGGGAGAAATAAAGGTTTTGGGAGTTATTAATTCAAATAAAATAAATTAGGATTTTTAAGATGTCAGTATTTCCCCTCCGGTTCCACTATTAAAGCTTGGTTTTTTTAATAGAACATGTTTTTGCAAACATAACTAAAAACAATAAAATTCCCCACTCACAAACATTAATTTATTTAATTTTTTGGTATAAAAATACTACATCCCAATGTTTTCTACCATTTTGCTGCAAATCTATCAATTGTTCGTAAAAAGGGTCTGAATGTTTTTTGTGTAGAATGACATGATCTACAATGTGTACCAATTTTTTTAAACCTATGGTTTTCGAGTAATTTGGAAAAAAATCTGAATTTTACCCGCGTTTAATGAAGTTTTTTTTATTTTATCTATTAATTTATTATTTATTAATTTTAATTTCTTATTGTTCCTTAAGTTTTGAGGTGCAATAAATAAAATTAAAAAATACATAAGAATTCTTCGGAATATTTATACTTTTTTGTTGGTGGCACCCAATGGCCTTAAATGGCACTTTCGGTTGTCAGTATTGGCACTTACAAACATTTTTTTCCGGCAACGCTGGGCAGAACATTTACTAAAGTTGAACTAACCGGGAAAGGAAGAGTATTGTATTTAAGAATATACATAAATAATGTTATAGAGAGTACGTATTTAAATGTTCTCTATTATAAATTCCGTATATAGAGAGTTTATGATTGTCTCGATTAACAAAAACTTTTAACATATAAAACTTTCAATTATGGTCTATGGTCATGAAAATACAAATTAAAATTAACACTTATTGGACCAAAATGCAGGAAGAAATACTTAAACTGTCAAAGTTAAACGATTAGGCATAGAACTATGAAAAGAAAGCAAAATAAAAGCAGCAAAACAAAACACGTCTAGTCACTGCAAGGTAGATGGTGAAAATCCAATATTTACAAGGTCCAATCAGCGTTGCCAGAAAAAAAATTTCGTATGCGCCAATGCTGACAACAAAAAATGCCATTTAAGGTCACTGGGTGTCAACAACAGATAAGTGAAATAAAATGTACGACTGGGTCATACCTACTTGCTCCTATGTTCGATCACATTATATGCAAAAGATTTTTAATAGAAACGGCTAAATGTATTTTTAAAGTCGTTTTTCACTTAATTTTTTATATATAAAAATTCTTAAATTTTTTCTAAAAAAAAATGGTATTTTAAATATTTAATAATATTTCAAATTCAAAAACAAAATTTCGGAAAAAATCGTCTACCCGTTTTCGAATTATGTATTGAATTTTCAAAAAAAAATTTTTTTTTTCAAAAATCGAATAAAACTATTTATCGAAAATTTTGAAATGCAGTATTATTTACAATTTAAAGGAGCTTCTGTATAAACATTTTGATAGAAATCCTTTGAGCCGCTTATGAGAAAGTTGAAAGTCAATTAGATGGTTATATGGGTGCCGTTAAAACAAAATATTTAAAACAATTTTTTTGCCAAAATGTAGAAGATAGCCAAAGTAGTACACGCACTAATTTGTATTAGTGACGTTTTCGAGATAATTAAGATGTTAGAAAAATGTGTATGGCAAGTAGGTACCGTTATTTTTGGGGTTAAAACAACGATTCAAAAATCTATTTTGGACATTCAGCTAGAATGCCTAAGAATAAAGAAACACAAAATTAATAAATAATTAATTAATACTCGTAGATAAAATAAAAGAACTTTATTAAACGAAACATAGCAAAAAAACAAATAACATCATCAATTAACAATATAAGTCATTAGGTGGTATCAAGTGCTGGCACGTGTCAGCATTTATTCACCCATATTCTACATTTCACTTTTGTGAACTAACGAAAGTGAATTTGGGTGTTATCCAATTGGTTTGAAATTTTTATTGTGAATTGGACTTTCGAAAATGGAATTCGATGTCTTTGTATTTCGTTTTATTTCATTTTGAGCTGATTCAAATCACTTTCTCAATGTGCCGCTAATTCTTTGTAAAATTGGTGCAAAAAGAGTTAGTTGTATTTCTTGATTATTATTTTTTAAGGGAATACATTAAAACGTACACCAAGATAAGGTACCTATTCTTGACGCATATGGAGGAATATTTCAATGGTCCGTATTTTTGAAAGAAATCGTTTTGAATTTGTTTTTCTGTTTCAGTCATCTGCAGTTTGATCCACTTGCAGCACAATGACAATTTCGATTGCAAATCATTTAAAATGTCGTCTATGATATTTCAAACAATGGGATTTGCCAATTGATCTTTGATAACTTTATTCAGTTAAGAATCGGTGTTGCCGCAAGTTTTGGAATTGAAAATATCGATGAAGGCCTTATAAAAGCTCCAATTTCACTTAAAACATATAAAAATGCATCGCAGTCTAATTACCGTGAAAGTTTAAAATAATAATAAGAATTTAACTTTAGATCTTATATCAATGCATATTCACATACATATATACTCACAGTATTTCAGGCAAACTCCAAGTTATTTAGGTTAAGTTTTGCATTTGGAAAAAAAATCGAAATCGAGACTTTAAACAAAGTTGATATTACGATGATAGAGAACACCAAAAAAGTGGGTCCGGCAATTCCGTCTGTCTGTAGAACGATCTACAGCCTAAGCGGCTGAGCCGATTTTGTTCAAACTTGGTGCTTAGGCGTTTTAGATGATTTTTCAAAAAAGATTTTTGAATCGTTGTTTTAGCCGCAAACATAACGGTACTTGCCATTAAAATTTTTCTACCATATTAATTATCTCGAAAACGGCTCTAACGATTTTGATAAAATTTGATGTGTGTACTACCTTGGGTATGGTCTTCATTTTAGTCAAACATTTTTTTTTTATATTTTGTTTTTAACGGTAACACCAATCAACAATTTTATTGATTTTCGACTTTCTCCCAAACGGCTAAACGGATTTCGATCAAAACTTTTATACAGGAGCTCCTTGGAATTCTAAATAATACTGCATTTCAAAAGATTTTTTTTGGATTTCAATATTTCGAAAACAGGTAGACGATTTTTTCTGAAATATTGCTTTAAAATTTATATTATTAAATATTTAAATTGTTCATACCAATTTTTTTTAGAAAAATTTTAAGAATTTTTATATACAAAAAATTAAGTGAAAAACGACTTTAAAAATACATTTAGCCGTTTCTATTAATAATCTTTTTCATATAATGTGATCGAACATAGGAGCAAGTACGTGCGATCCAGTCGCGCATTTTATTTCTTACAGTTCTGTTTTCTTCTTAAAATCGCAAAAAAAAATTGCACCAATTTTCATAAGAAGTAGTAATTTCACTTTAGAACTAACAGATTGGACAGCTCGAAACCATTTCGAAATTTTCGAAATTTGAAAGGTGTTTTCAATTTGATTTCGATCGAAATGCAAATCATGTGTTATTAATCGTATTTCATTAAACGACAAAAGTGATTTTATTACTTTATAAAAAAGTCGATTTTTATTATGGGTTTAAATGTTATTTACCATTTGGCATGTGGTAAATCTAAGAGTCTGATAATGAACTAGGATATACATATTTGGAAACATTTTCTCGTCGATTCCTAGAGTGTCTTTGAGTGCCACAGTGCCATTTAAATAAAAAAGTGCCAAAAGTGCACGATCGTGCCACTTCGGCAACGTTGGGTCCAATCTAAAATTTTGGCAGCAGTGTTGTTGACATCGTATACGAAAACAAACGTAATCGTTTATTATTTATTTAAAAAGATCATGGAGTTATTTTTGTCTCCAAACTAAAGTTTATTAACCACATCGACTTTCTCGTTAATAAAACAAACTCCATGTTAGGTTCCATATTGGGAAGCACTTTTGTTTTAAATGATCCTTAATACATTAAAATCCCTTTACGTTGCTTATGTTAGGTCGATTCTTGAGTAATGCTGCGTAGTTTGAAATCCATATTACAATATCTATATTATTAGAATAGAGAGTATTAAATAAAAAAATTACTAGATTAGTAATAAACAAAATGTGGTGCAACATCGAAATGTCTTCCTATAAAGTAAGATGCCAGCTTATTGGCATCCAGATATTGGAAAATCGTCGCAAGATGTTCGCTTTTACATTTGTTCATGACATTTTATGGTATCATATAAATATATTTTTCTGATCTGTTAGCTCTAATCGAACCATACGGTCCTTCTCTTGATCTCAGAACTCAAACCTTGTTTCATGAGATTGCTCATAGATTTAGTTATGCCTCCAATGAGCCTATAACTCACAGTGTCATGGACAGGGGCGGATCCAGGATTTCAGTATGGGGGGAGGGGGTTAAGTTGATCGAAGACAGAATACCGAAAAATATTATTTAATTAGATACATGTACCTATACTTATTATTATCATATAATATATACATATTAGTAGTTTGAAAAAAACAACAACCAAACTTCAACGCGCCTAAGCATGGAGACTTGTTTGGGTATAATTTTGTTTAACAAACGTCTAACATTTCTGATGGTAGAGACTCTGGTACACTACGTCTTTCTTCAATTTTCTTTTTCAATTTTATCCTTAGCTCAATTTTTTGGATACCGATAAAAACAGGTTGATAATTGAAAAGTTGAGTGTCAAGTCAGATTCTGTGCATGTATTTTTTTGGAAAAAATACTCCTAGCTGAAATATTGCCGGTATATCTGAAGAAAAGCGATCTTTCAAGTCTGTCACGACAGATTCAAATTGGGGAATATAAACGGTCCTTCGAAAATACTTCTCGACAGGTAGACTGTCAAGGTCAACGCTTCATAGGAAAACAACACGATATTTTAAGGATCCAAAATTTATTTATTTCCTTCAGTCAGTGTATAATTTCCGTTTCAAATTGTATTTGTATGTTTATGATCAGGAAGTGAATAAAAATTTCCCTGGAACTTTTTTTCCAATTCGAATCTTGATAACGTGAATGATGGGCTGGTAGCTCTACCGTAACGTTACTTTAAAACTTTTATGAACCCAAAATATACAATATCATTGCAATACACAAACTTGGTATAAACTACGTTCATCAAAGTATACAGTAATTATTCCCATTGAAATTTATTGAGATTTTTTTTTCGGATAGGTCTAACGTGTCTCGAAATGAGAGGAAAAAAATATTTTTTTTTGCTTTAAACTGATCCAATTAAGGAAATTTGCATCATTTTTCAATGATAAAAAGAAAACAAACTATTTATCGCAGAAGCAGAGTGTTATTGATTTCTAAAATATATTGCAAACCAACTTTAACCCTGGAATGTATATTTAATGAACGTGTTTTAGTAACTTTTCCTTCAAAAGAATCTTTGATATAAATTGAATACCAGTTATAATATTTTCAGTTGTAAGGTAGGATATAAGACATCATATATCTTTGTAAATTGTGCAATCTAGGCTTAAATGAAAAAAATGTTAGAATTTGAGTTACAATAAAGATCTATCGATCTTCCTCTCTACTCCAACTCGATCTTGGAAACAAATATAAACGAAGTTCATAAAATACTTAATAATTAAATAATGGATGTTAATATTTGTGCAAGCAAAAGCACTATACGAACATACCCCTCTACTTGCACAACATCCTGTCTAATGTTCGGTTCCTGTGGCCCGTGGGATGGATTTGTTTTAATTTTGCATATACCACGTAATAATATATCTGGGGTAGCCATGGCACGATAGTTGTGTGTTCACCTGTCAACTTCATGGTCACAGGTTCGATCCCTGCCGTAGTCTATGTCTTCTTATTTTTCCATTAAAAACCAATTCTAAAAATAAATGTCATACAATGAGTTGCTGGTTTGCTCATTACATTCTGTTTAGGCATAGAACTAACAACATGTGATTGAGTAAACTAGTATACCGATAAAATATGACAAAGAATAAAAAAATTAACGCGAATTATAAGGGGCATAGATAAATAAGACACGGAAATTTCTCCGCATTAGTTCAGCCGCCATCCCTGCAGATAAAATCTGAGACAACAACTACCTACAGTCTCCGGATATCGCGCCACACATCTTTCCTATCATTCTTTCTCTTCCTTAACCTCACCCTCACGGCCGCGCTGTGTTGAAACATT
Organism: Philhelius pedissequus; assembly: GCA_910595825.1. NCBI lineage: Eukaryota > Metazoa > Arthropoda > Insecta > Diptera > Syrphidae > Philhelius > Philhelius pedissequus. The sequence continues at coordinate 99,762,062 of OU343160.1, forward strand.
TAAAGGGTATTCATAATCCCTTGAGCGCGTGTAGATTATAAAAAAAAACCTGCCAATTATATACAAATAGCCAACATAGCTTTTATTTACAAGAATTCAAAGAGCACACACACACACACACACGCATACACCCACCCACCCACCCACACACACACACACACTCACACATACATATCCAACATTACAACTTTAAATATTTGCTCATTATTTCAAGAAGAATTTGTTATGTTGAAAGATTTTTCGTCAATAAATTAGTGTTTTACAATTGCACATAATTTTATATTTATTTTAAACACAATTTAAACAATATTATAAAGAAATTATGTATCTGATTTTGTTTCTTGCTGATATACATTTTTATCAGTGCACAGATTTTTTCACAGCTCTTTATTTCGATTCATGGAACGATATTAATTAATTGATAAGAAATCAACATTTGTAAAATCTTGCTCCATTTTAAATAAAATTCATCTGTGAAATTTGATCTGCGAGGACCTACAGAACAGTAATGTATGTTATTAAGTACGAGTAAGCAAACTTCAACGAGCTGAGTGAGTTTCATATTAAGCTCTTTTTCTTATCTTCTTCTTATATATCAAGAACAATCCAAATTATATTTGTGCGCTATCTTCTTTTTTTCGGCTCTATCGATTTAAATGAAATTTTCGGCAAATCTTAGGACATGTTTGGAGAGTGCATATAAGAAATCTGTTTTCCGTCCGATGTCTAGAACCGAAGTTATTACCAAGATGTCACACATATGTTTGCTACTACTTTATTAGTATAAATAATGTCTTTTGTTTGTTTTGTATACACACACTTCATTTAGGTTTCTCTTTGTTGCGGAATGTATGCACATAACTACAGCATTTGATTCCCATTAAATGGATTTTGATATTTTATTTTGTCGGTTGTCTAAAATGTTTCATGAACTTTTTGGACGACTTAAAGGTGGAGAATTCGTTGTAAAGCTTAGAAAATTTCGGCTAATTGTGAAATTCATTGTTATAGAAGAAGTCTTACATATATTACTTAAAGCTGTGCTGCGATCAATGTCACAACCCGATAGATTGCGTTAGACATTGATTTAGGCTGTGAGCGATTTGACAGGTGTCCCTTTTACATTATAATTTTCTATTCAGAAAATGTGCTATTTTTTGCTGAAATTGATTCGAGTTTTGCGTATTATTACACTGATTTCGATCTAACCTTGGTCTACCTACACGTCTTTCAATAATAATTAATCAGAATGTCCATGATAATCAAACGCAAGAAGAGAAGTGGTAAATATAGACTTCAATCGCGCTGCTTTTGAATACCATTCCGCAATCGCATTTACTTTCTCGATGCCCCCGGTGGGACATGCCGGACATTCGTCATTTAGTTGATTCTAGCAACAGTTCGGCCAAGATCTCTTTCGTTGCCTGTTGAATCCCATGGCATCTATGGCATTACTGCCACACTGCTTGAAGGCGGTCGAATTGCACATTCCGCTTTGAAGCTGGCGATGAATTCTCAGGGTTGAGAAGCCAATAACGTGCACAACGACCAAGAATTCGGCGACAGCGAAATTGTAAAATCATGCGAGAATGTAAAATCATAATTTGTGATGAATGCACGATGGCGCATAAACAAGCTTTAAAGGCAGTTCACCTAACAATGAAGGATTTAAAAGGTGATTCCAGATGATTTGACGGGGATATGATTTTGCTCAGTGGAGATTTTCTTCGAAGGCTTTCCGCCATCCCGACTGCTGCCGATGAATTTAATACATTCTTGAAATCGTCGGCTTTGGGCGGGCATGTCAAGAAGTTGAAATTGACCACAAATATGAGATTCGCATTGCAGTGATGCTAATCAATAGCAAAATTTCTGTTGATGCCTCGACTCGTTTGATATCATTCCCGGCAAATTTTTGCGACTTAACAAGGTCGAAGGAGAAACTCATCACCAAAGTAAAGTGTTAACCGGCATTGTAAAAAATTACAAAAATCTCAATTTGATTTGTGAATGTCGTTGAAAGCTTGGTAAACGGTCGGAAAGCAAATTGAAAAACATTGTTTATCATATCACTCTTCTATTATTCCATTCAAATAAATCACATTGGCAAATTTGAACTATTTGAGTTTTATTATAGCCCTGCAGTTCATTTAAAGGCGTTAAATTGGGGCGAGACCAAGTTCGCCTTGTCCGCTAGTTTTTTATACAAACAAATTCTTAGTCTAACTTGAAGTTTAAAGTTCGAAATTATATCCGAAATAATCTAGAGTTAATGAAAATTCAATTAAAAAAAAAATGATTTTGGATGTACCATGTTTAAAATTGTATCTCTTACTTGGAAACTTAATGTGAAAAAAGATACCCATTATTTTATCGTCTCGTAGCCATCTCCAACTAAATCAAAAATTATTAAAAATTAACATTACAATAATTAAAGAACTTTTGAAATGAATAAGGATGATAGTTCAGAAAGTACTGAGTGCTGAGGGTTAAGTTGAAACAGTTATCCCCAGTTTCTCAGTTGAAGTTTAAATCAGCTGAAACTGAACTTAAGTTTCAATTTGAAATTTAACTTGTTCATCACATTAGTTTTCAATTTTTATTTTTATTGAAAAACATAAGTATGTAAAATTATCGACTGCCTTCAATGCCAAACGGCGGCCGCCGCGTCTGCCGTTTTACCTCACCTCTATGCATAGCTTTACATGTGCTCACATTTGAGTAACATAAGCACTGGCGAAGCTATTATAATATAAGTAATTAGAGGTTAACCTTAATAGAGTTTCACACTGATTAAAGATGTTTGCTTTATTTATATGTGTTACATATTTAATTTACAATTTTAAATTATTAAACTGTTACGCAGTCTTAACATATATTTTTAAAATATCTTGTTTTAATTTTAGCCTGCGCGTCATACCAAACTTGAGAAAGCGGATATCCTTGAGATGACAGTGAAACATTTGCAATCGATGCAAAGACGTCAACTTTCTATGGCGATTCAAACAGACCCCACAGTCATTCACAAATTCAGAACTGGTTTCGTTAAATGCGCCGATGAGGTAAAACGTTATATAAGTAATCTGGACGGAGTTGATAATGGAACACGCCAACGTTTGTCCAACTATTTAAACAACTGTGCAAATAGCTTAGAACAAATTGGGTCGTTTTCTAATTTTTCAAATAGTCTTCGATCACAGACAACTCAAGACTTTGTGAATTCCTCAGTAATTCCAACTCAAATCCCATTTGCTGCTCCACATGACACAAATAATAATAACGGACGTGTTCAATTGACTGGAGTGAACCTCATTCCATCTGTGCTACCATCCGGAGAATTTGCTCTTATAATACCAAAAAATGCAAATATCAAAACACCAAATGACAATGACCCATCATCGTTTTCCGTACCAAATATACCACAGACTAATGTTGATTATGTGACCAACTATCCACGAGTCAGCGCATTTAGTAGACCAATTAGTAAGACTTCTTTCCCAAAACCGAACAATTATGATATCAATGTCACTGTACAAGCATCAGCAACTACAAATAGTCCACCTCTTAGCCCGATCTCATCAATTTCTAGTCACGATGACGACTCAATAATGCACACTAGTTCCGATTTTGCATCGCGATCGTTTACTCCGCCACTTGATGGAAGTGGAAGCAGTTTTTCTGGAGGATTCACTACCCCATCCAGCTCGGAATCAGATAAGGCTCTCCCCCGCACAATGGGTATACTCCAGCAGAGTCATGTAACATCCAGTAGTGAAGGGCCATTTACTTCAAAGCGTTTGTATCCGTATGCTTTGACAAGTAGTCCCGAGGAAGCTATGACCAAAAAATTAAGAAAAGAAAACCTAGAGCACATCGATAGCAATGGAAATCTTAAGAAAGAAGCCGAAGATGCTTCAGACAATATGTGGCGACCGTGGTAATTACTATTGTCTACGCTGTACATACATACCTAGATAAGATTTTCTTTGCCTATAACTAAGGTTATTTAATTTTTAGTTTTATTTTTTTTTTATTTTATGAATATCGACGTTAATTCGGGATTTGTTTCGTTAATTATTTAAACAAAAGATGTTAACTTGTAAGCTGATACTCATTTTTTATATTTAAGATAATTTGTTTATATTTCGTTCTATCGCTAAGTTCAAGTTTTCGTTTTACTTTTTTAAGAAATTATTTTTTATCTGTGATTTTTTATACAATTAAAATAAATTGCTAATCCATTTAAATCCACACAAGACGCATGAATTAAGAAAGTTAATTGAACATTCTAAATTATATTATTTGATGTAAATGCTTTTGGCTTTCAATTCATAAATATGTTCTACATCAATTAACCTAAGCAAAAAGGTTGTAATTTGCATTTTAAATAGCTAATTGATAAATAAACTTTATTTTATTTAAGATGTTTTTGTTTACAGTTTATTATGGTAACCTTTCTCCAATGAAAATTTTTCCAGTCAGTGCGATAGCAGTACATCGTAAAATGTATATGGCCAGTTCAAACAAAAATAAACCATCACTATTTTGCTCCGTGAAAAAGTGAGGAGGCGAAATTTATGAAAGACGTTTTATTATACACGGTGATCAGTATAAGGTGTACCAAAAAGCTCGAGCGAGTAGGTTGAGTTAAAAGTTAAAATACGAAAAAATCGTGTGGGATGTAAAGTCTATTTTCCCTCAAATATCAAATATCAGAAATTAATTTGAATTTTTTTTTTTTTTTTTTAAATTTCAAACTAAGGCTTGTATCTTCTTCTTATGGCTGCAGATAAATTTGAAATTTGGCTCCAGCGACTTCAATGCGGTGTCTAAGTTTTGACTTCAGTAATGCAAGTTGTGGAAATTGGTCCACACTCCTTTTAAAGTAGTTGTGTTCTGTTTCTTCCCTCAGCAATAGGCTTCTACAGAATGCAGTCCTGAATAACTTATCATCTTATGTCAACTATTGCACATGGGTAAAGTGTTATGGGTGAAAGTTATTGGATCACTCTATTCTGGGGCAATCCAATCAAAGTTACTATCCTTCTGGTGCTAACGTACTAAATCCAAAATCCGTTCCTCTATGTGTGTTGGTCCACCAGATGACTTTTTTCCCCTTCGAGTCTCCAGCATTCCATGTTGCGGAAGACTATTTTAAAATCTCTTCAATCGTCAATTTCTGTGCTTCACGACTAGAACCACCCCCTAAACTGTAGCAAGTGTGCATATCTGTCACTTCTTCCGGATCGTAACTTGCCATCGTTTTGTGTTGACGATTTGAAATGGCTGGTGTATTTAGGGTCGATTATGCCAATATTCGCGGTCTAAGAAAGAATTTTTGTGCGGCGCCGCCGGCGTTTGTCCACTCTGTCAAAAACAGGCCAGCTGTTTTGGCACTTAGTGAAACCCAAATAGGTGACAATTCTGATCATTCGGAATTTCATCTGTCAGGGTATAACTTAGTGGGATTATTCTTTTCCCACCATGGTCTCGCCGTTTACATTAGAAATTATGTTGCGTACCAACTTCAACCACAATTTGGTTTGTGCTCAAACACAAATTTTAATTTCATGTGGTTAAAATTCAAGGTAAATAAGCACATCATACACACTTGTTTTATTTATCGGAGCCAAAAATTTGGACAGAGACTCAACTTTTAACGAATTTGATGCTCTGTCCGACTCCATACAAAGAATTGTTTCCCATTATCCTCGCACGGAAATCGTCATTACGGGCGATTTCAATGTACACAATTCTAGCTGGCTCCGCTTTTCGAGCCAGGCAACAACCGACGGAAGGTATGTTGAGGTCTTTGCTGAGTTAAACCAACTGACTCAGCTTGTTGACGAGCCGACACGAATCCCTGACGTTGCAGGTCAATCCGCCAACACTCTTGATTTGTTTTTACCACTGAGCCTAATAAATACACTGTAAGAGAAATTTTATCCCGAATAGTGTTAAATCTATCAAACCGAAAGAAAATGTTTGATTCGAGCTGTAAAGAGGTTATTAGGGTTAAAGAAGTAAGTTTCGGGAATTACAAAGCCAACCCCACTGATGAAACCCGGAAAAAGTTTCAACAAGCTAGAAAGACTTGCAATGTTCACATTCAAAGAACCAAATTTTTGGATGACCAAAAATTAAGGCAAAAAATACTACAATGTCCCAAAGGTAGTAAGAATTTTTGGTCATTTGTAAAAAATATTCGCAATTCAACTTCGTCATCGGTTCCAACGCTCGTTTTTAAAACAGCCCTTTTGTCAGTTCTCGTGAAAAAGCCAATTTGCTTGCATAGCAGTTCGCTGTTAATTCGACGCTGCCAGAAAGTGTTATGACTCCTCCAGTACTTGAGAGCGTAAACGATTTCATGGGACGAATCTTCTTTCGCACTCGTGCAGTTGCCAGAGTCCTCAAAGACCTTGATATACACAAAATCCGCTGGCCCGGATACTATCCCTCCCATCGTTCTGAAGAGGTTTTCTTCAACGCTGGCAAAACCACTTCGTAAGCTTTACCATCTGTCCTATTCTACTGGTCTCTTTCCGAGTGGATGGAAAACAGCATTTTTCCAGCCTGTCCCTAAAAAATGCGAATCTTCCTCACCCTCTAGTTACCGTCCAATTGCACTTACGTGCCTTCTTTCCAAGGTCATGGGAACGCTGATTAACTATCAGCTTAAAAAATATCTTGAAGAACGAAAGCTCCTTAATGACCGGCAATATGGCTTTCGTAGCAATAGGTCCACTGGTGATCTGATGGTATATCTCACCGAACAGTGGCACAAATCATTACATCGTTTTGTAGAAAGTAAGATTATTGGGCTTGATATTTCAAAAGCAATTGATAGAGTTTGCCATCAAGCTCTCTTATCGAAAATGCGTGCATTTGGTATCGATGAATCTCTTATTCGTTGGATTAGAAATTATCTTTCGGACCGCTCAATACAAGTTATATTGAACGGTTTCAAGTCTGATATTCACAAAATAAATGCTGGTATGCGCCAGGGCTCCGTATTGCCTCCGACTCTTTTTCTCATTTTTATTAATGATCTCTTATCTGGAACTTCTAATCCACTTAATTGTTTTGCTGACGATAGTACTCTCAGCTTTTCATATTCGTTTTCAGATGCACCTCCTTGTTCTTCAGATGTGCAACTGGAACGGCAGCGTATGATAAGCTCATTAAATTCAGATCTTGACAGCATTTTCCAATGGGGCATTCAAAACCGCGTAGAATTTAATGCTTCAAAAACTCAGTGCTGTATTCTGTCGTTAAAGCAGGATCCACCTCCCATGCCGCTATCCATGAGCGGTGCTTGCATTCAAGAAACCGGTCAGCTTTCAGTCCTTGGTATGTGCATCACCGACCACCTTTTGTGGAAGGACCACATATTCGATGTCGCCGAAAATGATGCAAGGTGTTTGGGCTTTCTTCGAAGATGCAAGAAATTCTTCTCCTCCCCTTCTGATCTGGCTGTAATCTATAAGGCCTTCATTCGTCCAAAGCTGGAGTATAACTCTCACATTTGGGCAGGAGCTCCCAAAACTCATTTGAATCTTTCGGATAGAATTCAAAATAGAGCTCTAAGAATGATTGGCGATGGAACTATAGTGAAGACATTTACATCTCTAGAACACCGTCGAAATGTTATATGTCTCTCATTATTTTATCGCTATTTTTATAAGCAATGTTCCAGCGAAATAGCCAGTTGCATTCCTCCCCTCAAACTATTCAACCGTAATACTCGCACTTCCAGGAATGCTCATCAGTTTTCCCTTGAGCCCAACTTCGGACGTACTGTCAAGTACAGAGAGTCTTTTTTTAGCCATACAACGCGAATGTGGAATACTTTACCCGGCTCTATCCCCCCCCCCCCATTTTGATACTCATAAATTCAAAACGAATGTGCATCCTCTTACATCCTTCAATATTTTCCTAATGCTCGCACTGTGCTTGTTCATTTTAAGGGAAGTCAAACCCCTTTAGTACGCGTATCCGTTTAACAAAAAAATTGTACAGAGGGGAAATTGAAAATTTTTTTTAGCTCAAAAAATAACGGTACCTGCCATGTAACCGTTACGTTCAAACCTATTTTTCTCGGAAACGGCTCTAACGATTTTGATAAAAAAGATCAGTGCGGCTTTTTAGCTACGACCGATCATATGGTTGATAAGAAAATTAGAAAAAAATGTCTAAAAACGGTACTTTCCATAGCACCGTTTTTTCTGCTTTCGACTATCTCATAAACGGCTCAACCGATTCTTTCGAAATTTCACACATATATAGGTTTAGGTTGCTCAAATAATTCCGCGTACCAATGTTTTTAATTAATATTTTCATCATTTTTATTTTCTGAATACCTATGAATTGGCGTTTTTGATTTTTGTTTTAAATATTTTCAAAAAGTTTAAAAAAAAACTTTTTTTCTCAAAAACCGCTCCACAGATTAAATTTTTTTTTTCGTAAATTCAAATTTATCCAAGAAATAAAATGATGTACTTTTTTTGGAGCTCAAATTAGCTTAAGTATTTATTTCAGAATTTTGATAAACCGATTTAATCTTTTCGAATTTTAGAATTCGACGTTATTTAACTCGGCGTTATTTTACGGCACCATTGAAAGGTACCCCTTTTGAACTTAAATGAGAAGCGTATATAGCTAGATCTTTTTAAACTGTGGAGGAAGAGATATTTAAGGATTCATGGAAGCGGATATATACTTTGTTCAGAGCAACGGGATCGGTTGAAAGGCGTCCTTTTTGTATTGACACCAAGACCTAACGCTTATGCCAAAAATATCCAACTTGTTGTGCAGATATGACAGGTTTAGACAAACATTTTCATGAAGTTTATTGTCGCGTAATTTAGACCTCAGAACTCATCCCTAGTTGTCAAAGGGCTGAAAATTTGGTTGTAAGTTTAGCAGAAGGTTGAAACATTGGATCAAATATGGGAGGAGGAGAGTCACGTTTTGAAATAGTGTAGAGGGCATTAGAGATTCTTGTAGAAGGATGAGGGGTGAGATATTTAGATGGCTGATTTATGGTATGCTAATGGAATGGTATGAAATGACAAATTGGAAGAAATATTTTTATTAAAAGGTTTAGTTGAGTCAACGATCTAAGACTTATTTGCGCCCATATTAAATGAGATATGCTTCCGTCGTGGTAGCAAAGTGTTCTTCATGGTTTTGGGAGCAAATGAGTTGGGGTGAGGGATATAAGTGGTAGACGGAAGGTCATTCTTAGATCTAGTTACAATTTAATTTAATTTTTTATTTATTTTATCAAACCATTTTGAAATTCTTATATTAGCTTGTAAATAAATAATATAAATATGGGCTTACAAGATGATGAACAAAAATAGCCAAAGATGTTTAGATGGAATTAGAACCTTAAAGCTAGATGTACTAATCATACAGCATACACAAATTGCAATCCTTAGTTTGCGTATTAAAAATATTCTGGATCCAGGAATAATCATTGTGATCAGGAGTACTGTGTAACAAGTATGCGTCCATTTCCTTGAGTTTTTTTAATTTCTCTCCTTTAATTCCTTTCCTAGTATTACAGATTTCCAGTCACTTCCAGTGCATGTGTTGCCAAGTCGGCTCAGATGGAGCGGAACGTTCGGTGCTATTAGTGGTAGAGATATTTTTGACGATAACAGGATTAGGTAAGGTACTATTGTTGCTTGTGTTACCGCTGAACTGGAGGGTTGTGGGACGACTTTTTTTTTCGGCAAATAGTGTAGTATTGTACATTGTGGCCCACGAATTGTGCTACAATAAGAAATTTAAATAACTTTTATTTTTATCGATGTATTTCATTAATTAATTTTTATTGAATTAAAAATTAAATTTAATTTTAAATAACTAATGGTTTTTAAAGATAATAGACCGTAAATGAACCACACGCTCATCCACGCATATGCGGCACCTGATCAGAAAATTGTTCATTGCGGCCTGAAGGGTTGAAATTGGGATCGCCTCAATTATTGTCTTAATGGACTTTATTCAATTCAGTCAAATTCCTGGGTTTCGATTGTTACACTTCCTGCTTGACATAACCCCATAAAGAAAGTCTGGTGCAGTCAGGTCGGGTGACCTTGGAGGCCAGTGGAAAGTGCAGTTTCTGGATATCAATTTGTTTGGGAATTTTCGTTGGTTCTCCGCCATAACTTGTGTGGCTACGTGTGCATTTGCTCCATCTTGTTGAAAGCAAATCCTGCTGAAAGGGATACATCTTCGGCGAAGTTTTGGGTAAAAAAACTCCTTCAACATCTTTCAATAACGGTCCCCATTGATAGTTTGTGTTACACCGTTTTCTTCAAAGAAGTATGGCCCGACAATACACCTTGATGAAACTGCGCACCACACAGTGACTCGTTCTGGGTGCAGTTCCGTCTCATGGAGCATTTCTGCATTAGATTCACTCTATATACGGCAATTTTGCTTGTTAAGTCAAAATGTGCTTCATCAGACATGAACAAACAATTTATCAATGTGTCGTCTTTTTCGGCCATTGCAATAATTTTTCGCAAAATCCCAAGCGAACAGGCAAATCCTGAGGGTTTAACTTGCTTGTAATTTGGACTTTGTACGGACACAAGTTTAAGTCATCATGAAGTACCCGTCGTAATGATCGTCTGCTAACTCCAATTTGTCCCGATAAGTTTCCGCTCGCTGCTTCCAGATTCAGCAAACATGTTCACCAGCCTCATAGTGGTCAACTACTCGGGTGAGTGCCGCCAAGTTCCAGCCTAAATTCCATTTGGACGGAAATGACGGACTGCTAAGAATGGTATCGCTGCACAATATCATAAATGATGTTCGTGTTATCGTTAGTTCGGTGGTGATATCATTGACTTTTGAAACCACTGAGCCAAGCGTGGAACGTATTTCAAGATTTATATTCTCAAATCGACAACAAGTGTGGTCAGGATCTCGCGAGTTAAGGTTCAACACTATTGTCGAGAATTGTTTTTTCAGAATGGATTGGTTGGCAAAAAAATGGTTAGCAAGGGTCTCAATTGAAGTTTCAAGGCTTACAATTCTTTTAGAAAAATCATCAAAGTAGGGTGTCACTTACACAGAAGAACATGAGAAAGCGGTCAATTGCTACATTATTGGCAGAGAAATACAAAGAAGTTGAGATATTCTTTGAGATATCCACATGATTGTTTACTAAGTCGATACAATGTACCCCATTGGTCACGGCACGGAACGCGTTGAGTTAATATACTTTCGAAAAGTTATTGTAATATCTCTATAAAGAATATTTTTTTTTTCGTGTGCCTTTAAACTCAAGAAGAATACAGTTGAATTTGTTATTTGAAGCTTATGATGCGAGTATATACAAACACAAAAGACAATATTATGATTGTGTTGCGTATTAAGATACCAGTAGAAATTTCGACATCAATGAATTCTTTTTGATTCAAAATAGCTTTTAACCGCCTTTTGTCCATAAAATTTGCGTTTCATCCCGGCAATCTCACTTGGACTCATCAGTTGGTTAGTGAGAAACCCTATCCATGAATAGAATGGGAAATCGAAAAACAAAACAAAAACAAGTTTCTAGGGCTGTGTTGTCTATAGGAAGATGAACGGAAAAGTTACTTGTGTGCATGTTTCAGCTTGTAGGCAAATGTCAAATGAAAGCAGAGGTTTCGGGTCTTTATGTTATTAGTTTATGGATAAAACCTCTTTTTTTAAGGCTTTTTGGTTTGCATTTTTTTTTTGTTCTCGTGAAAAAACAAAACAACCACCGCATCGCACAGAATCAAACATGATTTGCGAACTCTCATTAATCTTCATCAGTGGAATCATCGTTTATGATTTTGTAACTGAAAATGTAGTGAATTGTAAGTCCCCTTTCACACAAGGAAACTGACTTGCCGGCAACTGGGAGTTTGATGGTGAGAAGGGCAAGCAGTAAGGGGAGTACAAAATATCTCCCCGGTCAACGATTTGAAGAGATTTTTTTGACGTTATGCTTTGAAATTTTCTTAGGTTTCCATTTTGACTTCTGTCTCTGATAGATGTCAAACATATTTTTTTAAAAGAGAAATTGTTTCTTACAATTATATTATTACATTAACCAAACGTAGCTCACTTGCTTAAATAAATTCATTGTGAAAGAAAATTTCAAGTTTTAATTCTTATATGCAAGGCATTTAATTCAATCCATCACGAGTTGGTACACATTTCATACATCTTCTTATATTCCATTAAAAATCAATTCTAAGAATTGTCATAAAATGAGTTTACTCAGTACATGCTGTTCAGGCATAACACTAACAACACGTGATTAAGTAAACTACTCATAAATACGACAATGAAATAAAATAAAATAATGCGAATTATAAGAGACATAAATAAATAAGACACGGTAATTTTCTCTGCATTATTTCAGCTGCCATCCCTGGAGATAAAATCTGAGACAACAAACACCGTCTCAATACATCGCGCCACACATCTTTCTATCCTTCTTTCTCTCCTTTCACCGGATGCCGCGCTGTGTTAAAAACATATAAAGGGTATTCATAATCCCTTAAGCGCGTGCAAAATTATAAAAAAAAAAAAAAAAGACATGGAAAATCGACAACAAAAACGCACGGACCAACTATGCTCTGAGCTAGTGGCTTCATCATTACTTTTGGTTTATAATGACGTTCCTGTATTGGCGAGCAGCAGCAGCAGGCAGCACCACAGGTATCAGTCAGATCATCCTGTCAGTGGTTTATGTGTCCAAATGTACCAATAAAGCTTCGGTGCATTCCAATAAGCCCAATATAATCTTCTCATCATCACTATCATATGTTGGGCCCAAGATTTGGATGTCAAGAGAAACGCAAAACAAATCTGCACACAAATCAAATTTCTCCTGGTTCATTGTTTTTCCGTGACCTTTTAATATATTAATTTAGCAAACCATTATTAACAACCACAATAAAAAAACAACATTTACCTATATAATCGCACCAGGTTTCTTTATTTTGATTTATGTTTCTAAAAAAAAACTGCGGTTAATTTATAACTCAAAATTATGTAGAATTTTACAACCGCGAAGCAAATTGTTTGTTTACAAAAAGCGAATGTCAAATAAAAAGCAATTCAAAAAGCAAGCAACTCAGTTTCCTAATCAATATGTCCCCTTTCACACAGGGAAACCAGTTGCTGGAGATTTTTTTGACGTTTTTCTTTAATTGCCTTGTAGCTTTCACACGAAAAAATTGATGAGGAAACTGAGTTGCTCGTTTTTTGAATTGCTTTTGATTTGACATTCGCTTTTTGTAAACAAACAATTTGCTTCGCGGCTGGAAAATTCTACACAATTTTGAGTTATAAATTAACCGCAGCTTATTTTTAGAAAAATAAATTCAAAATAAAGAAACCTGGTGCGATTATATAGGTAAATGTTTTTTTTTTTTATTGTGGTTGTTAATAATGGTTTGCTAAATTAATATATTAAAAGGTCACGGAAAAACAATGAACCAGGAGAAAATTGATTTGTGTGCAGATTTGTTGTGCGTTTCTTTTGTCATCCAAATCTTGGACCCAACACATGATAGTGCTGATGGGAAGATTTTACTGGGCTGATTGGAATGCACCGAAGCTTTATTGGTACAGTTGGACACATTAACCACTGACAGGATGATATGACTGATACCTGTAGTGCTGCCTGCTGCTGCTCGCTAATACAGGAACGTAATTATAAACCAAATGTGATGATGAAGCCACAAGCTGGGAGCTTAGTTGGTCCGTGCGTTTTTGTTGTCGATTTTCCATGTCTAGGCGCATAATTGTATGTATGAAATGTGTACCAACTCGTGATGGATTTAATTAAATGACTTGCCTACAAGAATTAAAACTTGAAATTTTCTTTCACAATGAATTTATTTAAGTAGCTCACTTGGTTAGGTTAATGTAATAATATAATTGTAAGAAACAATTTCTCAATAAAAAAAATATGTTTGGCATCTATCAGAGACAGAAGTCAAAATGGAAACCTAAGAAAATTTCAAAGCATAACGTCAAAAAAATCTCTTCAAATCGTTGACCGGGGAGATTTTTTTCATTCCCCTTACTTCTTGCCCTTCTCACCAGCAAACTCCCAGTTGCCGGCAACTCAGTTTCCTTGTGTGAAAGGGGTATATCTTCGTGTGAAAGCTACAAGGTAATTAAAGGAAAACGTAATTCATTCCCCTTACTTCTTGCCCTTCTAACCCACACACTCCCAGTTTCCTTGTGTGAAAGGGGTCTAACTGATGAAAAAATGCGCAATCGTTTTCTTATGTAATCATAACATACTACTCATCGATGGAAATAGTAGATGAATCCATTGATGAATTCACCAACAAAATTCATTGTTGTCGACATTTCCTACTGGGTTATACCTATATGTACATATGTATACATAGCAACCTGCCTACTTCCAAAAATAAAGTCAATTTAATTTGTAAAAGGATTATCTAATTTAAAGAGCACTTTTTTAATTGACTAAGGTCAAGGTCTTTGAAACTAATTTTTTCCTAAAATGCGCAAACTAGAACGAAAATTATAAACTCTCAATATATTAAGGTGTGTTTAATGCTGTACACGTACCTACCGTATGTTATAAACGTATAAGCATTATTTATATCTACTATGGAGGAATATTCCATCTTAATACGCAACCCAATCATATTATTGGCTTGTGTGTATGCGTATAGGTACTCGCATCATAAACTTCAAATATCAAATTCAACTGAATTCTTCTTGAGTCTAAAGGCACACGAAAAAAAAATATTCTTTAAAGAGATACAACAACAACTTTTCTGCTTTTAAATTTCCGCTTAACCTTTGTTCTTGTATATAAATATAACCTATAGTAATATCATGGGGTGCCTACTTATGTTAGCCACCTAGTGTCCATATCCAAAAATTTCTCTCAAAAATAAAAGTTGCGGAAAAAATGTTTAATGTTGAGGAAATTTTCAGATTGGGAAACATGTATGTCAATATATGGTGGAATAATTGATAATTGCGTGAATGGGAACATTATATAGAAAATGTTTAAGAGTGCGAGTGAACAAAAAATAGAACATTATAGGCAAAAAAGCGGTATTTTTCGGTATTATATTGCATGCATATGCCTAAATATATATGTGAAACATGGAAATAAATTCTTGTAGGTGTAGATACGTGGATTTGGTTTGGGTGTGTAGTTCCTTATGAATGAAAAAGATATTTTTTGTTTAAAAGCGAGAAAATAGAAATACAGTGTTTTTCTGTAGATGGGGATTTGGTTTGGGTGTATAGATTTTTACGAATTCATTCATATTTTTTTAGGTAATATCATTAGAAGTTTGAATTTTGGTGCGAAATCCAGCACCGTTGTAGATATAACTACATAAATGTGGGATGTAGGTATGGTTGTAATGTTATTAAATGGTTGTCGGTTAGAATAAAAAAAAATGTCAACAGAATAGATTTAGATAGAAATTTTTTATAAGATAAAACTGTATGTACTACTAGGTATATTATACGTACATTTTTGGTTAAACATTTTTTTCTACTTCAGATTTTTTTGTGGTTATGCATATAGGTACATATGTGCCTAAGTACCTATTTTTGCATTTTTGAATGTTTGTGTATGAAGGTTTATTTCTAATAATAATACATATAATAATAATAATAATACCCCTATTTCAAGATCTGGTGTACCAAGTCTTGTAAAATTGTAAAATTTTAATTTTTTACAACAGACTGTGAACACACCTTTACTAATCTGTAGCAACACTGAAGCAAATGTCAAAATCTGTTTCACATTTGATCTGAAGAAGGCTTAAGTTTGTGTTAAAAAAAATATAACACCCTTGTATTTTTCTGTTACAATAGGGTTCGGGTATTGTAAAAGTGTAAGATTTTGACATTCAGTATATTTGTTGTTGTAGTGCAAAAAAATGCTACACTTTTACAATAATACAAGACCAGATACATCGAACCCCTAATAGGGTTCGGGTATTGTAAAAGTGTAAAAGTGTAAGATTTTGACATTCAGTATATTTTGTTGTTGTAGTGCAAAAACATTCTACACTTTTACACTTTTACAATGATAAAAGACCAGATACACCGGATCGTGAATACCCCTAATAGGGTTCGGGTATTGTAAAAGTGTAAAAGTGTAAGATTTTGACATTCAGTACAATGCGCTCATAGGTACCTACTATAAAGCAAGTAATTTATAGATTCGGAAAAAAAATTCTAAAGTGGTTCCCCCAATTCTGCCTGTCTGTCTGTCCACGAGTCTGCCGCCTAAACGGTTCGGTGGATTTGCTTCAAACTTTATACATATTATTTTTTCGATAATATGCCTACACGCTTTTTTCATTTTTGTTAAGACGACAAATAACAGTAGCTCCCGCATACATTTCTTTTTGGCCAAAACCGAAAATATTATTTTTCTCAAAAACGGCTCCAACGATTAATATAAAAAAAATCAGTTCATTTATGAAGGGAAAGGGTATCTTCTGATAATTTTTTTTTGAAAAAAAAATTGTTATTTTTGGTACCTCTAGTAGAAGCATTTTTTGGTTTTCGACTTTCTGGGAAACGGTTAATTTGATTTTTTTTAATTTTTTTATCTAAAAGCTAGCTAGAAAGTCTAAACACTATTGTAAACCAAAATTTTTCAAAAACAATTTTTTTGTAAATTAATTTTTTTTTGAAAACTCAAAATTTCGAAAACGACTCAATAGATTTTTTCGAAACTACGTAGGTATTTGATGGTTTTCTGACATTATCTTGAATAGCTAAAAAAACTATTTTTCTAAAATAAAAAAACAACGGTACTTTCAAAACAGCTCCTAGAATTTTTATAAAAAAAAAGTTTATGTTCTTATAGTAGTACAGTCCATTTTCAAATATAAAAATATTTCATTTTGCGTACTTATTAACAGTACTTCCCATAGAACCACTTTTAGTTTTTATTAACACACTTTAATATTTTCGACTTTCTCGCTATTCGATGGGCCGGCCGCTTAAATTATTCTCCTAAAATTATTCTTTTTCCGTTTGAAGAATTTGCACATTTTTAAAGTCTGGAGCATGATTTCTTTCTAAGCTGTGACTAGCAAGAGCTGTTTTCTGAGAACTTTTGGACTTGATATCAGATTTGTGATTTGAGATCCTTTGTTTTAAAAGCTGCTTGGTAGTGCCAATGTAACATAGTTCACAATTTTCTCTTTCGTTGCCTAGGCAATTGATCTTATATACAACGTCTGTACTTTGATCCTCTTCACTTTTCTTGTTAAGTTTTGTAAAATAATGACAGTTTTGTAATTGAATATTTAAATTAAAGCACTTCTTCTTCAAAAAGTTCTCAGAAAACAGCTCTTGCTAGTCACAGCTTAGAAAGAAATCATGCTCCAGACTTTAAAAATGTGCAAATTCTTCAAACGGAAAAACATACATCGAAACGATATACGTTAGAAACTTTGCACATTTTGAATAACAAAAATAACATGAACAGGAAGCAGGATACACAGTGTATCTCGTCGGTATACTGTTCCCTAGTCTCTAAATAACTGCGATACATACATACATACATCAATAGTTTTGTTGCTCCTTTAAAAGAAAATTTTATTAAACAGTTGTTGAATTAACTTCTAACTAAGAAGAAGTGCTTTAATTTAAATATTCAATTACAAAACTGTCATTATTTTTTTAATTTTTATATATATATATGTAATTTGATAAAATAGTTTCGTTCATATAATTGTAAGTGTAAAATCTTAACAACTAAATGTAAACATACAAATGTTTCTCTTATTTTTGTTTCATGGTTAATAAAGTGCCCCTGAAGAAGACTGAAAACTCAGTCGAAACGTTGGGAAAACTAATGAATATCTTTCATTAATAAATTATCACGACCAAAAAAGCCGAAGAAGTGAAATCTTCAAATTTTAAAATTGAACATATCGAATTGGTCAAAACACTTTTAATTAAATATTAATAATATCTTCAAAATGTCGTTCCAATTATTTTTCTAAAAATGTTTTTAAAATTTTATACATAAAAAATTAATTTAAAAAAAAAAACGCTTCAACGATTTTTGACATTTTTTTTATATATTCTTATTTATCCAGGAATTAAAATGGCATCTTTGTTTTCCCTCAAACTTTAACAACTAAGCAAATGAAAATATTTACATTTGGTATTATCCATTTATTTTTAGTCGATAAAAAATGCGTTTTTAATGAAGTTTTAGCGTCACATCGTTTTGTATTGTAACAAAACTTAGCTTATCTTTAATGTTTAATATTTTTTTCAAAAATGTTTGTCTTTCAAATTTTATATTAAGAAAAACATTAATCAGAAACTTCACTTTTGTAAAAAAAAAAACTATTTGAAAATTTTTAGCCAATCAAAAAATATAATGTCGATTTATATAGCCTTTCCAAATTAAATTCACGTTTTTACAAATCAAGTTCAACAACAAAATATACTGAATGTCAAAATCTTACACTTTTACAATACCGGAACCATATTAGGGGTATTCACGATCCGGTGTATCTGGTCTTTTATCATTGTAAGAGCGTAAAAGTGTAGCATTTTTTTGCACTACAACAACAAAATATACTGAATGTCAAAATCTTACACTTTCACACTTTTACAATACCCGAACCCTATTGTAACAGAAAAAATACAAGGGTGTAAGATTTTTTTAACACAAACTTAAGCCTTCTTCAGAACAAATGTGAAACAGATTTTGACATTTGCTTCAGTGTTGCTACAGATTAGTAAAGGTGTGTTCACAGTCTGTTGTATAGAAATAAAATTTTACACTTTTACAAGACTTGGTACACCAGATCGTGAATACCCCTATTATTATTATTATTATTATTATATGTATTATTATTAGAAATATACCTTCCTACACAAACATTCAAAAATGCAAAAATAGGTAGGTACATATGTACCTATATGCATAACTACAAAAAAATTTGAAGTAGAAAAAAATGTTTAACCAAAAATGTACGTATAGTATACCTAGTAGTACATACAGTTTTATCTTATAAAAAATTTCTATCTAAAATAGTTCAGAAGTTAAAGGCTTTTGAACTTTTTCTCGATTTTCTGTTGACATTTTTTTGATTCTAACCGACAACCATTTAATAACATTACAACCATACCTACATCCCACATTTATGTAGTTATATTTACAACGTTGCTGGATTTCGCACCAAAATTCAAAGTTCTAATGATATTACCTAAAAAAATATCAATGAATTCGTAAAAATCTATACACCCAAACCAAATCCACATCTACAGAAAAACACTGTATTTCTATTTTCTCGCTTTTAAACAAAAAATATCTTTTTCATTCATAAGGAACTACACACCCAAACCAGATCCACGTATCTACACCTACAAAAATTTATTTCCATGTTTCACATATATATTTAGGCATATGCATGCAATACAATACCGAAAAATACCGCTTTTTTTGCCTATAATGTTCCCATTCACGCAATTGTCAATTATTCCACCATATATTCACATACATGTTTCCCAATCTGAAAATTTCCTCAACATTAAACATTTTTTCCGCAACTTTTATTGTTGAGAGAAATTTTTGGATAAGGACACTAGGTGGCTAACATAAGTAGGCACCCCATGATATTACTATAGGTTATATATACAAAAGCTTAACTAATTTCACAACCTTTTTGCCACCAAACTACTATTGGCGCGGGGCTTGGGGTTTAACTAAGAAATTCGGGGATGATAGTACTATCATTGGGACGTTCACTCAATTATTCTCAGCAATCTGGAATAATTTTCTGTTGTTGTAATGTGTGTAATGTGTGCAAAACCACATCTGATGAACAAACAGCTGCTCTCATGAAAGCTATCTTCAGTTATACCAACAAATTTGGAATAACTAGCTATCCGAGAACAAATGTATAGAACCAGCTGACTGCCAAATTCATTGGTATGTGTTTTGCTTTGATTTTTTGACAGCTTTCAGCTAACCTATCTGATTCGTCCACAGATATACTCCGATAGCTTGGTATCCGAGAATAAATGAGTGAACGCTCGCATTGTATTGACGCATGGAGTCACGGCACCTGGCAGTCAGCGCCTGAACTTTCAATTGGAGATTGATTTTTTTTTTGATTTGATGTTCAATGTATTTCTCATAAGAGAAAACCAAAAAAGGGTCTCATTAATATTGCTTTTTCTGATTAATTTTGTATGAACATGTATAAATATTTTGACAGTAATAGACTAATAAAGCATGGATTCTAAATCAAGCGTTAAATAAATCGAAATTGATAACTATAATGCCTTACTTTTAAAATGGAAAATGATAAAAAACAAACTTTCAACGAGAAACAATAACAACATCATCTGATACGAAAAAACAAGACAGGTTCGTAGCCAGGATTATTAAAATTAAGATTTTTTTTTACGAAAAGTATTTTTGTTTTTAAAATGAATCTTTGTGAATAATTAAACATTTGTTTAGAGAATAAATAATTTGTTCATACCAATTATGGAAAAAAATATTTAAGAATTTGTAAAACTAAAAAAAATATTGTTGTTTGTTTTTAGGTATAATAATTTATTTTTTGATAAACTGAGGCATTTTATTTTTGTTTAATATACTATTTATGTATGTAACCTTAATATCAATAAAAGCTACAAAAATTTAAAATACCATATCAAAATTTAGCAACAAAATTAGTAAACATTTTTATCGAATCCACGTAAAAAGTGGTGCTTATATTATTTATACCTTGAATATATCAAATGCTTATGTTTATTGAATAAAATATATTTTTTAGTTCTCTTTAGAAAAACGAATCATATTAATTAATTTCATAAACGACAAATGATTTCATCAATTTTCTGCTAATAAGAAAAATGTAAGAATTGCAAATAACCTTTAAATTAATACAAATAACTACATCCACATTATAAACATATTTGCGCAGGGCCCACCTCCCTCATTTTGACAGATTGAGATTTAGCTTTATAAAATATGTGAACATAGACATTCATTAACCCCTATTTTACTTTAGTTTCTTAAACCTTCTTCCCATACTACGCCCATGATATCACTTTGACTGACGACATGAGCTCATTTAAAAATGACAACAATTCGGGCTTGTTTGCATTTTTGATCTGCAAAATAAAGCGAATTAAAATTAAGTTTTGATATATATTCTTCTTGGTTTACAAACTCACATATATTCTTTTTATATTAAATTCATAATATGGGTACCCGTTCACATAAAATTAATTAGTAAAATGAATGTTTTTCAGACTCTTTTTTGGTTTTTTCTTAAAGGAAATACATTGAAAATCGAAAAAAAAATCTGTTATCTGAATTGCAAGTTCACGTGCTGATTTCCAGGTGGCGTTGCATGTATTTCTTACATTTTTCTTATTAGCAGAAAATTGATGAAATTATTTGTCGTTTGTGAAATTAATTAATGTAATTCGTTTTTCTAAAGAGAACTAAAAAATTATTCTTATTCAATAAACATAAGCATTTGATATATTCAACAAGATATAAATAATATAAGAACCCCTTTGTACGTGGATCCAATAAAAATGTTCATTAATTTTGTTGCTAAATTTTGATATGGAATTTTCAATATTTGTAGCTTTTATTAATATACAAATTACATACATAAATAATATATTAAACAAAAATAAAATGCATCCCTTTATCAATTATCAAAAAATATTGGGCTTTCGATAAATTATTACACCTGCAAACAAAAAACAATGTTTTTTTAGTTCTAAAAATTCTTAAATTTCTTTTCCCATAATTTGTATCAAGAAATTATTTATTCTTTAAGCAAACGTTCAATTATTCAAAAAGATTAATTTTACGACCCAGTCTTGTTCTTTCGTAACCGATGATGTTGTTATTGTTTCTCGTTGAAAGGTTGTTTTTTTTTATCGTTTTCCATTTTAAAAGTAAAGCATTATAGTTATCAATTTCGATTTATTTTACGCTTGATTTAGAATCTTTCGTCAAAATCGAAAAAAAATCTATCTCCAATTGGAAGTTCAAGCGCTGACAGCCAGGTGCCGTGACTCCATGCGTCAATAGTACTCTTATGGAATCGATTTTTTGTACTCTCTTGAAACCATGTGACGGCACTAGTGTAGTGATAAATTTAACTTTGAAAAATGAAAAGAAGAAAAAGAGGGTTCTATTTATCAGTTCTGACAATAATAGTGCGAGTAAAAGAGATTAGAACAACATTTCGAAAGGAATTGAGGGAGAAAATAGAAAAAAAAGGAAGGTTTCTATGTTTATGTAATTTACGAATAGGTAGCTTTTAGTTTTCAGGTATTATATCAGTGTAGGAAATTTTTTTACCTACAATTTGTTTTATCTTTGCATTGTTGCCAAACAAAATGCTTACTGATATTTGTATATAATATTGAAACAAGAAACCTATTCGTAAAAAAGATGTCTTAAATCCTTTTTACGAATAGGTTCTTGTTTCAAGTTCAAGGATGTATGTCAGTAGTTGTAATAGGTTATTTATTTACTATTCCCTATTTATAAGCTATGTGGTACGTTGCAGTAATTCACCATATCTATGTAGGTATGCGGTACATGTGGGAATAATAGGTAGGAAGCTTGCAATTCACAGTTTTTACTTGCGATATATGTAGAATGTAGCTATACCTTTACCTATGGCAAGTTTTGCATTAGGAAGAAAAATCGAACTTGGGATTTCAATCAAATTTCACGATACGATCATGAAGAACACCAAAAGAGTGTGTTCCGCAATTCCGTCTGTCTGTCTTTACAACTCTCTGCAGCCTAAACGGCTGAACCGATTTTCTTCAAACTTGTTATACACATTTAAGTGCCTTAAGTGATTGTCTAAAATAAATGTTGGTACAAATTGGCTCGAAATTAACTAAGCAGAAAAAGACAACCACAATAATTGCGAAGATCAACTATCAACCGATTGACGGTTGATAGAATTTATCAATTCAAATAAAAATCGGTATTGTAAAAATGAATTGATAAAATATTGCGGTATCGTGAATGCCTTCAGAATATTTCTTCTATTGTGATTGTAAATGTGCGTCTGACAGATGTTTTTTTTTTTGAAGAACGTAGAAAGAAAATTTTAATCAGAAAATCAATTAAATTAAAAACTAAATACTTACAAAATGACTTCAACTGAATTATTTTTTGACGAAGATGAGGAGTTGAATGATCCCTCTATCCACGAAATTCCTAGAATGCGAAGAAGTGTGATGGATGCATCAAATCCTTTGGAATTGCAAAATCAAATGTAAGTCTAATGACTTCGATTTTCAGATAAAAATTGATTAATCTGTTCGTGCTCTTCTCCGTTTCTAGTTTTTTAAAAAACTTCCGGCTATCGAAGGAAGCATTTGTTGATCTTTGTAATGAAATTGAGGAGAAATTGAAGCCTTGCAAAAGCGCTCGAGCTGTGCCAAACATTATGAAGCTAGCAACACTGTGCTTGTTCATTTTAAGGGTAGTCAAAACTCCTTTAGTGCGCGCATCCTCATAAAAAAAATTAATGTTGTGACAATTTTTAAATAAATTAAAAAAACAAACAAAAATTTAAATATATTACATATATCTAAATAATAATTTTTATTTCTATCTATATTTATATTTATATTTTCAATTTCAAACAAAACAATACACAACATGGAGACGACATCACTCAATTATATATCTCGTTAGGTATCACCGAGAAAAAAATGTGCGCGTTTTTCCGGAAGTTTTTCACTAAGTATTTTCTATTTTTTCATTCGAAAAGACATTCCGGAACATTTGTACACACAATTCGATACAAAAAATCAATTTTGAATTTTTAAAATTTCCCACCTTTTCTGGACGGTTTTCCCAAAATTTCTTTCGTAAAAATCGGCCCATCAGTTCTCAATTAATGAACCAGTATACATTTTTTCACACCGTTCTTAATAGCAGATGCTCTTGCATTTCCTGGGAATCTGATGACATCTATTCACCCACAAAATTTCATTAAAAACCGTTCAGACGTTGAGGCGTAAAAGCGGAACAAATACCCAAGTATATTTTTTTCATAGTTAAGCCTCTCCCATAGAAACCGTTCATTTTTTCGGGAGAAAAATGGCCTATGTGATAATCCAGTACCCCATCCATCTACCAATCAAATTTCATTCAAATCCGTGTGCTTATAGGCGCCTTATGAATAAATGATCTGTTGGTTATTTGTAGAATGAGCTCTATGTTAAATCAAATCAAACCTACCCCACGGGAATTATACATTTTACCGAAATAAGTAGCAGCCTGTGTCCTATTCTATGGCTATTATCTACCTCTGTGCCAAATTTCATCCAGATCCGTTCAGCCGTTCTCATGTTATTGAGAAACAAACATCTACCCACCCATCCATACATCCATCCTTTCAAACTTTCACATTTACAATACTAGCAGATACCCGTGCGATGCTACGATCCCACTGGAATCTAATGCAATCATATCCACCTACAAATTTAATTAAAAACAGCATGCTCGCGCTCGCTGTGTTATTCTTGTATATGGGCTGGTTCGCGAGCCGCTTGTTGTTGGCGAAAAATTTAGATTTTGTGGTGTTAGTTAGAAGATTTTATATTGGATTCAAAAAGTGAGAACTAGAAAAATAAAGTTGGGAAAAATAAATCATTGCTAATCTTCCAGCTGCTTACCAAATTTCATTAAAATCCATTCAATGGTTGAGACATGAATGCGGAACAAACACCCAAGTATATATTTTGTTCATATTTAAGGCTCGCCCATAGCAACTGTTCGGTATGTGATAATCGAGTGTGTATTTGTGAATGTGTGTGAGTGCATCTGTGTGTGCACGTGTATATGTGCATGTGAGCTTGTGTATATGGTTTTTGGTTTCTTGTGAACAAAAGCTATGTTGGGTATTTTAACATCGAATCTTTTGAGGTAATTTTCGACCACCCATATTTTGACGAATGCTGGTTTTCAAGTGCTCAAGAGTCAAAAGTTTATCTGCATAAACACGGTCTTTCGCGTAGCCCCACAAAAAAACGTACAGCAGTGTCAAATCGCATGATCTTGGTGGCCAGTTGATATCGCTACGACGAGAAATTACGCGACTAGGAAATGTCTCATGCAATAGAGCCATATTCGCTCGAGTTGTGTGTCATGTGGCACCGTCTTGTTGAAACCACATATTCTCCAGGGCGAATTCTTCAATAGCAGGCAAAAAAAGTCGGTTATCATATGACCATAACGCTCCGAATTGACGGTGACATTCGTTACATCGGCGTTTTCGAAGAAGTAAGGTCCAATCTCACCTCCGGACCAAAGAGCGCCCCAAACTTTTTGTGGAGTGATGGCCTTTCTTCAATTACTTGAGGATTCTCAGAAGCCCAAATATGACAATTTTGTTTATTAACATACCCACCGAGTGAGAAATGTGCTCCTTCGCTGAACAAAATTTTGTTCGAAAAATCGTCGTCCACAGCCTGTTGTTCAAGCACCCATTCGACGTATCTACGACGTTGTGAATGGTCAGCTGCCTTCAGTTGTTGTGTGAGGTGGACTTTATATGGATGTACGCAGAATCACCATTTTTGTAGTAGGGTTTAACAATTTTGATGCGTTGTGCGATAGTTAAGCGATCCATTTTCGTAAATGTCAGACTTTTAACTGAATAAGAAAAATGGTTTAACAACTTAGTGTGACAGATGTCGAATTCCAGTCCTATACTTTTTAAAGCGCAAAATGGATAACCCTTTAGAATGAATAGATATGTTATTGTGAGCCTTATGGAAAATTAAAACATTACCCCACGGGAACCATACATTTTACCGTGATAAAAAGAACAATGTGTGCTATTCCAGGCTATAATCTATCTCTGTGCCAAATTTTATCCAGATCCGTTCAGACGTTCTGGCGTTATTGAGTATAATTATCCGAAATTTTCCAAGCCTCACGGCGAATTTTCTACCTTTACATTGTCCAAAATCATCAAATCATGCTATACATTTATCTATATATCAGCAAGAAAATAAATTTCGCGTTTTTCCGGAATTTTTCGAGTTTTTCACTAAGAATTTTCTATTTTTTCATTCGAAAACCATTCCGGAACAGTTTCGTACACAATTCAATACAAAAAATCAATTTACGATTTCTTAAATTTCTCGACTTTTCTGGAGGGTTTTCTGTCGACAAAACTCTTCTCCAGGATATTACGAACAACTAAAAAAGAGTTCGAGCCAAATCGGCCCATTCGTTCGCAATTGAAGAATTACAATACATTTTTTCACACCATTTGCCATAAGATTGAACCAAATTTATTCATCTTCGATTCACTATGAAATTAGTGTAATTATTTCGTGGACAAATAAAGAAATCGTTCGTTGTAGAAGAATACAAGAAATACTATAAAAACCGTGGAACAAAACAAATATATTCACAAAATTTGTTGAATTGTGTTTGTTGAGCTCTGCGGCTATAGTGTTGTTGTAATATTGATTACCGATTTTTGATTTTTATTCATTTTCAGGAATTTCCAAATTTTTCCCCGGGAATAAAGTATTTTTTTCTACAAATTGATTTATTTATCAAAATACTGCAAAAGAGTTTCAATCATTCACCCACTATAGATGGTACAAATATTCAACCGGAAATTCAGAATCTGAGTATTTTTCTTCTGAAAGAATACGTCTCATGGGGAGTTCTCCGCCGGGAATATTTATAATTGGGTTGAACATGACAGAGATGATAGAAAACTTGTTTACATTTTTGATACTTCCCCTTCAATTTGACTGAAAAGGAGAACAGATATATCATGTCCATCTCTTTTTTCTAATTGGTCTGCTGCTAAACTTGCGAAAATTATTCATTGGCGTCATACTCAATTGCAAAACAACCGTTATTAGCTGACGATCATCTCGATAAATCCTTTCACTGTTTTTATTATTAAAAAGCATTTTAAAAATGGAACAAACAAACAATCAAGAAAGTATGTTTAGTCTTACAAATTTATTTTTTTTTTCATTTATAGGATTTTTTTAATTAATGGTCTCCTGGAGACATCAAATGCCTCATTATGTTCTTTGAAGAGCACCAGAAAAATGTTGATACAAAGCTAAAAAATAAAGTATGGAACGATATTGCAAAGGAGATATCAGAAATTCGACAAAAAAATATAACGGCAGAGTAATGCATTGGTAAATGGAAAGGACTAAAATCAAAATAAAAGAATATAAAGGATCAGAATAATACAAGTGACAATAACACTAACTACTGGGAACAATTTGAGGAATTGGACAAAATACTCCATTCAAAGCCGGAAATCAACCCGCCAGCGGTATGTTCAAGCGACGAGATGGTCGTTGTTGTGAATGATGGCGCAACGACAGATTTATATGACTTCGCGGACGTTATTATTGGTGAAACAAGTATAGCAAAAAGATCATGTAAGCGGCAGTCAACCGGAGAAGAAACAGCAGCTAAAAGACATAAAGATAAGATGCAACGAACAGATAAATTCCTTTCACTGATGGAAAGATTAGTGGACCACTTCACGGCTCCACCCGGTAATCCATCAACATAAATTTGTATTCATTTATATCCTTTGTATTTCTTAATTATAGACTGAAAGCCCACAGCAATTTTTTGGTGTGCGTCTTCTATACAGAAGGTCCACCTAAGAGGTCTTGGATCTCAATATTCAGGTCTATGGAATTCAACTCCTTTATTAAATCAAATTTTTTTGAATGGTATACCTTTTATCTTGAATTTTATAAAGAAATATATTTTTATTGCAGCAAAGTCCCAATCATATCTTGCTAGACTTGCATATTTGTGAATAGGAGCTAAAGACTTATCTTATTTCTTCATTGAATTTTTGCTATCTTTAACACCTAAAAATTGCACTGGGCTCTTATTCTATTAGTAATGGATTCGTAAATAAATAAATTCGAGGTTTTCTTGAGTTGAGTTGCTTCAATCGCCGGAATCTGCCTTTGAGTAGTCCTATGCTGCGTTCGACTGCTACTCGAATCTTGGAGTGTAGTTCATTATTTGCTCATCAGTGAATGTTCCACGATCTTTGAATGGAGTTAAAATGTACGCCTTCAATCCATAGCTTGGTCGCCAAGCATATGTTGGTTTGGGCGTATAACAATTGTACCTATACAAGAAATAATTTAAAATCATTATCTGTCAATATCTGCCTATCAGGGAAAAAATGATTTGGTTATTTGTTTGATTTATGTATTTTGGGAAAAATACCATAAGCTAAAAATAAAAAGTTTTTGCCGATATCTCAAGGTTAAAAAAACGAGCTACTTTGATCACGATATTTGTGTTTGTACTAACCATTACTTATATATCTAAATAGATTTGACCTTCTGAAAAGGCATGCGTGATGAACTGAACCAGCTTCACCCGCGTAACAGTCAATGACAATCAGTTTCTCATTGCAAACTACTTGCAGCAGAAAAGAATGGAACTTTTTTCTATTTGACATAAGAATTTGGCGATTCTTTTGGTTTTGCAATTGGTATGTGGGTACCATCAATGCATCCAATAACGCCTAGGGAAGGATAATAAAGTTGAAATGTATTTTATGCCATACTCTGATTTAGTACCTGGAAATCGGGTCGTTTCTTGATAAAAAGACGCAGTACGTTGCGCTTCATCAGAGGTGGGCCATTCATTTATTTGGTTGCGCCTTTTTTTTTAAGAGCAACCTACATATGTTACATGTTTTCTTACATATACCAAATCGATCTACAACATACCTATAGTAAAATAGTCAAATGAAAAATCGTACCCGCAACATTTTTAATAACTGCATCTTACCGAAAGCATTCTGTGTTGGACAGAAACCACAAAGTCAATAGAGTTTGTTTTTCTAATGGAATCTGTGGTCGACCGCTATGAATCTCTAAGAGTCCAAGCTCTTCATGGATTAAATAGCTCAAATTTTCGAAACTTTGCCCTTTCAACCGAAAATGTCTTTTAAGGGCTTGATCATCGAAATTTGGTATTGTTTGCTTAATATTTTTTTCAATATGCTCCCTGTAAGATTCATCTTCTTCGTCACTTTCGAAAAAAATATTCCACGCCACAAGTGATATAAGAATAGTAATATTATTTTCATCCATTTTGAATTCCAATTCCAATAATTAAAATTTAACACGAAAATCAAATGAATAAATGTCACTATCAAAACAGATTCAAATGTTTTTTGACATAATACACACAGCTGATTGATGTCATCTTTTTCTTTTCTATTCCGGATAGTATTTTTGTTTCTTTATTCATTCCATTCTGGATAAACATTTCGTCTTTTCCGTCCATTCTATTCCTTATCCTGAATAAATAAAGAAACACACTCTTTATAAGTAGGTACCTAACTACTTAAGGCGTTTTTCTTTTTGAGTTCAGAGCAGAGTCTGAGTTGTCAAAAAATATGTTTGTGTTTCTTTTTAACTCAGAGCATCCAGATCTCCAAATGTGTGTTTGTTTTTCGTTCTGAACATGTGTAGATGGCACTGGACGTGCTCGAACATAATTAACTGTGCATGTGAGTAAATTACTGAATGCACCAAATGCCAGGAAAAAAATAACTAGATACATAAGTTGGCGAAAGAAGTTGATCGCTTGTGGATTTTCTGTATCTGGTCTGTATCAGTGTACAAAAAAGGGTAGGTATTGTTTTTATGGCTAAAAATGAAAATGTATTCCGATTTATGTAATTCAAGTGTGTTTAAAAAACATATCAGTGTTCAGAGCTCGCTCTGTTTGGAAAAAGTTCAGTTCATAATCTATGTGTTCGAACTCTGTTCATGTTCTGCTCTGAATGAAAAAAGAAAAACGCCTATAAAAGACAGTTTTTATTATGAATGAAAAATAAATACATAGGTTCATATATTTTGTAATAAAATCAAGGTATTTGTGACAAATTCATTAAAATATGTATAAGGCGGCAGTTATAGCTTTTATTAAAACTCATCATTAAAAGCTTTGACTATCAATTTTGAGGCACTTAAGTAAATACATCGATGCCAATTTGGTACGAAAATGAAGGTATAATAAAATATAGGTACCTATATTATTTTTTGTCAAAAAAAAATATTTTATTTGCTCTACCATTTTCTTGTAAATTCATTTTTGATTTTTCAATTATGGAAAGCGTTTTCAATGAACAGCTGACATCATTGAAAATTCCAAAGTGATTTTACAAGAAAGTGGTAGAGCAAGTAAAATATTTTTTTACAATAAAGGTATCTTATTAATTACCTTTATTTTGGTACTAAAACGTAATCTGTTTTATTTGTTTAAGTGCCTCAGAATTGATAGTCAAAGTTTTCAATGATGACTTTCAATGAAAGCTATAGCTGGCGCCTAAAAATGCAGTTCAATTTGCAATGGACTTTATCAATTTTAAATGATGTGATATATATGTATAGTAGATATAAATATATCTTTTTGAAGTTTTACTTGTACATATACAGCATTTAATAATTTGAATATTTTAAAATGTATTAATGCATTAATAATAACTAGCCGACCCAGCTCTCGAAATTAGAGTTTATTTATTTAATTCATTATCATTCAATAAAAGACATTTTTGATTTTTTTAAATTGTTGAATACAATGAGAAGTACCTACTAAACACTCAATCCTGGAGTCCAAAGGAAAACAGTTAATGGTAAACAAACGTGTAAACCTGAACACATTTTTGACACACTAACAATTTTTGTACAACAACAAATGTTCTTGGTTCTTACTCCTGCACCTTTCATTATTTAAATGCTAAACCAAAATTCGTACATACAACAATACTGACGCCTTAAAAAAATTCAGGAAATATCAAAATAATCCAAAACAATGGATTTAGAGATGGGCACGCTTCACACACCTCTTATTTTCACCACACTTTACCTCTTATGAAATGCCACCACATATGAAATAAATAATGATTGTTTTAATTTGTATAAGTTCAATTATATTAACTTCGAAAATGAAACATAATTATTTTCTGTGACGGTCTTTGTTCAAGTTGTACATAGTTTTCATTAGAAATAAAATATTTATTTACACTTTTCCACAGCTTTTCCGTACTCAGGTATTCACCATCCTAGTATTGCCCAGCACTAACACAATTCAAAAACTAAGTCTGCAAAGAAAACTCAAGAGTATGCAATTTCTTTTATATATTTCATTAAATTATCCAATGCACAAACCATTTTCCTGAATTTTATTTTTACTATAATTTTTCAGTGTTCCATTATAACGGGTGATTTTTTTGCTACTTGGTTTTTGACGTTTATATTTTTGACAGATCACACATGACAAATTCCACAAACATTTCGATTCAGTATTGTTTGCCATTTCATCATGAATAGACTTACGCCTGAACAACGTTTGCAAATTATTGAAATTTATTATCAAAATTCGTGCTCTGTGAAAAATGTGTTTCGCAAGCTACGTCCGTTTTATGGTCGTCATAATCGACCCACCGAGCAGGCTATTCAGCTCATTGTGACCAAATTTCGCACCAGTTTCACTTTATTGGACATTAATCCACCAAATCGTATCCGTAGAGTGCGTACCGAAGAGAATATTGCTGCTGCATCCGCCAGTGTTGCTGAAGATCGGGATATGTCCATTCGGCGCCGATCGCAGCAATTGGGTTTGTGTTATTCGACCACCTGGAAGATTCTACGCAAAGATCTTGGTTTAAAGCCATACAAAATACAGCTGGTGCAAGAATTGAAGCCAGGCGACCTACCACAACGTAGAATTTTCGGTGAATGGGCCTTAGAAAAGTTGGATGAGGATCCGTTTTTTATCGCAAAATTGTCTTCAGCGACGAGGCTCATTTTTGGCTAAATGGATACGTGAATAAGCAGAATTGCCGTATTTGGAGTGAAGATGAGCCAGAGGCAATTCAGCAGCTACCAATGCATCCCGAAAAATGCACTGTTTGCTGCGGTTTATGGGCAGGCGGCATCATTGGGCCGTACTTCTTCAAGGACGATGAAGGCCGCAGGGTTACGGTCAATGGAGAAAGGTAGCGTTCGATGATAACAGATTTTTTTTTGCCGAAAATGCAAGAATTGAACTCGGTCGACATGTGGTTCCAACAGGACGGTGCCACATGCCACACTGCATGCGAAACCATGCATCAATTGAGAGGCGAATTTTGGTGAGCATTTGATCTCACGTTTTGGCGCAGTCAATTGGCCACCAAGATCATGTGATTTGACCCCGTTAGACTATTTTTTGTGGGGCTATGTTAAGTCTATTGTCTATAGGGACAAGCCAAACACGATTGCTGCCTTGGAAGCCAACATTGAACGCGTCATTGGTGAGATTCCGGCCGAAATGTGTGAAAAAGTTTGACAAAATTGGACCTTCAGAATGGACCACCTGAAGCGTAGCCGCGGGCAACATTTAAGTGAAATTATTTTTAAAAAGTAAATGGCAGAAATTGGTTTATCGATCCAAATAAAAATTTCATTCACTTTTTACAAGTTTCTGTGTTTTTTTGAATTTTCAAAAACCAAGCTCTTAAAAAATCACCGTTTAGTGTGTTCAATTGTCCGGTGTTCAATTGGCTTGATACCCAAAATGTGCTGTATTTTTCCAAACAA
Source organism: Philhelius pedissequus (assembly GCA_910595825.1). Taxonomy (NCBI): domain Eukaryota; kingdom Metazoa; phylum Arthropoda; class Insecta; order Diptera; family Syrphidae; genus Philhelius; species Philhelius pedissequus. The sequence continues at coordinate 99,794,747 of OU343160.1, forward strand.
CAACAAAAGCAAAAGTTAAAATGGTTCTAGCTTTTACTAAACTTAAACTGAATGACAGTATGGTGTACCTTCCCATCAACAGATGTCGCTAGTGTAGCCGTGTATTTTTGCATTTTTATTTATTGTTTTAAACAATTTCTGTGTAGTATATTTAAATAATTTTGGCATTCTGCACATCTATGTAAAAAATGTTTTCGGTTGATATGTAATTTATGCCCCTTCGGTTTTTGTGGGCCGCGAAAAGTGTACCACAAAAAACATGTTCGCCGTTTAATTATATGAATAATGTAAATGCATTAATATTTTAAAATTTTATATAAAATTTGATATTACTTGAGATTTAATTTATGAACGGATTCGGACTGACAGCGGTTATTTTTGATACCATAAAAATTAATTATTGCGATTGAAAGAGAAGTCAAAGTTCGCATAGTTGGATCATTGTTCCGGTTTCACGTATCAACGATTGAACGGATTTTAATGAAATTTTATAGTATTCAGTGACATAGATACCAAAGATATGTGCTCTTCACTTAGATTAGGAAAACATAATTTAAGTACTACGGTAAGAATAAGCAATTGAAACACAATGAAATAGTTTGGATTGCTTTCTAAAATACATATACTTACCTATATTTACCTACATGAAAAGCAGTTTTTGTTATGAATGAAATGAAAAATACAGTGAAACCAGGTTAAATTCACATGAACAGTATTTACAATAGGTATGGGAATATTAGCGGTACGTGCGATTAATCGTTATGCATATGCTTTTAAGTCATTACAAACCCAAACAATTTTTGTAAGCTAATTAATAAAGGAAGAAGGAACTTTTTTTTATATCTTGTGTCAAAAATACAAAGTTAAGAAAAATTGGATAAGTCGTTTTCGAAATACTGAATTTCATTTTTAAAAGTACAAAAAAATATTAATTAAAAATATTAGTATGTAGTATAAATTGGGCTACCTACATCTATATATGTTATTTCAAAAGAATCGGATAAGTCATTTATGAGATAGTCGAAAGGTCCTATGGAAAGTACCGTTTTTAGACATTTTTATTTTTTTCAACCGTATGATTTGAATTGCGTACAAAGTTACACTGATTTTTTAAATCAAAATCGTTAGATTTTTTTATAAAAATGGGCTTTAACATAACGGTTATATGGCAGGTACCGTTTTTACATGCGATTATAGGTACTATGCGACATTTCGACTGTCAGTTGTGAAAGTGTAACAATATTTAAGCTCCTACAAAGTTTTTAGTTTTTGCACAGTTTTTGAATTTAAATTTAAAACAAGTTTCTTGTTATTGATCTCTCGACATTCCTAAATACATTTTTAACAAATATATACAATAAAAACTCAAGGTAAAAGGTATTTTAAGTATTAAAATAATTGCAAAATCAAATATTGCACAACGGGATTCCTTTATGAGCGGCAATAAGAGAAACATAGCGGATACTTCACCTGTACTTAACAATACTAGGAAGAAATTCGGCTCTAATCCCACTTCAATTAAAATGGCCGTCGGGAATATGTCTATTGCTGATCTAAAAGATCTTCTCAACGAAACAATTTCGGAATAAATTAAAGATGTAGCCACTAAAACTGATATTGCGTCACTGTCTCTGGAGTTGGATGCATTGAGAACAGCGAATTCACAGTTGTGCCAAAAATTGACCTTGATGACGGCGAGATGCGAGCTCTTGGAGTCTCAAATTGAAAAAATCTCCCGCAAAACAACCGAAAACAATATGGTGGTACACCTTCCTTTAGACAGAGAAACCGACGCAGTTGAGTTAGCTAAGCAAACTTGCAGAAGGCTTCTCAAGTTAAAAGAAGGTGATGATTTTCACTTAAAAAAAACAAGAGTTATTCAAAACACAAACACAAAGAGGGGAACTGTTTTCTTAGAACTGCATTCGTCAGACATCGTAGACCAAATATTGTCCGTTGCTAATCAACTCAAAGGAAGCGGCATTAGTATACATCGCGAACAAACGTTAATGCATCGGCAAAATAGACAGACACTTTTCGAATTAAAAACTAAACTTCTTCAAGTAAACTCCGAAGCAAAAATTATAATCAAAGGTGACAAAATGCAAATTAACAACCACACTTTTGTCTACAAATTTGCGCGTGGTTTAATTGTCAAATCTTCGGCTGAGATGACATTTGTAAACAACATGTTTGGTGAATGTTTTCATGATTATTTTGACTGCAGCGAGGGAGCGAAGTTGGCCTCGGTTGACAATCAACTTATGACAACTGGCTCTCAATCGACGACAGTGCCATCTAGGAATGAAAAGATGCACCCTATATTCGCAAGAAAAAAATAGGAAATTTCCGCCGTCTGCCAAGATATAGTAACTAATACTTCTAATTTATCGATTTTTGCATATAATATTACAGGTCTCAAAAGCAAACTTTTGCAACCTGATTTTTTTAAATTTATTATAGATTTTGATATAATTGTACTATTAGAAACTTTCTTAGAAGAAAAAAATGAAAATGAATTTTATAAATATTTCAAATATTATAAACTAACATTTGTTCCAGCAGTTAGATCTAATGTACAGGGGAGAGCGAGTGGAGGAATATTATGTGGCATAAAAACTAAATTTAATCATTTCGTTCAATGCAAATTTATTGAAAATAGGCTTGTTGTTGAAATTTTGACAAACAAATGTAAATTCTTTATTTTACCGGTTTACCTAAATTGCAATAATTGGATGAACGATTTCGACAATTTGCGTAATTTTATTAACAATACTTCCTTGGAAAATATAATGGTTATCGGTGATCTCAACGCCCGCATTGGCGATTATCAGAATTCTCCTGCTTATAGTTTGCAAGATATAACGCTCTATAATATGATTCGAAACTCGAAAGATGAAACGCTCAATAGTAATGGAAGGCTTTTATTGGAATTGTTGGAGGACTTTGGCTTGTTTGTGTTGAATGGGGTAGCAAATGGTGACAAATGTGGTGAACTTACTTTTTTAAGCGGCTAAGGCCATTCGGTTATTGATTACTGCGCGATTTCTGGCGAGTGGTTTAATGCAGTTCAGGATTTCCAGGTGCTCGTGGCCAGCTTCTCGGGTCATTTGCCACTACAGGTTAAAGTCCGTTTTTTCGAGAACGTTCAGAATACCGGTACAGATTATCCTCGAAAACTTAGATGGTTTGAGAATAAAGCCCACCGATACAAAAGTCTCTTGAATCACCATTGCAATCTTCTTCCACTTCAATCATTAAGCGATGTTGATTTAATTGAGGAAAGCATTACAAGTGTAATATATGCTTCAGCTATGGTTTGATAAAGACTGTGTCATCCTTCGGAATCTTTCTTTCAAATATTTAAAACTATTTCGATCAACAAACTCCGTTGCCTTCAAAATTATGTACTTACGTGCCAATAAGAATTTCAAGCAAATGTGTTACGAGAAAAAAAGTCTTTTCCTCAAACGTTTTGCTATGAAGTTACAACTATCTAAAAACTCTAAAGAATTCTGGAGTAATGTTCGTGAGTTAGGAGGGCGGTGCAGAAGTATGAAGATTACTCTCGAAGCTGATACTTTAGCAGCGCATTTTAAAATTCTATTATCAGCGGAGGAGAATCTTCAAACTTTTAGCTATGCGTTACAGAACGAAGTTGTATCCGAACTAGACCACCCGATCTCTCTAAGGGAACTAGAATCATCGTTACTGGTCATGAAAAACAATAAATCTCCGGGTAGTGATGGCATCCCAATCGAATTTTTTAAAAATGCAACGGAACAACTCAAACTTTACATAGTGGAATATTTCAATTTGTTATTCGATAATGCGTGTATTCCTACTTCTTTTAATAAAGCACTTATATTTGCTTTATTTAAAAAGGGAGATTCAAGTCGAGTTGAAAATTATAGAGGAATCTCTATTCTTAATTCCCTTAGAAAGATTTTTGCTACAATTCTTTATGGAAGATTTTCTCTGTGGATAGAAAGCAACGTTCGTCTTAGCATATACCAGGCAGGGTTTCGTTCAGGATTTTCAACATTAGATCATATTTTTGCACTGACAAGCATTGCCAAAAAATATATTGAAATGAAGAGGAAGTTATATGTTTGCTTCGTAGACTTCAAAGCAGCCTTTGATACAGTCAACAGGCAAGCATTGACTTATAAATTGGCCTCCCTCGGAGTATCAAGAAAGTTCCTACTGGTCTATGCTAAATTTCTCTCGGCATCAAGTGCAGCAGTGAGGGATGGATCCAAATTGTCAGAATGGTTCGACACATCGACAGGTGTCCCCCAAGGTTGCATTTTAAGCCCAATTCTCTTCGCCCTATTTATTGATTCAGTAACTGAGATTCTCCCTGGTGGTGTAAGCTTCGCGGGCAATCACGTAAAAGTACTGCTTTACGCTGATGACTTGGTACTGTTAGCGGACAATCCTTTTACGTTACAACTCCAAATAAACAAACTACAGGCGTTCTGTAAGACATGGGATCTCCATATAAACGTTTTGAAGACAAAAGTTATGATTTTTGAGAACCGATTTAGAGGCAGACTACGTGCTGAGGCTTGGCGACTCAATAACGAGGTGATAGAAGTAGTTCGGGAGTTTAAGTACCTTGGTGTGCTGTTTTCAAGTAATTTGATCTTCCGGAAGCATGCGAAAGAAAAAAATAGAGAAGCAAAACTGGCACTAAACATGTTGTGGCCGAAATTTTTCGCAAACCAAAACATTGATCTGTCTTCTAAATATCAAGTATTTAAGGCTACGGTAAACACTTGTTTGTGTTATGGTGTGCAGGCGTTTGGGACAATCCCCTTTGAGGAGTTTGAAGATGTTCAGAGATATTTCTTTAAACGTTTGTTTAAATTACCGAATGCAACTCCAACCTATGCAATTCACGTGGAGTCTGGTTTGCCACCCATATATTTGCAAAATCTAAAAGCCCATGCAGACTATTTAATAAGGTTGATGAACCGAAGCAGAAACAGTTTTCATAGAGCCATCTTAGTTAGATTGCTGCAAACCAATGCAACACCTTTCAGTAATTGGAACCAACTGGCGCTATCTCACGATATCAGTATATCCTTGTCTGAAGGTAATGTTAGCGAATGGCACGATATATTTGCAACAATTATAGCTAAGGTTGATGACAAAATATATGACCAACACTTAACAAGAGCATCCTCTTCGGCTTCCAGACTAATCTACCGCAATCTAGATCATCGATTACTAACCCTAGGAAATTATTTCAATGTTAAATATCCATCTAAAGTTATAAGCACCATTTTCAGAGCCCGAGTCGAATTATTGAATTTAAATTTCATTCCACATAGAACCGATCTTCAGCAAACTTGTAATTTATGTAACAGGAGAGAAGACGAAAGTGTCTACCACTTCATTGGGGTGTGTCCCATTTTACAAGAAATCCGACGTTTATACTTCCAAGAAAGTTTTCTGACTGCAAATAATCTCTACGAAATATTAAATGGTTCTCGGGGCTGGCTCGCTCTATATAAATATTGCAGCCATGCTATGACTTATCGTAATAGTTTTTGAAAAGTCAAGAGATACAGCAAGTCTATATTCATTGTGAATTCGAATGTTTATAACCATTTAATTTTGTTACTATATTTATGTTTTAAATCATCAAAATTAGAAGTTTTCTTTTTTTTATGTTGCAAATCATCAAAATTGTCGACGGCCTCCAGGTTTCTCACTTTCCAATCAACTAAGTTTGAATATTCATGTAAATGTATTTAAGTTCTCATTGAGTATTCCATTATGTTAATTTTTCATAAAAATTATGTTAACAAGAATTTAAATCCGTTACTCTTTTTATGTTTTAAATCATTAAAATTAGCAGTTTTTTATGTTGCAAATCATCAAAATTGTTCAAATACCAAAATTTCCCTCTTTTTTTCAACTTTTTTTGTATATTCGTTTAAACGATCGTATGTACATTATGTAAATAACTATTAATTGTTTATTAATTTAAATTTACCGAAATATTATCGTAAACAAGATTTATAGTTACATTTTCTCTTTATATAATATTATTTTCTTTTCATCTTACTGAAATGTCATTTCCGGCAGACGGCAAAATTGTCAGGTCCGTATTCTTACTCTAGGTACTATGAGGCAAGTTATGCATTCGTCGAAAAAAAAAAGTTTTGAGATGACATTACGATGACAGCGAGGACGAAAAAAGATGGTCCTACAGCCCAAACGGGTGGGCCGAATTGCTTCAAACTGGTATATAGAGTTTTATATATAATGTACAGAGGGGAAATTGAATTTTTTTTTTAGCTCAAAAAATAAAGTTACTTGCCATATAACCATTACGTTAAAGCCTATTTTTATCGGAAACGGCTCTAACGTTTTTGATTTAAAAAAAAATCAGTGCAGCGTATTATATGAATGAACAAAAAATTCTGAAAACTGTACTTTCCATAGGACCGTTTTTCTTTATTTCGACTATCTCATAAATGGCTCCACCGATTCTTTCGAAATTTCACACATATATAGGCTTAGGTTGCCCAATTTATACTTCGTACCAATATTTTTAATGAATATTTTTTGGTATTTTTGAAGGCGTTTAAAAAGTTTATGTTGTAAAAAAATAACTTTTTTTTCTCAAAAACCGTCCACAGATTTTAAAAATTCAGCAAACGGGCCTTAATCGTTGTCAGAAAGCGAAGTGGAAGTCTTGAGATCTTTTATTTGCCAAGTGCCACGATCTTAACCAGTTTCGTCTTCAAGGACGTAATTCCAAGGATATAATCGGGAGATATTGAACATCTCTCCGCCTGAGGTTGCAGGCTCTTGTTGATTTCGTCGTTGCTACTTTTATTTTGGCAGCAACATCAGTTCTAAGCTTCCTAAATCTTTCTCCTATATCTCCTACTGATTGAACACCATATTCCCTATCTAAAACCTCATTACTAATCCCTATTTCTTCCCTACCACTAGTAAACATCTCCTTTCCAAAATTTAGCATATGTGGTTTTGCCCCTACAACTTCATGCTGTGATGTGCGGATGGCACAAGCTACCTTGGCTAACTGAGAATCCAAATTCGCTGATTCTCTGAAACATCTGCTCTTAAAATTGTTGTTATAATCTGATTAATCCTCTCCGTAGGATTAGCCTGTGGATATAATATGGAGTAGAACTCATCTTTGAAGAATATCCATCACAGAGTGCCCTTAGTTCCCTTCTCTTAAAATCAGGACCGTTGTCGCAAATGACAATTTTCGGTACTCCTAACAAAAGAAAAACGTTATCTTCTAACTCCTTACAAACTGTCTTTTGCAGTGGCAGACCTCAAATCAAACAACAACGGACATTCTGTTAAATAATCTACTACTGAGAGCATATACATAAACCCTTACTAGACTTGGGCAGAGGACCCACTAAGTCCACACTTTTCATCTCCCACGGAGAAGATGCTCCTACTCTTTCAGTCCTAAGACCGGCCCCTACTCTTGCGAACGTTTTTCTAACCCCCATATGTCCAGCTAACGGACTACCATAACATTGTTTCAAAATTTCTAACCTATTATTCTTACCTACAACTAGTTTCCACTCATCGTTAGTTTAATGTACCATTATATGTTTTGACTTTACAAATTTAAATAAGCGGGTACTATCCACTCTCCAAGATGGAAAAGTTAACGGGTTTGACTCAACATTCAAAATCATTTTGGCCACCCACGGGTCAGAATCCTCATCCAAAATCCCAGGCACTACTGGGACACCCCGAGATAACGTGTCCGGAACGACATGATCTTTTCAATTCCGGTGAATGATCTGAAAATCAAACTGCTGAAGCCTAACTGCACAGCGTGCAAGTCCCTGCGGGTCCTTGAGATTAATCAACCAAACCAATGAGTAATGATCGGTTACGACCGTGAAATGAACTCCCACGATATATGGCCGCAACTTCTCAACCGCCACACAAAACTGCTAAACATTCTTTTTCGTAGTAGTGTAGTTCCGCTCATTCCTATTCAGAGACCTACTTAAGCAACAAATGACTTTTTCCCCATCCGCAAAAGTTTGTGTAGGTACGGCCCCGATACCGTAGTCGGACGCGTCTGTTTGGGACCACAAATGGAAGATTGAAGTCGGGAAATGTTTAAATTAGAGCCGTAGTTAAACATTCTTTAGCTTTTCTAAGGCAATCTTCACATTCCTGGGTTCAGACAAACTTTTTGCTTTTCTTCAGCAAATCTGTTAAGGGCCTAACTAATGTTGCAAAATTTGGTACGCAGGGCCTGTACAACGAAACAGTCCCTCCAAGACTCCTAACCTGTTTAACGTTGTTCGGTGCAGGTATTTTAATCATACTATCCACTTTTTCCGGGTCAACATGTAACCCGTTCCGATCAACCAGAATTTAAGAGAGGGTCTGAAAAAGTTGCATTTTTCTTAACTTACTTTTAATCCTGCCTGCTGCAATCTCCTAAAAACTTCCTTTAGAATTTCGAGATGTTTCATAATATTATCGTCCAGATAAACAAAAAAATATGGCTCCAATTCTGGTCCGAACACACTATCTATAAACCTCTGCCACGTAGCAGGTGCAATATGTAAACCGAAAGGCATCCGCTTGAAACGAAAAAGTCCCCTACCCGGTACCGTAAAGGCAGTACATTTGCGAGATTCCTTCGCCATCGTAATCTGGCAATACGCTGACCTTATGTCAAGCGATGTAAAATATTTGGCGTTCCTAAGTTTATCTTAAATGGCTGAAAAGTTCGGAAGTGGATAAGCATCCTTTTCTTAGAAGACTTCTCAATCTTCTAACATCTCGTTAAGAGACTTGTCGATGTGCACCTGCATAGCTAGTGATACCGGAAAATACCGCTGCGGTCTACGTCCTAATTGTATGTGCTACCATTGTTGTGACTCCTAGCCCTTCTGGCATGTCCCTGAACAAATCTTCAACTAAAGAATTCAACTTAGCCCTTAGCCCGTCGCAATATCAGGCTCCAAGGCCTGCCTGTTACGACCTGTAGGAGGTGGAACAAAATACTCCATATTAGACCTATATGTCTCTAACTTCCTACCCAATGCAACCAGTTCATTGGCTGGCTTAATATCAGCCAAGCCCAATTGTATCTGGTAAAAAATAGCTATATTCTCCATGAGAATAGTTAATTTCCTATTCTCACTTAGAGGCTCAGAGAATCTTTTGAAAAGGGTTTGCATAAGAGCAAAGCACATAGCCATTGTCTCATCCCTACCCTGGGTTCGGCGCCTGACCACAACCAACAACAGATCTTAATAATTTGAAGGTAAAAACTCCAATTTCAACCCCCTTAACTAACTATGTCCAACTAGAAATGGTATCCCTAATAGCCCTAAACCACAGAAGTGCCTTCCTAGTGAAAGAATCTACTGCCGACCAAAAACTCTAGCATCCGAAATTCCACGCGCTTCCCGAAGTTCCTCAACCATTTCAATAAAATAATTCAATGATGCGCCGCACCGCTCGTCGGAGAATTTCACGTTCCATTTTTCTATTCGCTCATGATACCGGTCACAGGGTTAATCCTGTAGTTGAAATACATGGCTCGCTCGCTGGCCGACCTGTACAGCTGGTAACGCACTCATGTCTGATGTCGACTTGTTGTTGTTATTATTAGTAATGTTTTCAGTAAGTTGAGGAACTCCCTCATCCCTTCAGTTAAAGCTGCCATCAGAAATAATAACTCGCCCCTAATGTCGGCCACTTCATTGACCACCTCCGAAGATTCTGCCTTTGCCCTACTCATCCTACCTAAAGACCATTCTATCTTCGTCAAAATTTTCAAATAAACCCCCGATTTTGGATTTTTCGGCGGGGTTTTTAAAAGTTCCCAAATCTCAAAAATTTGGCTCGGACAGCCTTCGTATCATCCTCAAAAGAAAAAGGATAGTGAGGACTTTCGCTTGAGATAGACCCCGAATGATCCAAAGCACCCGAGGCTCTCAGCGTCATCCTCATACTATCAATTGCCCCTTCCTTAAGACCTTTAGCACGCAATTCATAGACGAGCTCATCCTAGGTTGAATACTATTTATATCCATTTTCAAAAATGAAACTTAAAAAAACACTTGGAACAAAATAAAATTTAAACACCAAAAATTTCGAAACATTTGTAAAAAAAATTAACACCCAGTTAATTATTGCACTCACCTAGTAGCAAATTTTGTGCGTGAAGATATAACCAAAAGTGGTTTATATTTCCATTTTTAACTCACAAACTTTCCCACTAACACATTTTTGGGGTACTTTGCATTCGTTAGCGAAGTGCAGGATATCTGTTTTCGAGATGGCATTTTCGAATCTTTTAGGATCCTTCTCACATTCCCCTACGTGTCTCTTTTCTGTACACCAAATACTTTTAAATTCAATAAGAATTTTCGATTTTTTGAGATACACATTTTCCGGTACATAAATTAATTAGATTGTAACAGCAATCACCTGTGCTGGTTGTTAATGGGTTACTTAAAGTTTTAATTTCTCTAATTACATCTTTTAAATTTTCAGAAAACCGTCTTATTTCTCCTGTTTTTAAATCTCGGGTCACGTCGTCCTTGCGTAATAGACCCATTTCTGTCTAGCGGATATAGAGTTGGTGAATGATGAAACACCAGTCATCCTATTTTCAGCATCGGCATTTATGGTTTGTTCTAATGTCAAATTTATGGGTGACATTGAGAAGCTTTTGTTCGTTCTTTTTACTCCGAATCCACACTTTTTTATGTATTCTAGCAAGTCTGGATGAGTATCATTTATATTACATAATTTTTCTACGAGTTTTAGCGTCCATCGTGCATAGTTAGGGTGTTAAAGCGAAAAATATGCTGCCATTTGATTCAGAGAATGAATGTATAAATTAAAATCACCACATCTGATGCTTCTTGACAAATCATTTCGCAAGTCAATCATTTCAACATATTTCATCCAATATGCAGCTGTTGGACCGTGGGAACCGCTTAATGTTTTAGTAGTGTTCGCAGCATAACGTGATATAATGGAAACAAGACTTGTCGGTAAAACTGCATCAGTTCCAGCCATTTCGAAAAATTCCACATCAGTTTGCAGATCATCAATACATATATTTACTTCTTCAATAATGCAGAACTTGTATGGCCGCACTTAGCAAGATATGCAAACGCTTGCATCTGTTGTAATGGGTTCCTATTCATAAATAAAAGGAGACTCAAATAATGTGAAATGGGCAAAGATCGTGAGGCTTACCGGAAATAAAAGCGTTCAAAGAACCTTGAGCAAGGACATCAGCATTCACTAATGCAAATGCAATTTCACCCCCTGAGCCGTCAAGAAATTTTCCTACTGCTTTGTAAAAAGCCATTTCAATGTGAAAGTTTCCAAGCAGAATAAAAGCTCGATCAAAACGAGGCGATTCCTGATGTTGAATCTGTAAAGCTATTTTCGCTATCGCTAAGTCATAAGTTACGAATATATATTTTTGATGACACTCCTCGGCTATTTGAATAGACCTCTTAAGCGTTTCCAAAACAACCAAATGGCTCGTTGTTGATGCATTGATCGGTGGCAAATAAAACACATTTTGCTGTGGTAAATTATCTTCAACATGATATGAGTTCCAACCAGTCCACATTGGTGTATTTACTCTGTCACAGAATAAAGAAATGAGCCATATATAATCAAGCTCCCTTGCCTTCCGTATTGAAGACTTAAAAGGTCTACATTAGTCGTAATCGAATCGGAAAGCGTTGAAATTATTTTCGTTTTTTTATAATAAGGTTCGATTTCAATATTTGTTGGTACATAGGCTCGCCTTTTCCTTCCACTTGTAAATGAAAACGAATCTTGTTTCTGAATTGGGCCTGTAGGTTAAATTATTAAAAATCAAATACTATTTTCAGCTTAAAGGCTTGTTAATTGTACTTAGAGATGGATTCTTAATTTGATAAGCTATCCCCACAGTGTCATGGAGAGCATTTTTCCCACTGCGAATCGATCGTAGTTGTCGAAAGCTACAGCGGTGCAAACAGTTTCTACGTTTATCATTCCTTGAGGTAGAATTGATGATTGCAGATTGTCGTTTGAAAATGCTAGCTCAGTTTCTAGTTCCTCTATGAAGTGGTAATTCACACTATGCCCCAATTTGTTTAGTATCCCAATTACTCTTCTGCTGCTTGTTAGACTTTTCATTGCAAGGTCTGATAGGAAGATATACTATGGACTTTTCTAAGGCAACTTACTATATATGTATATGAAAATGTGATAAATAACCTAATTTGATATGGCACATTCAAACAGTTAGAAATCTGTACTATACCTACGAACAAGAATATAATATGGATAACTACTCTGCATTTCAAGCGCATTGCTATTGCAATACAAAACATTTGTACAAACCTAACTGGATGTGTTTCCCTGGTTTAACTCGAACCCTTGTCACACAATAAATAGTGTCATTGCTGAGAGACATTATTCTTGTACTGACATTTTCAGTTCCTCCATAGCGTAAATCGGGGCCGGTAAGAAGACATAGGAAAAATTCTTCCAGCATTTCCGGTACTTTCACCTCGTTCTCTGTCACAGATTTTAGTGTTAAAATGTCTGGGAGAGTTGAGCTTTCTAGTTTCATCACCTGTTCTCTTAACTTGTAAGCAATATTCCTGTCAAATGAATTAATAAGCACTTTTTCCACGTATATTATAATAATATATAATATAAGCTACCTGACCATAGATTTTAAATTTAGTGTTGCAGGCTTATCGGTTAGCAAACTTTCTTCGTATTCGTGCATATCAGCATTCAAAATAACTAATTGTTTTTGAATTTTTATCACGACGATTCTTTCCTTGTATATGGTTAGCAGCTTCCTTTTTGAGTATAGTTTGGAATAGGTGATTTAAGGATTAATTTCCCACAATTATTGTTGGTACAAATTAGCAATATCATCAAATGGATGCATTTCTTTTAATTTCAAAATGCGTTCTTCAACAAAGGTGCAGACAGTAGAAAGAGCGCATTTGTGTGAATGTCTGCATCCCGAATTGCTGTTCATAACTCTTTTTTCTAAATTATTAGCTGGAAGAAATCTAGCTAGACATATTTTATGATACTTCAGTTCATCATCTCCGACACTATTTATTCCCAAGAAGTATTGCTTTGCACACAATGTGTTCTAAAGTAGATCTTCGGCCACATATAACCTGTTCTTTTTTTTTCATGTGAGTATTTCGAAATGCAATTACAAAAAAAACATTTGTTATTCGGATCCACCGTGATATTGGATATAGTCCGAGTATTTTTAATTGCAACATTTGGACTGCATCTATTATTTTTGGTAGTTTCAGGCACTATATAACATACATATACCCGTTTATGAGTAATATGGGATTATATAAACTACAAAAAACAAGAATATAACTTACATTCCACGTGATTTGTATCTATCGGATATGTTATCAATTTTTTGGAAATTGCAGTAAAGAGCCAGTAGCACGCACTATGGTACCCAGTTAAAGTATCAACCGCAACTGGAAGCTTTATATGAGAAAATTTAAACTTGCGATTTGTCCTAATTTTCAAAACTTCAGAGCATTTCTGCAATGTTTTTCCAGTAAACAGAATTATTTTTCCGCATTGTTTTGGGCTATCACTTGAATGGAGAACAGATTTCTTATTTACTTCGTCAGACATATTCACTTTGCGGTCAACAAAACTACTACTGCAACTAAGTTCTCTTATCAGCAAGGTTGTTTATTGTGTCATGCATATTTTTTTTGTTAAAGCATAGCGGTACAAAACAGATTGCTGTTTCGCATAATCAAAGTAGAGAAATGAGAATATCATTTGGTGTAATAACGACTTTTGATTATACCAAAGCAAGGGGAAAGCTGCATCTAAAACCTCTGGCACCTATTTATTTGTGATAAGGACAATTTTACAATTTTTTTGGTGTATCACACATATGGTTATCCCAATTGTTTAAAAAAATAATTTTTTGCGTACTATTAGTACGTCTGGCAAGGGGAAAGCTGCATCTAAAACGTCTGTCGCACCTATCTATTTGTATTCAGTGCATTCTGCCCTTTAATGCCAGTTTCAAGTGTGTACCTTTAGCATACTATTATTAATCTTAGCTGCAAAAAATGCTGCCAGCCTTCCATATTTGTCGTTAGTTATTTCAGGGTTTCATACTCATATAAACCACTTTTGGTTATATCTTCACGCACAAAATTTGCTGTGGGCTCTTAGACTAAAGATATTTAAACTACTCAAATAAAAAAAAAATCTCAAGATTAAATGAAATACATACAATCAACACAAAAAGGGCAAAAAAAACGGCAATCACGGATATTAGAAACTGGAAGTTGAAAACTTATCACACCAATTACCTAATGCTCAAAAATCAACACCCAGTTGATTGATTAATTTAATCACACGAAGAATATGAAAAAAACGCAAACAACTTTTAAATAATTTTTATTTCCTCTGCACTATCGAACAGTCTTAAAACTTTCATACAACACTGTAGCAGAATATTTTCTGAGCTCTAAAAGAAAACAAACGATACAAAAAAGAAAACACGAATGAACAAAATTTTCGTCACAACAAGTAAATAATAAGGATAGTCACACTATATATGGTCACACCAGAATATTATTTAGAATCAATTAAAACAAAATTTCACCATTTTGTAAACAAAATTGACCAAAAGAAGGTACAGCTTCTACGATGAAAAAAAAAGTTTTTATTGCACCAGATAAGAGAAAAACAGTATAGAACACTATAAGAGGAGTCGATATGTAGGTATTCCGATTTCTATTAAACAATAAAAATAAAACGCACGACTGGATCGTACAAACTTGCTGTAGGTAAGATAACCCTGATTGTTAATATAATGAATTGTGGAATACATTATGATTCAAGGAATGGATACATAGGTACTTTAAGTTGACATCTTAAAGGTGTCTGCCAGACCTCACGCCCTACTGTAGGGGTTTGGCAAGTGTCAAACAAAGTTTGAGACACTATCCCCTTAAACATATCAAAAAATCAGCTTTGATAAAATAACGTAGTTGAGAATGCACTGTTAAAACTGCGTATCTTCGAAAAGCCCCAGCTTTGAAAATTCGGAATGTCCATTCGTTCTTATCTACTATGGTATCTATACGCAGAAAAAAAATCAGCTATGATTAAATGACGTTTGTTTGCTGGCCATGGGCTCTTAGTCTATGATGTCATGTTTTATCGTTAGAATTTTTTTTTACGAATGCATAACTTGCCTTAATCGGAAGTAAAAAATTGCCCACTTGAAAGAAGTAGAAAAATATACCTTTAAAAAAAACTGTGTATGAATGTCTGTTTATAAATTCGACCACTATGATTATATATGCAATAAAATATTTATGAAATGTATATAAATGATTCAGTAATTAATTTCTAAAATGGATTGTGAAAGAAAAAAAATTATTGTTAAGTTATTGTCCAATTGGTTGAATTATTATAGGTGTTCGAGATTTTAATATATCTCTTTCGGCTGTTTTGGTCGTAATGTTTCTTTAATTAAACAATTTCATTTCCTTTCCCGACGTTTTGACGGTGGTTGTCGTCTTCTTCGGGGGATCTTTTATTAACAAATATAAAATGAACATATTATACACATAAGAACATTTAGTGTAAAATTTTGGCAAACTTACATTTAGTACGTATTACAGATAAACATAAATGATACAATGAAAGACAAATATAAAGCAATGTTAAAAAAAAACAACTTCTTCGTCAACGGCACCTGAGGGAAGAAGAAATAAAGCAAAAAGTAAAAAGAACACAATAATTACACGAAAACTTCCCTAATAATAATAACAAGAAGCAACAGACGATCACGATCACTAGGCTTTTTGTAGGTTATCTCAGGAATTTTCTTTCACTGCACTTTAAAGGTATTAATGTTTTTATTTTTTGTTTTATTAAATAATTACATTAAGTAAACAGAAAGACGATAGATCCCACGTTCGGTGCCAATTGTTACAATTTTAATTCGCAACGAAACAAGTGGTCACAGGTTCCGTTTTACCGAATTTTCTCGAACAAATTCAAAAGCCCAAACGGTGCGAAATTTTAACAAATTAAATTATACACAAAACTATCGAAAACAGAGTTTTAAAGTTAACAATAATACTTAGCTTTTTCTAAAGAACTGCCAATATCCTCAAAGTCCACAACTATCAATCCTTTGCCTAGATGCCTTGCCAAACTTTTATCGGCAAGTTTTTCCTCTTTTTTCAAATACTCGTTTTGATAAACTTTTCAGTACCAAAAATGTTCACTATTTAAAATTTCTTTCTATATTATCAAAAACAAACTTTTCTTCTCGTAAGCAAAATTTTCTCAAAGATCTGATTTTTTTTAGAAATGTCCGTCCAAGTTTTTTGCCTGCCTGGACGCACTCTTCCTTTTCCAGCTCACCAATGTTTTCGGTCAATCAGTGGCCGTGGTTTTCGGTTGCATTCTCATCGGGCTACTGTCCGTACTTTGACGGGAGAGGGAGCTAACCATATTGAAAACCGGCGGTCCTGCTTACTCACACATCACTCCCATGTTCCTGCTTCGTCATCAATAATTCGCCGACCGCTGGTTTCACTCTCAGGAGCGGCGAATTAGATGAATGTATTCAGCCAGAAATCCAGTATTTCGAATACGACAACAAAAGTTTTCGAAAACCAAAAAGAAAGTCGAGATAAACACGTTTAGTTGTCCCTCCGAAATAAAAATGTACTATGCAATTTTTAGTGAAAAGTTAGGATATATTACTAAAAAGGGCAATCAAAGAAGAAATTTGCAGTATGTCCCTACTTGTTGAAAATTTAATAAGTCGTTGGGCTTTTGCGCAGATTTGGGGTATATTGAGGACTTCCGAATAACGTTCCATCTTTTACAAACATGAATAAGATATGTTCGGCACTCGGCCATTCTCAGTATGATTAACTTCTGGCGTTCAGGGACTAAATGTCACCCGCGCTTTCGCTAGTGATGTGCCAAAACGAAAAATTCTCAACCCGGGTTAACCCGAGTTAGATTTTGAAAAAACCCGGGTTACAGACCGAGTTAGTTAACTCGGTTTAGAAAAAAAAATATTCAGTTTTTTCCTTCATTCCTGTGTTTTGATGAAAATATTATAAGAATACTAAAGACCTTTTTTTTGGACTAGGCATTTTTCACAAAAAAATTAACTAATTACAGAACACAAACAAACCGAAGCCGAAACCAAATTCAAATTAACATTCAACGACCCATCAGCCCGTTATACAAGAAACTTAACAAAAGCGAATACGAATTTAAAATCAGATATTTAATTAGATTGCAACTCTTTAAAATCCACTCTGTTTGATTCTGTACATTTCCAGTTCTATACAAAAAATTCATTTCAACCCGAGTTACTACAAGTTGAAACGAAGTTATACAATACAATGGCAATAAAAAAACCGAACCGAAGCCCAATGCGCAGTACAACTCGGTTTGATTTAACTCAATTTCTTTTAGCGAAATTTCATATCTAACTCGAGTAGGCAAGTCCATTGTATATATATTCTATAGTACTATCATGAAGCGGAACGTCCGAGGCGCCCTCTGGTGACACCGCTAGGAACTAGAACTTGCAAATTATGCAGACTCTCAGAGAGTTCAGAGAGCGAGAATTTGAAGGATTGACAAATAAAAAATAAGGTAAGACAAATAGATAATGAGGGAGAAGAATGCAAAAAGCTAAAGCAGGATAAAAGAAAATATATTTTTTGCATTTTTCGTTCACATTTATCATAAACTGGAGAAAATACCTATGTAGGAAGAATATCCCAATTTCAATTTGTAAGTATCCCGTTCGACCTACTTTTGTTTAGGATATACATAGGTATGTATATTTCGCTTTGTTTTGTTTTTTTAACCAAGATTTTGTGTAATTTTTCTTTGGCGATTGTAGGTACATGTGTGAAATATATTTTCCGTCGGTTGCGTGTAAAAAAAAAATGCAATTCGGTATTTTTTTATTTCTGTGTGATAGTGTTTTTGTTTGTGAAGTTGAAGTTAATTCGTGATGTTGGGTGAAAAAATTGTGAAATATCTTTATACCTGTATAGTAGTTACCTACCTATAGGTAGGTAGGTACATAAAAATATTTTGTTCAGATCAAAATACCTAGGTATGTAGGTACCTGCAGTGAGTAAAAATGCATTCTTATTATAATAAAATGCGCCACTACTGGGTCGTACAAACTGGATATTGTTCCTAACAACTTTAATGTAGGTAAGAATTGAAGCTGTTAGAAAGTAGGTATTCTAGTTATCAATTGAATATGCAAAATTATTAAACATTTTTAGAAGGATTTCTATATTTAAAAAAACATTGAAAAAAATATGAAAAATGGTTCTATACCTACATACTTACATATTTGAAATTTGAATTGCACATATTACATTATATATCAAGCCTTGAAATTGAATTGAAATATAATGTAAATAAATCCGAAAGGAATACCTACATATACAAATATTTTATGCATTTACAAACATTTAAATTTAAAATTAAAAAATGTTTCTATTATATATTAATAACAGATATTTAATAGAAAACCATTTATCTATTTTTCCAGTAGGACAATTATATTTCACGTGCACCTATTGCAACCAGGATTGGATTTGACTTTAAAAACTATTCGGAAGATTGCCTATGAATATTTTTAACTTTTTTCAAAAATGCAAAAAAAAAATTGTTTCATATCGATAAACAAAGTAGAAAATAAAATAATCGAGGATTTCGAAAATCGTAAAAAATGATTCTATGGTTCTTTTTTGTATGCACTAAAGCTAAGAGTTTCCCTGCGTAAGTGTCGTCATTATGAATAACCAACGGAGAATTTCACTGAAAGTTAACGTATTTCTATTACTAATTTTCACACATTTATTAAAAAAATCAAGTTGGATTTTCGACCAATAACTAAGAGAATAGTTAAATAGTAAAATATTCAGTCCATGTGTCAAAATCCTTCAATTAAAAAACGTTCGCTTTTCTACTAACAATAGATTGGATTTTCATAATGATGAACAAAACAAAACTATGTAAGTGTGTGTCTACCAAGTTTGAAGAAAATCGCTTCAGCTTCTATCATTGGAATGCTGAGTTTGGTGAAAATCTTAATATATACATTTTTGTATTGAATTACCCAATTGTGCCTAAATATATACACAAAATGTATCGCAATTAAAAATAAAGATTTTTGTTTTATTTTGTTTGTTTTTTTTTGCGAATAAATTCTAATTTAATATTTATTTACTTGTCTTGTTTTTATTTTAAATTATGTTCTAATATTTATGGAGTCTGCTCATAACAACATAAGTCAATTTTTTTCGAAAATAATCCACCGTTTTTTTAATCAGTTCATTAATAAAGGGAAAAGGTACTTTTTGGTAATCTTTTTTCTTTGAAAAAAAATGGTTATTTTTGGTACCTCTAATAAAAACATTTTTTTTGGCTTTCGATTTTCTGGAAAACGGTTCATTTGATTAATTTCAAATTTTTAAAAACATTCAACCTTCCATGAAAATAGATTAAACAGGAAAAGATGGTTTATCGTTTCCAATTTTAACGTTTCATTATAACAAAAGTATACTTATGTATATATATATACTTGATTGACAGGGAGTTGTAATTTAAATAAAATGTTTTGTTTCCTTAACCTCTTTTTTCCAACTCTCCAAGTGCTTGGAGTGCTGTTCTACGGTACCTTTTGGAGGGCGGAATTGAAGAAAGGTTTCTTGGTTTTTCTTAGTGAGTCTCGCCACACAGATGAGCTGACAAAGCATATTTTTTAATATTGTACTTGATATATTCTCCTGCAAGGACAAACTAATTGGCGAATCTTACGGCAGCTATGTCTGGGGAAGTGGGTGGTGTTAAAAAGAAAGTCATTTATGCTTGTCCAATGGCTAACTCACGTTTTAAATTTAGTTTAATTCCGATCACTTAAAAATATATCGGAATTAAAAGTTTTTTTTGGCAGTGTTAATACTATTGTCCATTTTTTTTAACAAATCAACTAAATGTTCAAAACTTTTAAAGCAAATAGCCAACCCACGAAAGCCTGGATTACCGGAAACTCGCTGGTATTATCATTCGCGAATAATTAACGCCATTTTAAACTGTAGATTAGATACAATTCTAACTTTTATTAGAATATTAGACAACCCTAGTGAATGGGACACTGACTCGCTTTCTATTGCCGAGAGCTTGTTAATTATATTAGAGACACTAGATTTTTGTTTTTTTATTAATAGTCTTTCTGAAATTTTTGCTAAGACTGTCTTTCTTTACAATTGGTTCAAAATTAGCAAACGGATGTTGAATTTGCAAAAAGAGAAATCGAAAGTTTTGAGTCTTGGCATAGCTCTGACTCTTTTAATAAATTTAAATCCATTTTGGAAAGCATAAGCGATTTCAAAACACGTTAGAAATAAAAGACTATATTATATCCCAAATAAATACAAGTTATAAAACTTTCACGAATTTATTTTTTTTAGATTTACTTAGTAAATTATAATATGATAATTTCGAAGTTTCCAATCAAAATTAAAAAATATCTGCTTTAATAAATTTTCGCCCTGGGCTTTTTGATTTTACAGCTTTAAAAAATTAACTTAAAGCTTTGTATAAAATTTCTTCTCTTCGACAACTTGACGTTTTAGCATTTCATAACCTTTTAGAAAATGAAATATTGCGTGATACATTCCCTCAAATTTTTAACTTAACAATAAATTTATTTAAGATATTGTATTTGCATCCGCCAAAAAGTTTTCTTGCGAAACCGCTTTTATTATGCATTAAGCTCATTGTTACATTTAACTTAAATGACTTAAGGTATAACAAATTTGGTTTAAATTGCTGAACCTTATGGTTTCATACTAACGAAATAATTTCAAGTAAACTTCCGAAATTTAATTTTTGGTGACTAATTTTCTTCGACCTACTTTTTGAAATTATTCACGCCTCGTCACTGATACATACCCACCTACATACATATATCACTTTCACTATTATATGTACATATTTACATACATATGTTCCTTCTGTGTATGTATGTACATAAAATATAACTTTACCTTCCTAATAATTAAAAATAAATCCATTTAAATATACATTTGTAGGTAGGTACCATTCAACAATTTATTATTCTATTTGAACCTGCATATGCTATACCTACCTACGAACAGCGTCAATGTTTAGCAACATTAAAGTTGTTAGCTACAAGAGCAAGTTCGTACGATCCAGTCCTGATTTTAATCTGTCCATGTACATTTTTATCTTAATGTCAATTCTTATTCCTTCGGTAAACCACCGTATTCGATGGTTTAGCGAAAGACTAAGTTTTTAAATGT
Organism: Philhelius pedissequus; assembly: GCA_910595825.1. Classification (NCBI taxonomy): domain Eukaryota; kingdom Metazoa; phylum Arthropoda; class Insecta; order Diptera; family Syrphidae; genus Philhelius; species Philhelius pedissequus. Next base: position 99,816,175 of record OU343160.1, read on the forward strand.
GAAATATCAGAAATTCTCTTGTATTATTGCACACACCATATGGAATAAGTCCTAAGCGTTTATTAAGACTTCCTTATTCATTCCTGTTTTTTTTAATATAGGTACTGCATTTTAATAATATGTTTTTTTTAAGTTTTTCTTATTTTAAAGTTTTAATACCTACCTATACTTAACAACCTTAAATATGTTAAAAAAACATAAAATAATTTAACAAAACAGGAAAGCACTTATAGTAGATAATAGCTATAACATGATACGTGACCTAGTTTCTAGGACATACATCACCCATATGCAGCCTATTTAAATAAAAAAATAAAATTCATTCAAAAACTAATTTTAATTAGAAAAAAACTTATTCAAATTTTGATATGCAGAATTAGTTTAGCTACCTAGATCTTCTCAGATATAAAATTTGAGATAAGTCCAATGTATACCGTTACCGAAAAACGCAAAAAATCTTTGGAGCCGTTTTCGAGAAAAATAAGCTTTTCCTTAATGGTTGTATGGCAGGTACCTTTATTTTTAGGTCTAAAAATAAAATTTCAATTTCCCCTCTGAGGAATGCCAAACAAATACCCACGTACCAAATTTGAAGGTAATCGCTCAAGCCGTTTAGGCTGCAGCTCGTTATACATACAGACAGACATTTTTTGTCGAGGCTTCTCTATGATCGTAATGTCATGTTTGATTGTTAGAATTTTTTTCTTGTTTTTTACGAATGCATAACTTGCCTAGTACCTACCTATAATTGTAAGTAAGAATAGTTAGGTGTGTATGTAAGTACAATTGTCTTATACATTATAAATGTTAATTTACCTATCTACGATTGTTTTAAGCGCGACTGAGCCGCTTTTGGTGAAGTATCTACCATATATCAGAAGACATCAACTCTAAAAAGCTAAATGAAATAATACCTAGGTTACTTAAAATTTGTTAGAATAATTTCTTTTTTTCACCAAATCCAAATCATAAAATAACTAAAATCCAAACAATTGTATGTAGGTACACATTTAAACTACCCCAACAATTCAGTACCAAACTTATAATACGTATGGATCATTGTAGGTACGTATTCACGTATGAACAAAATTACTTACTTCGCTACATTAAGGCAAAGCGAAAAATAAAATCCATTCATAAATTCATTGTATTTATATTCCTCTTTGCCTTATCCTGATATAAAATAGTAAACTACAAATGTGATGTCAAAAAAATATACCACATTTGGTTTTCTCGCTTTTATTCAGTATTGCTATAAGAACAGAAATGAAACTACCTCATCTCTTCTTTTCCCTCTTTTATTTCTCTGCCCCGCTCTCAAACATTTACCACCAAAGGCAAATTTCTCGACACAAGAGCCATCTGAACAGGCGCGCTAATAAACAGATTTTCATGTTCCATAGTAGTACTATGTAGATATAAATACAATGGGCAAGTCCGCTTTTACACATTGCGTGTTTACCCCTGCGTGAATGAAGTGCAAAAGAGAAAGAAAGGAAAAAAAAGATGAAACAAAAAAAATCTATCTGAACATGCGCGGGTAGGATTTTCCTTGCGTGTTTTTGACGTTTCTCTTTCTACTGTTTCTTTCTTTTTCGAATTTGCTTCAATTAATTTTCGCTCTAGTTGAATGAACACCAATCCAAATGGCTGACGAATTCAAATGGAGCAAAGAAAAAACTTCGAAGCTTATTTTAAATTACCAAATGAGCTTCATTCTCTACAATCCATGTCTTTGTCATCCAGAATACCTATATAAATAACTTTGCCTTCCATTTTTCTTTTAAAAATTATTTTTTATTCAATATCTGCACTGGGCAAAAAAGATGAAATGAAAGATAGCTGTCAAATAAACGCGCAGTACTCAAAATGAGAAAAAGGCGCGTTACCGAATAGAATTTCAAAAGAAAATAACCAAGGCTTGCGCGTTAAAATCACGCGCAGTGTAATACCTGGCTAACAAAACATTCAATATCAAACCGAGTTATGTTAGCTACCGTCGTAACACATGTACATTTGTGCGTGTATGCTTGCGTTGCGATCAATTCACTTTTTTTATGCTTCATATATCATATACCTATAATACGACAACAAAATTAGCGCATACACAAAACAAACAACACTTACGTCTGAAAAAAAAATAACTACGGGAACGAACGATGGGTGAAACCGAGCCACATCCGGCTTCGTTACTGCCAAATCGGCTATCGAATGCATATGGGTTAGTACATTGTGTTTGGTACAAATCGCAACAAAAGGAGGGTAGTTTTGATTATGTTCAAGTGGGTTTGCCTTTGCATTCATTAAATTACTGGGCTGTCGGTTCGGTTCGTTCATCGGTTCGCCAACTCGGTTTGCAAAAATTTAACCTTGAATTCGCGATACTTTCGACACTTGCCATGAGACAACAGATTGTATCATTAATTATTTCTTTTTATAATTATTTTTATATTTAAGTTTATATTTGTATTTTTACATAAGAGAGAAGAAATAAAAATTAAAATAAATTAAAATTTAAAAAAATTAAAAAAAAAAAACCAGTTAACTCGGTATGGGCACAACTCGGTTTATTAAAACGGGTCGACACATCACTATATCGCTATTTGAGTTTGTCTACAGACCACCCGCCTGTCTATGCCAAATTAGTGGATCGCTCAACCACTTTCAAGTCAAGGTTCATCGATGGCTGATGGACCATGGCTGGCCCTACTCCCTCTAAGCATATTGAGGGAAACACCTGTAAAGATGGAGTGGATAAAAAGGTAGGAACAAGGATATGGAATATGAAAACGATAGTTCTTGTCGCTGTAAATTTTACCGTGACAAGCCGATTTAATTTTTTGTTTTTAAGTATATAAAATTAAATATTTAAGATTCTCATACCAATTTCGTTAGAATCTTTTGTTTAATTATATCATATTAAATATTTAAGATACTGATACCAATTCTCATACCAAAAAAATGACTTTAAGAATTCATTTAGATTTTTAATAGAAATCTTTTGCATACGATGTGATCGAACATAAGAGCAAGTTCGTGCGATCCAGAACTCTCTCACTTTTTTATATTTCTTGCTCAAAAATCTAAAGTTCCTCAATATTGTACATGTTTTCCGCAACTTTTAAGTGTTGAGAGAAATATCCTCATTTGGACACTAGGCGACGAGCAGTTCGATGTTCAACATGATACTACGAGTACAATAGATTTTTTACAATGGGTAGGGTAAGGTGTAATGTCACCATTATAGATCCATAGTCTGTGCTAAACCGCTTGCTGCCCACTTAATTTGGCAGCATTGTAGTCACAGGCAGTTTGCTCGTAAAGCAGTTTCTTCTGGGATGGTTGGTATGGCATACATTTTGCACAGGCAACTACGAACAAAGTACCTGCGAGTTCAGAATCCCTTGTTAACGTTGATAATCTATTGTGAGTCGTCTGCAGTGTGTTTGAGTTCTACATTGGCTGGTACAATAAACATTAACGTTGATAATCGATCTTGTATGATGTGTTTGAGTTCTAAGAGCAAAATATCTGGCTTTTACACGCTTTAAAACTAAAAAAAAACTCCGTTCATCCAAACTCGACCCCACCCTTAGTCATATATTGAGTCAAGCAGTGGTTGCAGGAGCAGCACCCCGCTTAACTTCTTTTCATACGCCTTAAACTTTATATCGCTGAAAACTATAGTATTTTGTTCATAGTTCCCAATTTTTATTTTTTTTTTAAATAGGAATAATTGTGCGGACTCATATGTATTCTTTCCTGTCAAGCCTTAGTTTCATATTGATTGAAATTATTAAACCCATAGTTACAGTACAAAAATATAAAGCAAAGAGAGACTAATCGAATGTCATCAATTTTTAATATTCCTTCAGTCGATTTCGGAAAAGTCTGTATCTATGTATGTACTCAGTAATCCTATTTCAATCGTATCCGTTTACTAGAACTTTACAGCTAAAGAAAAAAAAACGCTAATTAATTTGGCGATGAAGGATGTATCGATAAAAAAATAAACTTAAAAAAATAGAGTAGAACACCAACCTATAACGTTGGATAAAATTGAGTCGTTAAATCGAAAAAAAGTACTGGAGGCCAAGGAAGGATGCAACAATATATTTTGCATGGACACTCATAGTGTAAGGAGTATGTTTGTACATCACATAGATAGATATATAGATCGAAATAAACGTACATCCATACTGCGGGAAAAAAAGAGAGGGCAAATGTAAAACCTAAAAATAATAGCTTTTGATTTATATGCAAGGCAAAGCATGAGTATTTCCCTCAATATAGGTATGTATGGTATTGTATATATGCAAAGGAGTGTTACCATGCAAAAATATTTTTATTGTGTTTATATAGATACTTACTTTTACAGTTAAAAATCTGAGATTGATTTTTTTTGTATTTTGTTGCTAAAAACTTAATCTACGTTTTCACATCTAGATCAAAGTGAAGTTAAAGTTTAAGATTTTAAAAGTTTTAATTTTTTGTTTTGAATTTGTGCCTTCTTTTTTAGTAAGAAAATGTAAAAACAAATTTCTGAGACCTCCCAAAATCAGCTATGGAAAATGTGTATATCTGATTCAATAATCTAAACTGAATTTGGAACGAATTTAAGAGTTTTTATTTCACTGCGTACTTCATAGTCGAAGTTATCCTAATATCACTGTAAAGGTCCGTATTTCACAAAACAACTTATTAACTCTTCACTTTGCAAATTGGATTTTTTGCCAAAGTGATAAGTGTTTCTGTTTCACAATATTCTTTACAAATCTAAGCAAAGCTTTTCAAAGTCTCTGCGTTCTCTTGCAATGTGAGTGTGCAAAGTGTTCCACATTTAATCATCTTTGCATTTCTGTCTTACCACTTTTCACTTTATATTGCTAATACGACTCAAACTCAGAATAGTTTACCTATCAAGTAATTTATACTTACATGTGCTATTTATTTTTAATAATTTGAAATTAATAATGTTTTTTAGGTAAATATAATAGGGGTATTCACGAGTTGGTGTACCAAGTCTTGTAAAATTGCAACATTTTATTTTTTTACAACAGACTGTGACCAGACCTTTACTGATCTGTAGCAACACTGAAGCAAATGTCAAAATCTGTTTCACATTTGTTCTGAAGAAGGTTTAGTTTGTGTCAAAAAAATCTTACACTCTTGTATTTTTTCTGTTAAAATAGGGATTCGGGTATTGTAAAAGTGTAAAAGTGTAAGAATTTGACATTCAGTATATTTTGTTGTTGTGGTGCAAATTTACACTTTTACAATGATACAAGACCAGATACATCGGATCGTAAATAACCCTAATAGTTTATTTTGGTTTTATTAAAAGAAGTGAAATTAAAAAGATTTATACTAAAATTTTATGATAAACGTGTATATTTAATAGAAGAAAAATATTTTATATCAATAATGGCTCTATATGCGGAATTCAATTTTACCACAGTGTAACGTACCCTTTCCGCTTAATTACTGCCTCAATTCGACTTGGCATAGTGTCTACTAATTTCTTACACACTTTTAGAAATATATTGTCTTCACACAACTCTACTGTTAGATGATATTAACCACTTTGCCTTGTGGTGTGAAGAGAACATTTTTAATCTTAACAATACAAAATGCCAAACTATGTCATTTTCCAAACAACGTTCTCCTTCTTCTCTATGTTATCTCACGGCACATTTTAACTCGTGTTAAACAGTGTAACGGATCTTGGAGTCCTTTTCACTCCCAATTTAGACTTTTCTGTTTATATTAATATCATCGTTAACAAAGCCAAATGAATGTTAGGGTTTATTAAGCGTTGCGTTGGTCCAAACCTAATGTTACCCCTACTGCTTGGTTCAGTCCCATCTTGAATCGCAGGTTTGGATTCCTCTTTACGATATTCATATTGAAAGATCGGAATTTGTTCATAGAAACTTTACTCGTTTTGCATTAAAAGGGCTTCAGTGGAGTGATCCTTCAAATGCTCTCTCTTATGACGAACTATCGGCGAGGAGGTTATAGTCTCCATAACCTCGACTTAATTAAAGTCCCCTCACCAATGACCAAATGTGGGATGCACGAGCGCCTTTAAATTGGAATTCAAAACTTTTAAATTTCAATCAGTAAAATTAAATTAAGAAATCTACTCAAAATCCGTGGTCCTTGCTCCTAAATATTTTTATTATTTCATTTTATATTCTTGTTTTATATTATTATTTATTTTTTTTCATGTTGTACGTGTGTAAGCGTTATTTGTAATAGAGTTTGCCTAGTGACAACTAAGACTGCACTTAATGATTAGCCGGTGGTATAACACAGTCTTCTGTGTTGGCAAACCATTGCTTGCAAGACCGAGCTGACTATAAGATCTCTTCGACCAATTCTGATAGTGTGTTAAGAACAGAAAGATTGGCAGATTTTAATTATTTTATGTTTTAGATCTTGAATGGTTCTTCATTCAAGCAAAGAAACAGCTTCAGCGGATAACCATGCCATGGTGGACCTATCCGTATGAAGAAGAAGAAGCCCTATCTTGCAAATTACTTAGACACGGTTATCTTTCTTTAAGAATGCGAAAACTATTTTCAAATATTTGCAGGCCTACTTGAAACCATTTTGCAACTTTTTGAGTATTCTTCTTTCTATGCGGAATTCCGTACACCAAGTTACCAAGTTAAAAAGTTATAAAGTTACCAAGTATTCGAACACTGTTTTCACATTGTTTTCACAATTTCGAATACGTTCGAATTTGATTTTCGTCTGAAAGCAGACATATATAATTTCCGTGAATCGTGCTTTTCATCTCCAGCTTCAGTCCGATCCTCATCCAAGCGACTTTCGAATTCCGTAACAATCATATAATTATAACATAAATCATATAATTATAATAAAAGGACAAAATTAAAAATAAAAGAATTTTCTTGATTATAAACCAACTACGTTATTTTGTACTCGGTATCAAGAAAACCGAAATACGCAAGATCTTCCAACAAGGAAGTACGAAATTTGCAAATAAAAGCTCAATTAGACAAAATCTCAAAACAAGCGAGATTCTGGAGACCCATCAACGTAGCTTTGTGGAGAGTCTTACTGTCCACATCGCTCTAATCACGAACTTTTGCAAAACGAATGCTACACAGAACCTACCGGCAGTCAGTGTCGGAATTTGACCGGGTTACATTCCCGAAACCAAAAGTAAAAACCAACGTACTTCATACAAACCAAACCCAACCATAATCTCAAGCTAAAATCCAAACCAAAAAAGTTTCCAGTTTCTATTTTATAGAATGTGTAAAAAAAAAAAAAAAAAAAAAAAAAAACATAGTAATAGAAAAAGAAAAGAAATCAAAAGAAAGGAAAAGAAAAATTAAATTATCGTTTAAAGTTTTTTTTTATTGAATAGTTATATATTAATTGTGAAAGAAAAATAGAGAGAAAGAAATGAATTAAAACAAAATCATTTTAGTATCGTAATACTCGTAACGTTGCCTAATCGTGATAAAAGCGCGCGAAATTTCGTTCAACATTAAAATGAATAAATTGTTCACAGTTTAACTACAACCTAAAAAAAAACAAAGAGAAGAGCATACCCGAGTGACGTCAAAAAGCTGTTGTGCACATCAACTTTCGGATGTCGGCAAGTTTTCATTTTATATGTTAAAAACTTATTTATTTTAAATTTGCACGAACCAAATTCCAATTCCAAGATAATTTCCAATGAAACCCAAAAAATAAAGGTAAAATAAGATAAAGAAAATTTACCCTTTCAAATTAAAAGTGAGTGTGAGTGAGAGTGAGAAAAGCGTAAGAGAATTAAAATTGCGAGTGCAATAATTTAATAGGAAGTATGCTCATATTGCATGATAGTTTTTCTCACCCTAGCTCGAAGTTGCCCAGATCCTGACCTACCTCAAATTCTCTAGCAATTTCAGTTAAAAGTTCAGTGCCCTAGCCAATAGAATAGGCCAATATGAAATTGGAACATTTTTTTTTACTCTATTTGGTTTTCTTTAATCTATTTTATTTTCATACCATAAAAATATATTATTGAAACTTTACTGTTATAACTAAAAATTATATATATAATCTTATATTAAATTAAAAAAAAAAATAAATAAAAATTATTTAGTTTTAAATGAATATTAAAGTTTTTTTTGATTGTCTCTAATTGAAATCGTTGTTATGAACATGAAGTAGATTTTTTTGAGTGCTGAGGGCTAAAGGATGTGATGCTGCCATACGAAGATGATTTTACATTTAGAGGAATGTATTAGAATATATTCTTAAACTTTAGGGTTATCGAAATTTATGAGAGTGGCTCGGTAATTTTGAGTTGATTTTGTTTTTTTTTTATAAGAAACAAGACTATGGGAGGGAAGCACTCAGAACCCTTTAAGACACTCCAATAAAAAGAGCAAGTTATTATTTCTAAACAAAATTTAAGGTACATTTAGGAAGTTTTTTTTATATTCGAGTCGGCATGTATATAAATATGCGGTTGTTCAGCGATTAGTACAAGAACCCACCCCAACGACGAGCTAGACCATGCCAAGCCGTACTATATCGATCTGAAGGCTTATTATCTATCCGCGGTTGTTTTGCATCTTGTATCCTGTGGACTTGAGAATAGTCCGGTAAACTAAAGGATATATAAGTCCAGCTAAATTCGTTACAAATATGCGCCGTGGTTTTTTGATTTGAACGATTGAAAGCCTCTTCAACAGGGTTATTCGTATTTCAGCGTAATGGTGGTATCAACCAGTTTTTCAGTCCAGAACCACTATCATGTTTGACTTACGGCAGAATTCTGCAACACCCTTGCGTGATTAACGCCTGCCCGGCCAACTTACATTTGCACTGTAAAATGTGTAGTCTGGCCCGCATATCATCATCATCGCATTCAATGATTGGTTTCCATGCCGGTCCACATAATTCTTCATCCTATAATGTAGGCCCATCAGCTCTAATTGATGTATCATCCACGCAACCACACACTCAAGGGAATCCACGCATCCTAAATACAAGTAACTCTCTGCTCCAATTTTTCTACCATTTCTTTTTTAAGGTAAATCAGCTTGAATTTGATTTAAACGAAAGCACTCTTTTTTCATTTTTATACACAGTATATCTTTATGAAACGGATCGTAGTTAGGGCTGGCAACGAGACCGAAACTAGTCTCGACCTCAGCCTCGGTCTCGTCTTTGAGACGACACTTCTTTAAAAGCAACCTATACAAGACTGAAACATGTTCAATTTTTATAATATTCACAAGTTTTTTTTCCGAAATATTCTACGCGCATTAAAATATCAAACGGCATAATGTATATATGTAGTCATACTCAGACAGGGATATACGGGATTTTCCTTATGAATAATAATATAAATAAAAGAAATCTAAGCGAAATCTCACCTGAACCAAATCCTCATCATAAAAAGCATTTTGTACACAAAAAATATTTGGCAAAGGAAGTGGGAAAGATGTCTGTTGAAGATTTAAAGAATTTTCTAGAAACCACCTTTGATGTAATGCTCACTGAAAAGTTGAAGATTTTTGCTACAAAAGATGATTTCAATCGTCTCTACGATGAAGTAACCACTTTAAGAACCGCAAACGCTCATCTTAACCTCAAACTAGGCGAAATGTCTCAAAGATGCGAAGTACTCGAAAATCAATTGGTATTGATTTCGCGAAAAGCTAATGAATCGTCCGTTGTCGTTCACCTTCCCTTAAATGAAGAAACCGGTGCAACTCAATTCGCTTTACAGACTTGCAAAGGGCTTCTCAAGATAAAGGAAGATGAGAATTTGGCCATCAAACGCCGCCGAGAAATTCGCAACAACAACACACAACGCGGCACTGTCATCATCGAACTTCCTTCTTCAGAAATGGTAGACAAAATTCTTAGCGCGGCTCACCAGCTTAAGGGCTTGGGGATCAGTGTATTCCGCGAACAATCTCTTATGTACCGAAAGAGGAGACGAGCACTCGTCGAAATAAGATCAAAATTGCTGGAAATTAATTCAAACGCAAAAATAATGGTAAAAGGTGATAAACTATAAATGAATTGTCACTCGTTTGTTTACAAATGTTCGCAGGGTCTAGCTATCAAAACCAAAACAGAATTGTCATTTGTCAATCAAACGTTCAGTGTCAGATACTCTGCATTTTTCGATGACAGCGATCTATTAACTCCATCTCTATCATTATCTTCTTCTTTCTCTGTTCCGTCTTCGGCACACTTTCAACTGAGTCGCGTGCCACCTATACGTCAACCTCAACATCGACCACCCTTAAGGGTGGAATCACAATAGGATGAATCTTTCGTCTGCCGCAATATATATAACTTGAAAAATTTAACTATCCTATCTTATACTATTACAGGTTTAAAAAACAAAATGGTATTACCTGATTTTTATAATTTTATTCAAAATTATGAAATTATTATAATTATTTTATTATTGGAAACTTTTGTAGAAGAAAAAAATGAATACAATTATGTGAAATACTTTAAGAACTTCAATATTTTGTGGTCTCCAGCTATAAGATCAAATGTTCATGGTAGGGCCAGTGGGGGAATTTTATGTGGTGTAAATAAGACTTTAAATTCCCATTTCGTTAAAATTAATATTTTTGAAAAAAGAATTATAATCAATATTGCTACTAATAATTTTACCTATACAATTATCCCTACATACTTAAATTGCAATAACTGGCAGTTTGATTTTCCTAATCTAGTTGACTTCGTGCTTCGACTTAAATGCTCGGATCAGGAATTGTCAAAATTCTCAATACATTCTCGCAAATCACTCTAAATGCAACCAGAAACTCTAAAGATGACACCTTTAACCGAAATGGAAGGTTGCTTACTGAATTTTTTGAAAACTTCGGACTATCCGTATTGAACGGGGCTTCTAAAGAAGACCCTTCTGGAGAGTTCACATTCATAAGTAGCCAAGGACAATATGTTATTGATATTGCAGCGATATCTCTGGAATGGCTTAAGCTATCTACAGATTTTGAAGTAGGCGTGACGAATTTCTCATCGCACTTGCCGACTGTGGTAAAGATTCAGTTTCCCGATGAAAATGTTCAGAGACAATCAACTAATTTTTCAAAGTTGAGGTGGAAAGAGAATTGTACCGCTCTATACAAATCATTACTTAGCCGTAATATCAGCTCTATTCCTTCGCTTCAATCCAACTGTCTAGAAAGCTTTGATGAACATATTGCAAGAGTTATCAAAGCCTCATCCCCATTTGCCCACAGTAATAACAGCCGTAACCACGTTTGTACACCAAAAAACAAATGGTTTGATAATGGGTGTGCGAAACTCCGTAAGTTTTCATTTATTTATCTTGAGCTGTTCAGATCAACAAATGCTTTAATTTTTAAAAACATCTACCTCCATATTAATGAGGAGTTCAAAAGACTTTGTGCCATAAAAAAAGTTGACTACCTCAACAATATTGCAAAAGAGCTGGCAAACTGTAAAAACTCAAAGACCTTTTGGAGCAATGTTCGTGCGCTAGGTGGGCGTGGTAGAAGCCTGGTGTCTACGCTCGAAGTTGAGACACTTGCAGCTCATTTTAAAACTGTTTTGTCGGCTGATGAGAATCACCAGGTTTTCTATTACGCACAACCCAATATCACTATCTGCGAACTGAATAATCCAATTACTCTACCTGAGCTCGAAACTACTCTGTGTAAGATGAAAAATAACAAGGCACCCGGCATAGATGGCTTCCCGGTCGAGTTCTACATGAATAGTACGGAACAGTTTAAAAATCATCTACTGGCATATTTCAACAAACTTTATGAAGACTCATTTGTTCCAAGCAACTTCAACTAAGCGGTTATTTTCGCAATTTTTAAAAAAGGAGATTCTAACTTGCCGGAGATCTATAGAGGAATCTCGATTCTCAACTCGTTAAGAAAGATCCTTACTTCAATTCTATATGAAAGGTTGACGGAATGGATCGAGAACAACAACCGACTCAGCATGTTCCAAGCAGGGTTCCGATCAGGATTCTCAACGCCAGACCATATATTCGCTCTCACGAGTATTGCCAGGAGATCAATTGTGCAGAAAAAGAAATTATATGCTTGTTTTGTGGATTTCAAAGCAGCCTTTGACAAGGTAAATAGAAATGCCTTGATGTACAAATTTTCTTCGTTAGGAATTTCTCGTAAATTCTTAATGTTTTATTTCAACTTTCTTGCCTCATCTACTGCATCAGTGTGGGACGGAGGTGAATTCTCTGAATGGTTTAAAACGACAACAGGCGTCCCCCAGGGATGTATATTAAGTCCGATATTATTCGCCTTATTCATTGATGACGTGTGTGATGTACTTCCGGGAGGAATCCTCTTTGCCAGTATACAAGTCAAGGTTTTGCTCTACGCCGATGATTTAGTTTTACTGGCTGACAATCCATTTACCCTTCAGCTGCAAATCAACAAACTTAGTATATTTTGCGAATCCTGGAGTCTGTGCGTCAATACTAACAAGACAAAAGTAATGATATTTGAACCACGTCAGAGAAGAAGGAGGAAAATTGGTCCCTGAACATCGAGCCTATCGAGCTCGTTCATGATTTCAAATATTTCGGAGTTTTGCTGACTTACAATCTAGCTTTAAATTTAGCTTTAAATGTAATGTGGCCAATCTTTTTCTCTAACTAAAAAATTGATCATGCATTTAAATATCGTGATTTTCAAGCCACAGTCAACTGCTGTATGTGCTACGGTACCCAAATTTTTGGATATTTGCAACTAGAGGATTTTGAAGCTATACAAAGATATTTCTTCAAACGTTTGCTTAGATTGCTTTCCTCGACTCCCAATTATGCTATATATGTGGAGTCTGGTTTAACACCTCTTTACATAAAAAACCTAAAAACTAATTCAGACTTCATATTGAAAGTTATGAAGAGGGATGATAGAAGCCTTCACAAGTCCATTATGACAAGGCTCATTCAAGTAAATGCCTCCCCGTTTAAGGAATGGAACCAGCTTTCTAATGGCAGTAATGTATCTTTTATGGAGTCCAATTTGAGTGAATGGCACACTATGTTTTGTGATATTATCGCCAGGATTGATGAAAATATTTTCACTCATCATTTGTCAAGGGCCTCAACAACAGTATAAAGAAATGTGTACAAAACCCTCAACCACCAAATACCATCGCAGGCTAATTATTTCAGCAACGAGTTTTCTTCTGAAGCAATTAGTTATATATTTAGAGCCCGAGTCGAAATCCTGAACCTAAACTCTATGCCGCATCGAACTGATCTCACACAAATCTGCAGTCTATGTAACACAAGAGAAGATGAAGACATCACCCACTTTTTTGCAACCTGTCCTCTACTTCAAGAGATTCGTCGGCTGCATTTCGAAGAAAGCTATCTGCCCCCGACTCGGCTTTATGATATACTTAATGGAGCTCTCGGATGGTTAACAGTGTCTAGATGCAAATTACCGCAATAGTTTTTTGTAGCCCTACATAAATTCAAACAGTTATTGCAGTTTAAGTTTCAAGCAATGAATCTAAGTACTTAATACTTTTTATGTTTCAAATCATTATAAAATTGATAAATCATTATTTTGTGTTTCAAATCATTCCAAAATTGATAAATCTTATTTTTTCAAATCAATATAAAATTGTTATAATCTTTTTTTGTGTATCAAATCATTTCAAAATACTTATTATAATTGTGTTTCAAATCATCTCAAAATTGTTGAAATCACACTTGTTGCCTTATTAAATTAAATGTTTAATAATTATTTAATATATATATGTAATTCTTAAAATTTAAATTTAGCTTCTTTATCTATCTGTATTGTGTTATGAAATGTCATTCAGACAGACGGCAATTGCCATGTCCTTAATCTTAAAGAAACAAATATTGTAAATAATTAATTTTTTTTTAATTAAAGAAATTATCTATCTATCTATCTACTCAAACAGGCGCACTGCGAAAATCCAGAGAAGGGCCTACAATACAATAGTATAATATTAGTTTCATCGTGTTTACATTAGAACCTTTGAAGATAAAAACAACAATCTTACAATGTCACTGTTTGAAACCACAGCAAGAGACAAAATAGACTCAGGAGTCTGTGTAGAAGACCAAGACCAAGACCAAGACCTAGCCCAAGACCAAGACCGAGACCGAGACGAGAATGCACATTCAAATTTTCTCGTGAAAAAGGCGAGACCGAGACGATACTTGGATAGGAGAGACCAAGACCGACACCGAGATAAGACTAACATTTTTGGATTTTGACGAGACTAACAAAAGTCTCGACTGTTCTCGTCTAGTTTCAGCCCTAATCATATTACGAATTATTAAGAACACTAGTCAAATAAACTTCTCAACTAGGTTAATCCAACAGAATAAAACTAAACTAAGACGAATTCACATATAAATGTTTCTGAACGGAATAATATTAGATACAATACCACTAATGTGCTAAGAAGAGCAATAACAAGCAACCATCGTTCGTCGTTCGAAAATTTTTTATTGGAAAAGAGAAAGGCTTGAGTAAAATTCTTTAAAGAAAATGAAAACATTCTCTGTATTCAATCGGACAAAGGTGCAAGGTGTGCTTAAGGAAAAAATTGAGTATTTAATGAAAGCTGAGGAAATGTTGAGTGATAACACTACCTATCGAAAAATCCCAGACCCCACGGTTAGAATACAAAAAAAGTCAGTAACACGTTCGTTAAAGGATTATTTGATGGTGGAAGAATCGATATCGCCACTAAATATAAATTATCATCGCATCGTGCCACACCACCACTTATGTGTTTTTTACCAAAACACCACAAACAAAACATGCCCCTTCGTCCAATCTCAGCTGATCTAAATGGTCCAACTAGGAACCTTTCGGAATACGTTGTGGGAATCCTCAACAAGTTATGTAAATCACCATATCATGTCAAGAATTCATATGAATTCTGTAAATTTATCAACAATGCGAAATTTGAAGATGACGAGTAGATGGTTTCCTTCGACGTAGTTTAGTTGTTAAGTAACGCGCCAGTCGGTAAGATCATTAACATGTGCAATAAATCGATGGGATGAAATCACATGTCACACCTATCTTGACAAGAATGATGAATTATTAAGATCTGTACCTCAAACAGCTACTTTTCTTTAAATGGAGTTTGTTACAAGCAGTGCTATGGTACTCCGATTGGTGCTCAAATATCCCCGATCATCGTAGAGTTGTTGTTGGACGATATATTAGACAATATGCAATTAATTATGGAGCAATACTCCCAAAAAATTTAAATTTTAAAAAAGTATGTTGATGACTTGTTTCTGCTGCTGCCTAGGGATTCGGTTAACGAGATTCTGTTTTTATTTAACTCAATTGATGATAAAATTCAATTCACTTCTGAACGTGAAAAACTGAAGAGTATTCCTTTCGTAGATATGACAGTGTTTCGTGATGTAGAAAACAAAACATTTTATACAAGATGGTATAGAAAACCTGTCTCATCAGGACGCTTATTGAACTTTAAATCAATACACCCAATGAATCAGAAAATTAGTACAGCATATGGGCTAATTGATCGTGTAAATCCCTTAAGTCATAAAAATATTGCCCAGGATAATGAAAAACTCTTAATTGTGATGCTCACCAAAAATGATTACCCGAAGAGACTCATCCATCGCCTTATCAACCGCAGCAATACTTAACCCTGATAATATCATCAGATGATTTTCTCTGCAGTTCGTCCCAAATATATCACAGTTAATTGCAAGATCCATCACCAAAACCTGTGACAACGTGTGCATTGTTTTCAAAAACTCTAACAATGTCGGCCGACTTTATTCGAAGTTGAAAGACAAGCAGCCAATTGCTGAGTGTGTGAACGTTGTTTACAGTGTGCAATGCAGTAGCTGTAATAAGTGCTATATTGGCACTACATCACAAAAAGTAAAAGAACGGATGAAACAACATGAATCGGATGTCACTTATAACCGAACTGCGAGGAGTGCCTTGGTTAATCATGCTTGCACTTGTCACCATAATTTTGATTTCGAAAATGTGCGAATGTGCTTTTAGAACAGATTCATATTAAATCAAGTAAAAACTGCGTAAACTCCAAAAGTATAGAATCAAAAAATGTTAGCGATATTTATATGAATTTATTTAAAAAACTTCAACAATAGTCAAAAAAGAGTTAGACATTAAACATCTGCAATGAATGACTTGCAACCAGTTCCAAGAAATTCATATTTTTTCAGGTACCTTATTCATTGCACTCACATCTTGAAAAGCAAAACGAATGAATCACCTGATATTTGTTTACTGACTGAATGTTTCACTCATTGATACCAAAACAATAAGTGTAGTGTACTCATGAAGAATGGGTATTCGAGAGTGTGTTAAACGAGTATACCAAGTATACCGAGTACACTGAATACACTCATTTATCTACTGAACAAAAACGAACTTCTCATACATCCTTTAACATAATAGTAAGACTCGGAGGCGATCGCAGGCAGTGTAGAAGTGTGCTAATGAAGAAAAATCGTTGATATCAATAAATTTATATCAAAGAAGGGACAAATGATAGATGAATTAGATTTTTACTTATATTTTTTATTTGTTAATTTTTTTATTCGTTTTCTAATTCCGTACATATTTCAGTTTTTTTTACATTGTAAACATTATTTGATTAACCAGAACAGGGTCAGAACCAATTGAACAACGTTTTTCAGAAATTAACTGTCTAGCCGAAGAAAAAACTCGTTCTGAAGAAGCACTACTTGCTGGTGTAGCTAATATCTTACAGCTTGCTTTGAATAAAAGCGGAAATTCCATTTGGTGCAAGTGCCACCACTGTAAAACGTTAAAATCATCGTGATAAGTTCATTGTTCACTTTATCAGTAGAATTTACAGATTCTATAGGTTGAATAAAGTCTCTTAATAGTTCTATATTATCCGATACTAAATTCTGAAACTCTATATTTATTAATTGTTCTGAACCTTGTGCTGCCTGTTCAGGTTCTGCATGTAAATAACTTTGCATAATACACTTGCATTCGTCTTTAATAATTTCTTTTTCGGCTTCGTTAAATTGAATTAATTTACGCTCACCATTGAAATGTCAGATTCATTTGTGGAGTCCTAATAAATATTTGAATTTCATTAATAAATACGTACAAATATGCAAAACCATGTCATATGACTTACGTCATTAAATTCCATTTTATCGAAATTAATTTATTTACACAATGTTTTTTTTCGCTTTTCGCCTTCACTCGATACAAGCCCAGATATAAACCTAGTACGCTGCTGATGCGAAACGAAAAATCCCATACAAAAATGACACGACGAAATCATGAACGAAAAATTGCGTTCTACTTTTCGTTTTCCAGTACGCTGCTGAACGACGAAATGTGTAATTTTAGTGGATAGCTGTAGTAGATTTCTTAGTACAATTCTCCACTCTTTTCGTTCTCAATTTAATTGACCTGCACATTAATTGCTTGCGAAATTTTGACATTTCATTTTTTTTATTAAAAAAAAGTCAAGCTCTTGTAATGCTTACTTGATTTTTCTTTGGCTTTGTGTTTTCTCTAGTGTCTGTTTTTTCTGTGCATTTCCTGTATTAAATTATTCAAAATACATTCAATTCTAATTTTTTATCAAAACCAATTTCAAAATCGACTAAACTAAATCTGCAAAATGAAAATGGGAAGTTGGAAAGAAGCACACCCTTCACATATCTTATCGGCGAACAAGATATAGCTGATCTTTATTTGGAGTGCTGATTATAACCAACTATCGACTTTTCTCATACCTAGTGCTAGTGCTTAGATTAAAAATAACCTATGTCCTTTTAAAATTAATTTATTTTAAGTGACTACTAAATAAAAATATTATAATCAAGATTCAGTAGTTTGTTCTGCAATTAACTGTCCATGTCATGATTTTTAAAATATATTTGTTACTCCGACTTTTAAATTCTATGCGACCTTTGACACCATATAAATATAAAAAAAACACTCACCATTTCTAACTATATACTTTACTACATACGAATATGAACTGCTGATTCTAAAAAGATATCGCTCGCCTTTATTGGATAACCCGTTCCAAAGATACACTTCAAAGTATTTTCAGATTATGTATTTCAAGGTGAACAGTGAATAGGTTTTGAACTATATCTTTGGAACGGGTTGTCCAATAAAGGCGAGCGATATCTTTTTAGAATCAGCACTTCATACTTTCAAAGGAAGCATTAACAAAACCAAAAGTAGTTTTGTCACCAAATTACTTTTAGATGTTTTTTTTGTCACCAAATTTCCTTTATATAAATTTTTTTTTTAACTTATTCTTTGACTTGAAAATGGTATCCGGAATTAGTAAGAAACCATAAATTAGAACTCATAACCGTTTACACCATTCCAATGAAGGACGTAGTTTTCGAATTATAGAGTGGTTTACCTCCCTATTTCATTGATTTTCTTAAAATTGATAGAAATTTTATCAAATCGGCAGATAAACCAGTTAATAAGTCCCAAAGTATTTGCTTAATTTCTATCATTTAAACGGTTCTGAGTTTTATTTTAAATCCTCTATGTGTAACAAGAACAATTTTTAAATCCAAGAATTATTTCAAGAAAATTACATCTAAAAGTAATTTGGCGACAAAAAATTTTCCATCTAAAAATAATTTGGTGACAAAATTACTTTTTTTTTTACAACTTGTCATTTGTTTTTGACAGCTTACAGAACTCTCCGCAAATATTTTTCCGCTGTGGTTTTCGTTAGCATTTCGCTCTCCTAGTGGAGACCACTGAAAAATTTCGTTTCGCATCAGCAGCGTACTAGGCTATAAACCATAAACTAATAATGTAAAGACCGGAAACCTCTGCTTTCATTTGACATTTGCCTACAAGCTGAAACACGCACACAAGTAACTTTTCCGTTCCTCTTCCAATAGACACATTGATAAAAACGCACACAAGAATCTTTTCTGTTCCTCTTCCTATAGACACATAGACAACACAGCCCTAGTAATTTGTTTTTGTTTTGCTTTTCGATTTCCCATCTATTCATGGATAGAGTTTCAATGCTACAAATACAACAATGTAAACAAATGGGTTTTGGAGGGTGAAACGTACGAAGGTTTCCAATCTTTATTATGGCTTATTTGTGCTATAAACTACAAACTGCACTCTCTTTAGGTCAGTGTATGTGGTGTACTCGGTGTACTCAGTGTGCTAAAGACAGTTAGATTTGTACATGTTTTGTTTGAATCAAGCACTCACGTATAGAAGAGAATTCAAACGGTGTATTCATTTCGATAACAGAGATCGAATGCTGTACAGTGTTTGTGGCTTATGGAGTGGTACTCATTTTCACTGTACTCTAGTTAGTAAAATAACAATGAATAGAATATAGTGAACTACTGTACTTGTTGAATGAATGCAAATGAATGCATTCATGCAGCTCTTTATTAGACATAATAATTATAACATTCTATTTTTATATCATTCCTCATAACATAATATCTTAATGTATAATGTGGCCCTTATGGTACACCCTGTTTCAACCCAATTGCACTTCAGTCAACTTGTCAATGTCATGATCACTGCGTTTGACGATTCTTACCAAAAATATTGTTTACGATTTGCCTGTTAGAAATGCTCGGTTTTATATTTTAATATTAATTAATAATAACTTTTGTACGTGTCAGTATTGGCTATTTTAATTAATTTTTATAAAAATAATGTTTATATGGCAGATGTTGATAAAAAATATCCAAAGCCATAGTCGATGATGTGTCCCCAATTTTTTATAAATGGTTATCCATTTTGCGGTTCCAAAAGTAAACGTAAATAAAACACATATAAAATACTTTTTTTCGTTAAAACCACATATTCTCCAAGTCGTATTCTTGAATAGCAGGCAAAAAAAGAGTCGGTTATCATATGACCATAACGCTCCGAATTGACGGTGACAGTCTCGTTCCATCGTCGTTTTCGAAGAAGTAAGGTCCAATCACACCTCCGGACCAAAGAGCGCCCCAAACAGTGACTTTTTGTGGATGTAATGGCTTCTCTTCAACCCATTATACGACAATTTTGTTTATTAACATACCCACCGAGTGAGAAATGTGCTTCGTCGCTGAAGAAAAATCGCCGTCCACCGCCTGTTGTTCAAGCACCCATTCGACGTATATACGACGTTGTGAATGGTGAACTGGCTTCAGTTGTTGTGTGAGCTGGACTTTATATGGATGTAGGAGTAGATCCAAATGCAAAATACGCCATAATGTGCCGTAAGACAATCCTAATTCCTGAGAACGACGAGGAATCGACACATTCGGGTAACCAATAACCAATCCAGTCTCTTCAAATTTCTTCACAATTTTGCCAATTGCTTTCTTGGCCGATTATGTAAACCATAATCTCCTCTTAAATCACGATATGTGGCTGTAGCAGAATCACCATTTTTGTAGTAGGTTTTAACAATTTGTATGCGTTGTGCGATAGTTAAGCGATCCAATTTCGTAAATGTCAGACTTTCAACTGAAAAAAAAAATTGGTTTAGCAACTTACTTTGACAGATGTCGAATTCCAGCCCTATAATTTTGAAACCGCAAAATGGATAACCCTTTATATTAATGTATTCGCCTGTTGTAGTTCCTGATGAAGATTCTAACAAGAATCGAAGCGTTGGCAAATATTAAATAAATATTGATTTGAAACACAGACTTCATACGTTTTTTCATTTAATATTCATCGAATTCGTTTGTTGTAGATTTAAAGTTCAGATAGTCATATGAAAATAAGATAGTTCATGGGTGCCAGTCCGTGGTGATATGGCAACTGAAAACAAAGAAAAAACAAGCAGTGGTTCTGCCGATAGTATTACAAACTTTAAAGTATTGAATAATAGCAATTTTTCGTATTAAAATTGCATGCAATATCAAAAATTTAAAAGCTCTCATCTCTATATCGCTTACACCTAATCTGATTATTGATTTTGTTTCAAGTCCCCCGGATTAATTCTTGTATTTTCCTTATATACCTTCTGAAGACTTTTCCACGTAGAATCAGGAATCTAAGCAAATATAACACAACTATATTTATAACACACTTAATATAGGCACTTCTTGAGTACTCCAAATAATTCGACACGATTGACCACAACATATTGTGTCATAAATTATCTTTTTGTTTCAGATTTGGTCCGAAAGCAGTTCAGCCCATATCATCATATGAGGAGTGGTATCTGGAACTCAGGTTTCTGAATTCCTTCCGTTATTGCGTGGTATTCCTCAAGGATAAATTCTAGGACCAATTTTGTTTTCAGCCTATATAAATGATATTCCTAGCTTATACGCCACAGAAATGAGCAAATAAATACTTGCGGATGATGTCCAGTATCTTCAGAGTTCTGCGTTGGGTAAACTGCGTTTACAATATAAATCAAGACCTGAATACCATTTTGGAATGGTCAAACTACTGCGGTCCTGTTTTAAATCCCCTAAAAACAAAGTGCTTTGTTATCTCAAAAAAAGACGGTTGACTTAACATGTTTCTCTATAGTGCTATGGATATTAAATAATATTCCGGAGGAGTTTGTTCATACGACTAAGAACTTAGTTGTTTGCTCCAGAGCTCCAGTAGAACCCTCACTTGGAATAATCACACAAACGGTGAAAAATGCTTGCCAAAACATTAGTAGTTCCAATTCTGACCTATGGATGTAAAATTTATTTCAATTTGTATTATGTGTACCTGCGAAGACTCAACATTGTGTTTAACAATATTGCTCGTTACGTCTTTGGACTACAAATATATGATCTGATCATGTTTCTACTCAGTATAAATGTATGTATGGCATACGTTTTGTCGATTTGTTTAAATTTAAAACATAGGTCATGTTATTTATAATTATTCGGAACAAGCATCCCTCTGAGCTCTATAACAATATTCAGTTTCTGTGTAATAGATCCAACTCAATTCCCTCGTTCTACCTGCCTTACAACAGAGCGTCAATTTTTCATTAATGCGCCTTGGGTTTGGAATTTGCTTCCGCGTGGATTAAGGACAGACAATATACAAATATTTCAGAGGAACATTTTTTTTATTTCGACTATCTCATAAATGACTCGATCGATTATTTCGAAATTTCGCACGTATATAGGTTTAGGTTACCCAATTTATAATGCGTACCAATATTTTAAATAAACATTTTTTTTGTATTTTTAAACGAATTTTAAACAAATTAAAAATTTATATTTTTAAAACTGCTCAATAATTTTTTTTTTCAAAAATTATAGTTATATGTATTTGCTGAATACCTATGAATTGGCCATTTTGATTTTTTTTAAATTTTTTTTTCAAAAAGTTTATTAAAAAAATTTTTTTCTCAAAAACCACTCTACAGATTTTTAAATTTTTTTCTCATAAATTAAAATGTATCCAAGAAATAAAATGGCGTACTTTTTTTTAGCTCAAATTAGTTTAAGTATTTATTTCAGAATTTTGAATTATTTTTTCTTTGATTAATCCGATTTATATTTTTTTTTTAAATTATAATTATTAAATATTTAAGATTGTCATGCCAATTTTTTTTTAGCAAAAAATTAAACAAACTTTGTGTATAAAAAATAAAGTAAAAAATGACTTTAAAAATATATTTAGATTTTAAATAGAAATCTTTTGCATACAATGTGATCGAGCAGGTTCGTGCGATCGAGTCGTGCATTTTATTTTCTACAGGGATGACAATTAAGATTAAATGAATTCGAAATACCTAGTTGCTTATTATCCAACTTTTTAGGGTGGAATTTAACTTTAAGGGCTTCCTCTATCTCCCAGCAAACAGGTTCGCAAAATATCAATCTTCGGGAAATCAGAGGCAGCATCGAAGGCAGCTTGAATTTCGGTGTAACTCTCAGGTATCCAGTAACAGCGCCGCCAACAAGTTATCGTCCTATTTAACATCCATCTGGAACAAGCGTGACACAACAGAATTAAATTGAATTAAGTAAGTTTTCATGGTTTGACTTTCGCTCATTTTCATATTAATTAACTTATGAAGTTCCTGGACTTTAGTTCCGGTGTTTTTCCTATTGTACGTGGACTCTAGAAAGTCCCAAATCTCCTTCGATGTGGCGATCGATTTCACCAAGGAGAACTGAGCGGGCTCCATGCAAATAATCATCTCACACCTGGTATCTTGATCTTTGTCCATCCATTCCATCAATTTGTTTGACTGCATCAGTGGGTCTTTCCGAAAATTAGTCTTTACTATCGCCAAGAGACGATTTTTATGCAGAAGCGCCTCCATCTGGGACTTCCATGTGTCGGAATTTTCTCATTTGTCAAGTTGTCATTTTAATACAAACATTTAAACGCGATTCTTTAGTTTATTTCAATAAAATGGGTCTGGGCCGTGCTCGAGAAATACAATTTGTTTCATATGCAATAACAAGCACATTACCGGACACTAAGCAAACCAGGAGAAACGATGAAGACTCCTGCCAAAATCCTTAGAGGAATGATAGTTGTGAGTTGCATATATTATAGGCATATAAAGTAAGCCCTTGCTTTCTCCGTAAAAAAAATTGTAAAATCACCTGAATTGGTACAGGCCGAATCCTAATTAACAAGCCACATTTGTTAAAACATACCCATTATTAAAGTCTTCATCCCTTTTCATGGATTTAGGATTAGCAACAAAACCGTTGAGCTTAACCGCCCACAATCACAATTTAGGATCACATTTTCAAGTGAGTCGAGAATGATTTATCAAATCAGCAGTATAATCATGCACCAAAACATCGTTCCGATCGTGAATTACTTGCACAGAATATATAATGGCGTCCGCATCTGAAGAGTACTTTAACCGGTCAATCACTATTTGATATGCTTCCCCATGCAAAGCTTAGCGCTTTCCTTTCGGCCATATCGACCTACAACTGTTGTATAGAAGGTCAACTTCACCAGAAGTTCTAGTTTGAAGATTTATGTCTTGATGTTGTATATAGTTGCCTTTTCACTATCGTCATGAGATTTTCAAACAGATTCTTTACAAAACCAAGAAGTAGTAGTACCATATTTCTTCGGATCAAAATTAGCACATGAATAATGCCACCATTTGTCACACCGATCACAAGAAAACAGTTATATCCCATCGTTATAATTGAAGGTAAAAAGATTCGACAAGGCAAGGACGTTCTCCTTCTCCAAAGAATAAAATAATATTGAAGCGCCGAAATTAAAACAAAGGTTATAAATATCGTAAATCCAAATTACAATCTTATTTTCTAAAAAAGAAATATTGAAGAGCAATCTACAAGAAACTTTATCTATGAATATATATGTACTTACAATCCTTTTATATTTAAACTAGCGGACCCGACAGACGTTGTCCTGTCTACACGTCTTTAATTTGAAAATTTCAAACTTTTTTTAATAAGCTAAAACATTCTGGACCATTTTGATGAAAATTATTATTCAAATGTTATGACAATAGACAATATCTAACGTCATTACATGTAAATTTATTACAATTAGACTAATCGATAGCGTGTGAGAATGTGTAATGAAATCTTCAACTTGTTTTAATTAAAGGTAAAAAAGCTTACACTCCAACTATTTTATTTAAAAAATATATTTTTTTATTTACAAAAACTTAATTTATCGTAATGCCATTGGATGTACAATATTTTTGGTTAAACCCTGAGGTGTATAAATAAATAAATTCGATGGTTTTCCAACTCTGGAACACGCAACATATAATTGGCCGTGAGAAAAACATGGGTTTTCTAAATCTAAGCCACAAATTGTCATTGTTTGGCCTTGTGACTTATTTATAGTCCTAGCATATGCCAAGCGGATTGGAAATTGTAAACGTTTGAATGGTATAGGCGAATCTGAAGGAATCATTGGGATCCGTGGTAAAAGTACAACTTCACCTTGAAATTTTCCATTCAAAATAGTGGCTTCAAGAATGTTGCCCATGATTTTTTTTACAACTAATCGCGTGCCATTACACAATTTTGGGGCATTTAAATTTCGAAGCAAAATTATAGGTGAGCCAATTTTCAGTCGCAAATTATGTGGTGGCATTCCAGGTAAATCTAGTGAATTTAGAAACTCTACAGGATAGTTGACAACTTCGTCAGGATCAACAACAGTGTCAATCGATTTAAATGTAATTTCATCACCAGGCAATGACTGTTGTATTTTAAAATTGATGGCGTCAACATCTTAATTTTTTGCGGCTAAAATAGCTCGCTCTCGCAGCCATTCATGATTAGTATAATTATGTCTTAAATCTGGAAAGATACTTGTTATTAACTCATCTTTGGTAGCCACCATGTTGCAAAAATTCTCTGGAAGTCGAATATATTGTGTATCTTCATACAATTGAATTTTACCGTTGCCAATGTCTAACAATTGTTCAGAGAATCCTGACGCTAATGGATCATTTTGAAGTCGAACGCGCATATTAATAGTAAGGCATAATTTAGTGACACTTGGCCATAGATAAGATTCTTTCAAACATGCGTTTATTTCGTCTGCATATGTCGCGCGTGGAATGACTGGTAATGTTTGTCTGGAATCACCAGACAGCAGCAGTAGAGCAACACCAAAAAGCCGAGCATTATTTTTGATATCTTTCAGGGACCTGTCGAGAGCTTCAAGCGAATGCTTGTGGGCCATTGTACATTCATCCCAGATAATAATTTTACATTTTCTCAAAACTTTAGCCATGCCTGAATGCTTCTTTATGTTACACATTGCTTCGGGATTTGTATGAACGTTCAAAGGTAATTTAAGTGCTGAATGCGCAGTCCGTCCACCATCAAGTAACGTTGCTGCAATGCCTGATGAAGCAATGGCGAATGCAATATGATTTTGAGATCGAATCCGCGCAAGTATCAGTGCGATAAGAAATGTTTTACCAGTGCCACCTGGAGCGTCTAAAAAAAAGAATCCACCTTGTTGTGCTGCAATTGAAACGTTAATTTGATCATATACATTTCGTTGTTCAGCAGTAAGCAATTGTTCATTTTCCGCAACAAAAGTAGCCAAAGAAGTCTTATCGAACTGGTGTTCACGTTGAACATCGCTGTTGATGATGTCTACTGCTGGGCGATTCGGCGCTGGCATTCCAAAATGGATAAGCGGCATGTTTGAAATAAGAATACAAATATCCTCAATCATTATTAATGACTCGTTGTATATTTCTTTATACTTGAAAGCATGACAATATTGACACTCTTTGTCCATACTACCTATCGTGATTAGTGCATGTGACGAATAATCTATTTCAGGAACATATTCGAACGCGAGACGATTAAATGATGCTCGTTACAATGCTCGATTATGTTGCACTTGTTGATGGTGATGGTCTCTATGTGCGTCGGTAGCTCGTTGACGTGCCTCTCGTTGTCTCAATGCATTAGCATGAAGACGTTGAACGCGTTGCTCTGAATTCTCATTTGCTCGTGAACATGCAACTTGATCTCTTAAATTTGCATTATCCGTTGAGTGTTCGTCAATTGATCTATTTAACCAACGATCATGGACTAATTGGGCGTTCCGAGTACGCCGACCAATGTTTTTTGCTCTTCCACGAAGACGTGGCATTTTTCTGTATAAGGAAAATACTGTAAAATAATACATAACGAAAATGAGTGATTTATTAAAGATGAAATTTTAAGTAATAAACTGAAAAGATTTATTGTAACAAAACAAAGATCAAAAAACGCGTAATTTTATGTTTTTTCTATTCAATAATTCTAATAAGGAATAATTTTTAATAAAACCAATTGAAAAAATTCATTAGGAAATTAATAAGCTACTATCTGCGTCATTAATTTTTGACTTTTAATTTTTTGAGATTTAATGAAAAATAAAAATCCATCTGAATAAAATCGGTATAATAAAATGTAGATGGATAAAAAAAATTTACAAAAATATATGAATTTGTAAGCAAGAAGCATAAAATAAAATATTCAATGTCAAAATGCGTATCGATGAAAAATCTGGCCAAACAAAAATTCGTGTAAATAAAGAGGCAAATATAAAAAGTAAATAGATAGAAGACAATAAAATACAACAATTAAATAAAAGTATAATTATGTAGATAACCTATATAGAATTTCCATGTATTGTTTATGAAATTATACTTTAATTTTATGGATTTTTAGTTATTCACGTTTTATATTTGCCTCTTTATTAACACTGAGTTTTATTTGGATGGATTTTTTATCGACACAGATTTCAAAATATCGAATATTTCATTTTATGCTTTTTTACTTTATTCATATATTTTTTTATTCATTTATATTCAATTATTTAAATTTTATTTGCATACTATTTTATTTTCCCTTAAATCTCGAAACAGTCATAAATTAATGACGCCGATAGTACACAAATAAATTTGTAGGTTAGGTTAGTTATTAACTAACGCACGTGTAAAGAAATATAAGAAATATACTCACTTCGATTCTGCACTAAACTCGCAAAATGTATAGTTTTTTAGGCACACTTCAAAACTCTTCTCAAAACACTCAGTACCTTTTAATTTAATATTTGATCCAGCACATGGTCTACAATAACACAATGATAACAAAACATTTTTTTAATTTGATCGCAGCGCTAACTGTCGGGACAGACTTGATAAAATTTGGTCACGCAGTTGTTGAGAGGCTTGTTACATATAAGTGCCAGATGGCGCTTTTATAGAAAGCTTACATCGCGCCATAGACCCTTAAGGTGCAACGGTGCGCGTTCCCAATAGCACTTTGCCGCTAGATGGAGCTAGGGGAGTAAAATCGTTTTTTTATTTTTTAAAACCTTTTAAATTGAATATTATTTAATATTTGACACTGCGATGGTAGCGCCGTCTGTCGGATTCAATGTAAAACAATGTAAAACATTCCAAAATCAACAACTACTAATAAATTAAAAATTAATTAAAAAAACATTGTCCAGCGGACAAAATTGTGAATCTAAACCATTCTCAGATCCCTTTGAACACACACAAAAAATTTCATCAAAATCGGTCCAGTCGTTTAAGAGAAGTTCAGTGACATACACACTCACACAAGAATTATATATATAAAGATTTAAAAAAAATTTATTAATTATATAATAAAGCCGAGTAGGGGGCAGATAGCTTTCTTCAAAATGCGGCCGACGAATCTCTTGAAGTAGAGGACACGTAGCAAAGAAGTGGGTGATGTCCTCAGGTTCTCTTGTGTTACATAGACTGCAGATTTTTGTGAGATCAGCATAATAGCATAATTGGGAGTCGAGGAAGGCAATCTAAACAAACGTTTGAAGAAATATCTTTGTAGAGCTTCAAAATCCTCGAGTTGCAAATATCCAAAAATTTGGGTACCGTAGCACATACAGCAGTTGAATGTGGCTTGAAAGACACGATATTTAGATGCATGATCAATTTTTTGGTTAGAGAAAAAGATTGACCACATTACATTTAAAGCTAATTTGGCTTCCGTGCTTCGAAATATTCGGATTGTAAGTTAGCACAACTCCGAAATATTTGAAATCATGAACGAGCTGGATAGGCTCGTTGTTCAGGGACCAATTTTCCTCTGGGAGCCTTCTCCTCTGACGTGGTTCAAATATCATTACTTTTGATGAACTCTAATGCTTTTTTTTAATGTAATGCATTGACCATTCGAGATAAGACTCACAGATTCAATTTACTTCTACAACAACTTCATCAGTTTTTTTTAAAATTGTTTTCTAAGAAAAGTCATTTTGTCAAAAGTGCCCTTTGCCTGGGGCACCTTTGACTTTGCAAGGGAAACATTTGACAATTGCAGTTTTAACTCATAATTTTATGCATAAAAAGTATAAGCGGGTCTATTATGCTTGTTGCTTAAATGGATAGAAAAGTCAAACATTTTTTATGGCTTTAAAGAAACATGAGTGAATTAATCCAATTTCCTAAAGTAGCCGGAAGAGATCCGAGTAAGTTTTTTTCACCTGGCAAAGTGTCCACTAAAAATGCATCATCTTCGAGACTTTGGGTCTTGTAGGGACTTATTCCAGTTGTTTGAAGCCATTTAATATATTCCTTGAAATTTGAAATGGAAAATTTGCCAGTTTTTCGACGTCATAAATTGCTATTTGCTTTCCATGATTTGTGCTTAGACAATCCTTAAATGCTTTCTTATAGAAACGTTTGAACGTCCAATGGCTGAAGTCGATTCGACGTGTGTGATGGAAAAGATAATAAAATAATGCTTGGAAGTCTGCAGTGTGGTTATCAAGAACAATCAAAACTGGTCGTTCCTTGAACAATTGGTGAATTGTTGGATATGGTTTAAAAGTTCTACGAATAGTTGGGAACTCGTCCATCCAGATTTAGAATTTAACACGGTGTTTCCACCTTCTATATTTTATAGTATACTATCTGTCATACAAAATTTGGCATTGGGCATTTCATAGCATACTATTTCAATTCCACAAATGTCGCTAAGGAATACGTATCGCTCTGTTATTGATCTAGTAGCATTACAAGACTTAAAAAGTCTTTAACAAAAGGAATTAAACAAAAAAAAACAGGAATTATAACAATATACACACCGCAAACTTCACAAGCCACAAACGCTAACCTCAAAGTGAAAATGGCAGCCAAATACGAGTAGTATACTATCGATAGACTGCATAAATGTATGAACATTTTAAAGAATGCTATTTGTGGTCTCCATGAGCAATTTTCATGGAATGCGACCTAGCTTACTAGAAAATCTAGATCGTGGAGAACCCATGTTAAATAAGCGATCCAGGAAAGTAACCATTTCAAAATCTTTCGTTAAGGCGAATGCGAGGGAATGTATATGCTGGTGACAAACGATTTCCACAGGCATTCACTATGGCTACTATTATGACCAAACAGCCACTGTCGGCTCATAAGGCCTGCGCAACATCACGCTGACCATTTGCTGCGAGAAGCTGGTAGATATTGGTAGAAATAAATATCTAAATGAATTTATGGTTTCTAGTTTCAACTTTGATGAATCCATGAATTTTGTTATTCCCGTCTCATCTAAGTTGCAAATGTCTTTAGGGTCAAATGAATATTGTGTGTAAATATGTCAAAAATTTTGAATGAAGTTATCAATGGCTGATTTTGTAAAACCTTTGAGTCCAGCTGGGCTCATATTTTCGGGCCCTAGCGAGAGTTCAGGATTTCATTTTAATAATCCGTAAAGCCAATGTTGTTCTTTTTTTAAATTTCTCAACTAATGTTATTAGGCTTGATAAATTTCATAAAAGTATCATTTTACAAGGCGTATGTGTGAAAGGAGCACTTTTTCACAAATTCTCCCAGTACTTTTTTTTGCAGCTTTGTAAGGCTTTGACGCGGCGTTTATTTTTATTGAAAACTGAAACCTTCGTCAGAGATTCTTTCATAACCCGAATCTTTCCAAACTTTTAAGGGGTCCTGCAGTTTTATACGCATTATCTATATGGTTCTATTTACCCCTTAACCTGTGCCTCTTCTACTTTTCTTCGTCGATTGTAATCCTATTTGTCTTTATGTTTTTATGTTTAACCATATCTTTAAAATAAACATAAATACAAAATTAGAAAAACAAATAGTAGGATAACAGATCAATATGGGGCACAACTAATAAATGTACCCCTGCAACATAGTTAATTGTGCCCTATTTGCAAAAATCAAAGGTGTCCCAGAGGTTCTTTATATATTAATTACTGTTTTTTTATATTAATGTTTAACTTTCAAAGAACTCGTTTTAAGCTATTCTTAGTTTAGGAACAGTGCTATCATACTATTAAATCGCAATAAAAAAACTTTTTTATTTTATTCGCAAATCTCTTACATAACGGTGGTCAAAAATTACATCAAAAATTAAAAAATCACAAAAACACCTGTAAATCGAAGAAGATTTGACGCAGAAAGGCCAAAGTTCATAACGTTTCTTTATATTAAATAAGGGTTCGTTCCCCTTACCAACTTTGTTTCTTAAATGCAGCGTTCACATCGAAAATCGCAAAGTCAAATGTGCTCCGGTGTCAAATGTGCCCTTTAGTTGATATTTCATAATAATATTAACAAAGTACAGAGCCAATAATTTTTACTTGCGATTATAGGTACTATATATAAGGCAAGGTATGTATTCGTAAAATAAATTGTTTTTCTAACAATCAAACATGACATTCCATACATTTTTTTTGGCCAAAAACAATAATATAATTTTTTTCAAAAACGGCTCTAACGATTTTTACAAAAAAAAAATTAGTTCATTAATGAAGGGAAAGGGTATCTTTTTGGGTATCTTTTGGAAAAAAAATTATTATTTTTGGCACCTCTAGTAGAACAATTTTTTTGTTTTTCTCGGAGACGGTTAATCTGACTTTTGTGAAAATTTTTACGCAGAAGCTCCTAGAAAGTGTAATGTCTTGGTTTTTCTGTGATCCTTGCTGGCAATAACGAACCCTTAGCTCAGTCTGGGAAGGGGTTATGGACCGAGAACTTTACAAAAAAAATGTTTGTTATGCCAGACCATACACCTAGATTTTAATGTGCGCGAGATACTCGTATGTTGTCCTTAACCTTTCCTAGTTGCTTTCCTTGCCAAAGCAACCCCTTTCATTGGCTCTTTGTCCCCTTTTCAGCTCATCACTCTTCCCTTATCATCATTCTCGCACTTCGTATTAGCTATGGACATTTTATTTCACCAGTAATTTTATTTGCTCAATTTTTTTACCAAAATTTTTTTTTTTTGGAAATACATTTTTTTTTAAAATTCAAAATTTCGAAAACGTGGTTTTTTGACATTATCTTGAATAGATAAAAAAAACTCTTTTTCTAAAATAAAAAACAACGGTGCCTCGCATACAAATGTTAAAAACCATTAAGAAAAAAAATTATTTCTCGAAAACGGCTCCAAGAATTTTTAGAAAAAAATGTGTGTGTTCTTAAATTAGTACAGTTGACTTTTAAGTATACAAATATTTCTTTTTGCGTACTTATTAACGGTACTTCCCATTGAACCACTTTTCATATTTTCCAAATGCTCTCTAAAATTGTTAATAAAACTGTATACTCAAATTTTCCAAAAAAAAAGTTTTTCGATTTTTAAAAAATAAATACATTTTTTTTTTGGAAAAATCGATTTTTCAAAAACCAGTCACAGAATTTTTATTTTAAATTTGAATTTTATATGTATATTAATAATATCTTCAAAATGGCGTTTCAAATGTTTTTTGTAAAAATGTTTTCAAAATTTTATATATAAAAAATTAATTTATTAAAAAACCGCTCCACGGGTTTTTAATTTTTTTTTGATATATTCTTCTTTATCCATGAATTCAAATGGCATCTTTGTTTTCCCTCAAACTATAACGACTAAGCAATATAAAAACTTTTAAATATGTGTATTATCCATTTATATCTACCTTATTCCCTTTTCAGGATTTTTTGCGTACGTCACTGAATACAAAATACAATATAGGCCCTCATACATTTATATATACATATGTGTCTTTAAAAATCACATGAATCTTATGTAATGCATATTGCACCTAAATTATGAAGTTGTATGTATATAAATAGCTACCTACCCACCTACATCCTTCGTTTTCTTTATTAAATGTACATGTTAACATACTTAGTTTCCATCAATACGTATATATGTGTAGATACATTTTACCCTCCTAACTTAGATAATTAAAGTCCATAACTCAGATTTAAATATACATTTGAATAAGCCTATGTAACTATTCCTTGAATCATCCATTCGACAATTAATTCATTATACTAAGAATCAAGGCTTTAAACCTGCATAGGATAACTACACCTAACTAACTTAACCTCAATGGTTAGCTACATTAAAGTTGTTAGTTCCTAGAGCAAGTTCGTACGATCCAGTCGTGCATTTTATTTACTGGCGATAGGTAGGTATGGCATATGGCAAGTTTTGGATTCGTAAAAAATCGAAGTCGAGATTTTAATCAAACTTGACATTACGATGATAGCGAACAGAAAAAAGTTTGTCACACAATTCTGTCTGTCTGTCCGCGAGTCTAAAGCATTAACGGTTGCATGAATTTTTTTCAATGTTATTTAAAAAAAATTGTTTAACACCCTATAGATGGCAAATATCATTAAATAAAAGTAAGAACCAAAAACCAGATGCAATATTGAAAACGAAATCTTTTATCTTTAAATTTGTTCTTTCTTTGTGTTTATTTTGCACTTATTCATTTCGGTTTCAACAGCGGAACAATCATTAGCGAGCGACAATAACGAAAATGAGAAAACGATTACAAAGAAATTATAGGTACCTACTTGGATAAAAAAGAACAAAATAAAGAGTGTGGTCAAAAGAGTTATGAAAAACTGTTGTCATTATTTTTTTTTTGATGACGTTGAATAGGTGGGAGTCCGGTCGCTAAATTCGGTCCGTGCTCTAAGATCCATTTTCTTCACTATTTATCAAATTGTCACTCAACTCTGAAGCTTGTGTCAACTCTGGAGTTGGCCAACTTGAGAGTTTGCGGCAAGTTGACAAATAGTGAAGAAAATGGCTCTTAGAGCACGGACCGAATTTTTTCTTCACTATATTAAATCTCAACTCGAGAGTTGAAATTGAAAAGTTAGCCAACTTGTGTTTTTTTAAATATCCCTGTGTAATTTTTGACAGATACGTATGTTTCATCTTTAGATTTGAATTTATTCTGTGAGATTTGAATTTATTATGTGCGATGATTTCGACAAACCAAACAATTATGGGACTGACGCGAAGGATTCGAGTTTGTTTCCAAATTCTCTGCACATCTTATATGTCGCGAATTATATTAGGTGACGGGATGGTCGAGTACGTAACAAACATTAAAAAATTGAAGCATAACATGCAACCAAACTCTTACCTGATGGGAAATCTTATATGCATTCGGTAAAACGTATGGTGCTTTTCGAGATGTCGTTGTTAATTTGAGCTGTTTTTTCAAGTTAAGTCTAGTGAATATTCTATTTTACTTTCTTTATTGAAATTAAATATCTGCAATTTATATAAAGAGTTATCCATTTTGCGGTTTCAAAAGTATAGGGCTGGAATTCGACATCTGTCAAACTATGTTGTTAAACCAATTTTTTTTTTCAGTTGAAAGTCTGACATTTACGAAAATGGATCGCTTAACTATCGCACAACGCATAAAAATTGTTAAAACCTACTACAAAAATGGTGATTCTGCCACAGCCACACATCGTGCTTTAAAAGGAGATTATGGTTTACAGAATAGTCCAACTATACAAGCAGTTGGCAATATTGTGAAGAAATTTGAATAAACTGGATTGGTTACAGATATTGTAAGGCCTGTGAATCATCGTTTCGCTCGTACCAATGAAAATATCGCTGCTGTAAGTGAAAGTGTTGCCGAAGACACGAATGTGTCGATTCCTCGTCGTTCTCAGGAATTAGGACTGTCTTACGGCACATTATGGCGTATTTTGCATTTGGATCTACACCTAAATCCGTATAAAATCTAGCTCACACAACAACTGAAGCCAGCTGACCATTCACAACGTCGTAGATACGTCGAATTGGTGCTTGAACAAGTAGTTGGGTGTGATTGGACTTTACTTCTTCGAAAACGACGATGGAACGACTGTCACCGTCAATTCGGAGCTTTATGGTCATATAATAACCGACTTTTTTTGCCTGCTATTAAAGAATACGACTTGGAGAATATGTGGTTTCAACAAGACGGTGCCACAGAACTCGAGCGAATAGAGACATTTCCTGACCGCGTAATTTCTCGTCGTGGCGATATCAACTGGCCGCCAAGATCATGCGGTTTGACACCGCTGGACTTTTTTTTCTGGGTCTACGCGAAAGACCGTGTTTATACAGATAAACCTTTAACTCTTGAGCACTTGAAAACCAACATTCGTCAAATTATGGCTGAGATACCGCCCAATATGTGTCAAAAAGTGGTCGAAAATTACCTTATAAGAATCGATGCTCGCAACAATTCGCGTGGTGGTCATTTAAATGATGTTGTGTTTCGCACATAATGTCAACGTTCAAACTTTATAATAAAAAAGAAATATCATGAAAAAAAATATTTTATACATATATGTTTGCTTACGTTTATTTTTGAAACAGCAAAATGGATAACACATTATTTTTGCTTCTGCGGTTTTAGTAAAGAATTAATCTCTTTATTTAATTTGATTCAATCGGTGAAAAGTGCTGCAATGTATAATTTATTATTAATATCAGGAAATTTGGCTATATGATAAAATTCTCTTGCTGTTTGTAACCGTTCTTTTCGTGTTTCTTCATGGCCATCGTATTTTTTCAAGCCCGACCCGTAGTCACATTATATATTGTCTACTTTCAATAGGCAGCAATTCTTCTTCATCGTCGCTTCCGGAAGCAGACGATGAATTATTTTCCCTATAATAATTTCCACGGAACATTTTATCTTTAAAATATTTTTATTCAAAACGAAACAGAGAATAATTTTTTAGAGAAGATGCAGCAAAGAAATTTGAATTTGACATAAAACTCTCAAGTTTATGCTCTCTCAACTTCTACTATTTTCGGATTTGATAAAACCAGAAGTTAATCAACTCGAGAGTTGAGAATCGAAAGTTGAAACTGTCAACTTTGAGTGAAGAAAAACAAAATCACAAGTTGAGAATAAAAATTCTCAAGTTGAGTTCAACTTGTAGTGAAGAAAATGGTCTTAAATTCATCAAATTGTCGCTTAAATAAGTGTATATGAGTTGACTCGTATGCGTCTAATTTATATGATTTGTTTACTTTTTTTATTAGTTTACAGTTGTTGTCAAATGATGAAATTGAATTGGGTTGTTCGTTATTGGGATCATAAATGTGATAAGCTATTGCTTTATCTACTCTCTTTTTAATTGATCGAAGGTGTTCCTTAAATCTAATCTCAGCAGCTCTCCTTGTTTGTCCAATGTATTTGTGTCGCAGTTTAAACAACATATGTATTATATGCCACTGCATTAATTGGCATGTGGTCTTTGGTGAATCCTAATTTTGATTTTATTTTGTTTTTGTTGGTAAAGACGATATTCATTTCAGCTTTGGCGAATACAGACCTATAATAATTTGGTGACATTCGTGGCGAAGGGCAATGTGATACGAAGGTGTTTATCTCTATCTATATTTTTACTGTAACGAACGATTTTGATAAAAAAAATAGTTCATTAATGAATGGAAAAGACACTTTTAGACATTTAAAAAAAATATGAACAGAAGCATAGCAATGAACACTATGGAGGCACCAATATGTTCCGAACTTGTCAAATGGATCCATCTGATAAGATGACGTTTTTACCTTTGTTTTTGTTTCTCCTTTTATCTAATCAGTAATCACTCTTCTCATTTCTAGATGCTGTATAAGGAAATTGAGTGTGGTATAACGTACTGGCTGAGAATAAAAATAAAAGTCGAAATGCATTAGAATAATAACAATAAAATTTTGTAAATTAATTAAAATTTTCTAATAAACTTAATCCTATATAATTGGCAAAGACAAAAAGCCTGTGTGAATATTCCTTGGTTCATCCATTGGACAATTCATGATACTAACAATCTTACCTGGCTTTAAACCTACTTTATAATAAATAGACCAGGCTAACAAGTCAGCAAGAGCAAGTTCGTACGATACAGTCGTGCATTTTATTTTTTTAATTCTACATAAGTAGTAGACATACACATATAATTTAAATTGACGGCTTTCACCTCATGCTTGCATCCTTGTTCAATTATATGTATTATGAAACCTATTTTTACTTGTAATAAAGATCAAATCTAATCTATACAAATTGACCTCGAAATTGTCTGCATTATGTACCTGCAAATATCTACTTTCTTTCCCAAATAACAAAATTCGATTAAAGGAACATTGGGTAGTTAGGTAATCATGAGGCAAATAATACTTAAAACTTTTACTTTCTCTTGAAAATAATAGCCGTGTTATTTTGATGAATCTATCGGCAGCAAAGCAGGGTTGGAATCGGCTAAGGTAATTTGTGATTGTCACATTTCCGACAATCATATGTGATCATATAAAGATTTTCGTCTGTGTAAGGTGATCACAAAAAATTACTGTAAACTTGGCACCACTTTAAGAGAAGTACTAAATTTTGACATAAATCCATATGTTTATGTTTGGTTTAGTTTGTCTGCAAATTGTTTTATTTGTTTTTTTTTCATGCAATGTTGAGTGCCCAAACGTTATTTACCTTTTGATATTAAAAAAAAATTTTATAATTATCTCGCAATCCAAAAAAGTTAATAGGATATTTCCAATTTGTTCTACAAACTGAGAATATAAAAATGTTTCGCTCGTTTGCCAAAAGTATTTTAATTTGTACCTACTATTAATTTATTCTAAATGCCAATTAATAACAAAATAAATTAAAAGTTGAAATAAATATGTGTGAGAAAAACAATGGCGCAAAATTTTTAACAACCCATTGTTAAGGGCTTAACATTTTACTAGTTAGCAATTTCTTAAGTGCTTATTGATTGAATAACTATTTCAAAATTTTTAAATCTTTTCTAAACTAGCAAATTGCTAATTATGCAGAAAGCTGAGCATTTGTAGGGTTTGAATTTTGATGAACGCAATTATTGTTGTTATGCGTTGTAAATTAATTATATGTTGATGAAAACCCAACATGTGCTCTAAAAAGGTATAAGTTATTTCTATTTTCATCATTTTTTTTTTTTTTTTTTTTTTTTAATTCATTTTTATTTCATTTTAACTTATAACTATCTTAAAGCTAGACAAAAATGTTTAAAACTAGCCTAATTATCAATAACTTACAACTAATTTACTGGCCCTTTACGGGCGCTCTAAATTAAACAATAACTCTTACAACTAATGTCTTTCGACCTAAAAACTATTTTAATTAAATCAAATTTTTTTTTTTATTTATTTTATATTTCAAGAAACTTATATACAAAAAACTTGATATCTGATCATTTTTTTTTTTGTACCTATAAACTAAACCTAAATATATATTAAAAATAATTAAAACTAAATAAAACTAACTTATACTAACTAACTTATCCTAACTAAAAATAACTTAAACTACTTAAAATACCTAATAATACTTATAACTACTTAAAAACTAGAACAGCCACAGCAGCATTTTTTTCGTTTTTTAATTTTTTTTGTTTATTTTTTATATGCATGCAGACACACACCAGCATGCAAGCCACCCACACATGTACATACGCACATACATATACGTACGCACATACATGTACAGACACGCAGATACATGCACGTATGCCCCCGAATACATACATATTTTTAATTTTTTTTGGTGCCACCCTGACTGTTCCCTATACCTAATGCCCTAAATCTATGTAAGTCGGCCAAGATATATCATCTTCATCGACTTTATATATCACGATGCTGTTCAGAGAGCCACCAGAACTGGTTCTCCTGTTTCGCCCTATCCCTCCGGTCCCGATCGGACACAGTCCTACTGAACCGAAGGCGCTCTTCTCCACCTTGAGCGATGACGTCTCGACCATACAGGAGTCGCCTATCCACAGTTTTCCGGCTGACGTGGTAGATGAGCGGAACCGCCCCTCCATCCTGTATCAGCCCTCGACTGTCTAAATAGAGGAATGCCTCGGGAGGGATGTAACCACTTAACCGCGCACTCTCAAAATATTCGTTATTGGGGTAATACGCCCCAAAAATTAAGCTGTTAGTTGAGGACATCGCTCTTGCAACGTGACCCCGAATCAGCTTGAACAAAAAATTATCTATTCTGTTTATGTTGGCTCTGTTGTATAGAACCTGGTTGGAATAATATCTTGTGTACTCCGACTCTTGTGTTCTGTGTAATCCAAGGCAACGTCTAAGACATTGCCTCTCAAACACCCGAATCTTTTCCATTTGAGATGGGGCAACGTTGAACCACACCGGGCATCCGTAGGCAATCATCGGCCTGATGAGGGCCATATAGCAAATCACCTTCACCCTGCTGTCAAGACGGCTGCTATAAAACAGTCGTTTTGTCAAGGCAAAGGCTCCCCTAGCCCTGGCCAAAGCAGCACCAATATGTCTGTCGAAATACAGGTACTGATCCAACCAGATGCCAAGGTACTTTACTACACTTTTACTCGCCAGTGGATGTCCATGTGGCCCTACGATCACCAGCTTGCGCCAGTTCTTTCTCGTATCCCTTGAGGCGCTAGACAACGGAGTCCTAAACAAAATAGTTTCTGATTTCTGGAAGTTGATTTTCAACTTCCAGTCATCACAATATCGCTGAATCTTGTCGAAGTCACTCTGCAAGAGACTTTTGATGACCTCAACTGTATTAGCTGTTCTGTACGCAATTAGATCGTCGGCGTACGCAATTGCCTGAGTTAGACTACCTATCAGATCGCTGGTGTAAATGCTGAATAGAATCGGCGAGTTAACCGCTCCCTGCTGAAGACCATTATTAATATTAAAAATTGCGGTAGAAGTTACATTGCCACTCTTGACAACAAACTTTCTACCATTTAGCATGTCATAAAGCATATACAATAGATGTTTACTTATACCAAGTCTGGTTAGCTTTAGATAGATACCTTCTAACCATACGGTGTCGAAGGCCTTCTCCAAATCAACCAGACAGGCACCCGTACACTGCTTTTTACTTTTGTTCCATTGGATATCAGAAACTGGTTTAGACGCGGCATGAATTGTGTCATGTCCCGCCTTAAAACCGAACTGATTATCCGGGATGATATTTTTGTCCTCCGCCCACTTGAACAGGGCTCTATTAATAACCTTTTCAAATACTTTGCTGATACTCGGAAGAAGACTTATCGACCGGAGATTCGCCGGATTGGAGTTGTCCTTTCCCTTTTTTGGGAGAGGGTGCACCACAGCTGTCTTCCACCGCACTGGATAATATGCATTATTCAGCGCGTTGTTAAACAGTGTGGTATAAATGTCAACTGCTTCTTGAGGCAAATGTCGTAGTACAACGTTGGATATACCATCGACTCCTGCAGACTTCTTTTTCTTTAATGAATCGAAGATGAGCTGGAGCTCATTCTTCGAAATTAACAGGGGACTGGGCCCATTTCGGTCGGCGATTATGGCGTTTGCCAAATCTTCATCATTAAACCCGGTAAAACCAAGGTTCTCAGATCGCCATTCGCTTATATCGTTTCGGAGCCATAAGTGATGAAGCAGAGCTCTGTTCTCCAGGTCATGATTCGGGCGAATGCTAGCATTCACCTTGTACACTTGCTGGAAAGCAGCCCCCACAGCCTCCACCTTCTCCTGCGGATCTTCGATTATGAAGAGGTCATCGTCCAAGACGGCGTCATCTGGGTCTATGCCTGCTGTCAGAAGTACGTCTCTGTTTTGTGTCGTCCTCTGGAGCTTAAGACACGGAAGGTCGTTTTGATCTTTTCTTCTGAATATCTTATTAATTTGTGGGAACATACTCGGGTCGGTAGCGTTCACGGCCCGAATTTTGTTGTCCCAAAACAAATTAATGGACAACCTATAATTTTCTTTGATCAATTGGTTGATGTTTTTGATGTACGACTTCAGTGTCCTTATCTCCAGATCTCGTGTGTCAGTAAACCGTCTGTACAAGCGTTTTAGTCTTGTCAGTAAGCCACTTTTTTGTCTGTGTAATGCATCAATTGTCGCGTTACGGTACATGTCAGTTGCGTTACGTTCTTTGTATTTCGGTATTGTCCTGTTCATTGTTCGTTGAATTGTTTCGTCCATTTGTTCTAAGTATCTGTCAATTTCAGTATTTGTCAGGTTCCTGTCATTTGGTGGGGATATATCATTTGAACGTAATTCGCTCAATAAGAAGTTCGAGAAGCGTGGCCAGCGCACCTTACTGTAATTGTAAGTATGCACAGGTACATACTCCTCCAATTCCATAAGCGCGTTCGGAAGTTGTATTACGGCGGCGAGTCCGAAGTGGTCACTGTCGTACTCGATCGTTCTTAAACAATTTTTAGGCCGATGGCCCACAGTATCAGTAATTGTTAGTCTTGCGTCTTTCAACAATAGATCCAGATAGGCTCCGCTTCTTGGAAACGATGGCCTGTCTGTAGCGAGAAGTTCAATGCGATACTCCAGCTTGTATCGACCCATCCAATTAAATAGATGGTTACCTCGAGGATTTTGTATTTGATTTCCCCAATCTGTGTGCTTGGCGTTTAAATCACCCGCCAATATATAGTAATTCTCTTCCGAGCTCAATCTTAAGCATTCAAAAAGCTTTTCAAGCTCTGTTATAAACTGTGTGGGCTGAGGTGTTTCCGGTGCATAGGCAGCGATCACATACATTCGCTTCCCCTGTTGGAGATGAATGCATATGATGCATGCCTCTAACGTCCGAAATTTTCGCACATCACTATTATATATTACCTTATGACTAATGCCTTTACGTATAAAGATTGCGACGCCTCCTCCTTGCGTGGAGTTGGGTCGGTCTCTTCTTACGATATTGTAATTGTTGTTAGTCAATTTATGTTTCTGGTTAAGCTTAGTTTCGCTAGCCATAAACACATCTGGACTTATGTCTTTAAGCAATTGGAATAAATTCGCTCTACGTTCGGTCCTAATCAGTGAATTTACATTCACAGCTAGGATCTTAAAGGGCCTCTCCGGCAGCGCGCCCTTAACCTCTAAGTTGCGTTAAGCTCGGCAAAACAGAGTAGATATAATCCACCCTAGTCGCCTGCTCCCTGATTTGGTTTTGGAGGCCGTTCAACTGGCCCTG
The DNA here is from genome assembly GCA_910595825.1 of Philhelius pedissequus. Lineage (NCBI taxonomy): Eukaryota > Metazoa > Arthropoda > Insecta > Diptera > Syrphidae > Philhelius > Philhelius pedissequus. Next base: position 99,857,992 of record OU343160.1, read on the forward strand.
AATGGCCAGTAGAACGCCCATAATGTCCGCCTGTGCCGCCGGCGCCTTAGGCACGGGGGCCTGTTGGGCGACCTTTGGTGTAGGCTGTACCGTGCTTCCCCTTCCTGACGCCATTTGGGCGTAAGAAATTTGGGGGTTGACGGGCGTTGTTGTAGGAGGGCGCACTGTTGGACGCCTTTCTACCACTGTTTGCTTTGCTGCTTTATTGTTTTTTATAAGCTGAAACGTCGGGCATCCCCGATAATTAGCGGGGTGTCCGGCGCCTCGGCAGAGTACACATTTAAGCTGGGTCCTATCTTCGACCCGTTCCTTTCCTAACTTGCATTCATCTGCATTGTGGTTCTCTCCACACTTAACGCAGCGTGACTGCATTTCGCAGTTTGCTGCGGCGTGGCCGAACCTTTGGCAGCGCATGCATTGAAGCATGTCGCCGCGCCTTTTTAATTTGTCCCAAGTTACAACCTGATAGTTGAGAACGGATATACTCCTCAAACTATCCAGTTTGCTGCTGGGTGAGAGTTGAACAAGGAAGAAGGGAAGTCTCCGCTTCTCCCGCCTAGCTCTAACTGTAGCGAACGGCTTGACCCCGATAAAGTCGAGATCGTCATTCGCTTGTTGGCGGAGTTCATTTAAGAGCACCTGTGGTTCCGTGCAGGAATCTATGCCCTTCAAAAGGACCGTTTGAAATTTTTCGGTTTTAGGGGTGAAACTAAAGAATTCGGTAGTAGTTTCTTTCAGCAACTCTTTAATTTTTTTGTGCTGTTCCAGTGTGAAGCACTGGATAGCATGCCTATCGTTATTTAATCTTTTAATAGTAAAATTATGACCTATGGTCAACTTACATAGATTTATGGTATCCTGTAACTCCATTTTATAAGTATTAATGGGTGGCACCTTTTCTTTTTTCATGATCGGCGGCTGTGGCTGCTGCTGCTGAGACTGATTTTTCTGCGGCTGTTGATTCTGCTGCTTTTGATTCTGCTGCTGCTGTTTTTCTTGCGGTTGTTTCTGGACTTGTGTCTGCTGCTGTTGTTGTTGTTTTGGCCGTTGTTGTTTTGGCTGCTGCTGTGGCTGTTGTTTTTGTAATTTTTCTTTTTTCTGCTGTTGTTCTTTTTCGTCGAGTTCTTTTAGTTGCCTCGCTCGGCGCGCTTCTTGGCTGGCCTTAACTTTACTTTTTATCTTTTCTATTTCTGCCTCCAAAGCATCAATTTGGGCGAACATTCTTTGTTCCTCGTCCTCCTCAGATGACGCCTCTGATGTGGAGAGGTTCACGAGGGCAGTACTATCGCCCGTCGTGAAGTGCCCTTCTCCTTCTTCAGACATATATGCTATACCCTCTTCGGGTGAAGTGTCTAGCTCGGTTTGTCTTGCTGCCTCTGACGTCTCGTCTATATCGGACGTATGCAGCCCAGCTGGCAGCTTTGCTGACGTGGCCGTGGATCTCCTTTTTACTAAATTTGGTGCGCACTTGATCCTCTTTCTGCGCTTTTGATTAGCATCGGATGATGTTGCCGTTGTTGTTATTGCTGATGATGTTGTTGCTGCAGAATCATTGTTTGTAATTGAAACATCTTTCGATGTTCCCTCTGCTGATGCCATCGCTGGCCTCATTGGCCCTAGGACACCTTTCGATGCCCCGGTGCTTAAACTCCTCCTCCTTTGATCGTTTTCCCAACCAATAAAGTTTTCCACTTCACGGTTGTGAAAAAAAGCTGATAAAGTTCTGATGCCCGGCTGGGAATCGAACTTGCGACCCTCGGATTCTCGGTCGGCCACTCTATCTTTGTGCTACTGCACCACTTATGAAATGTTGATTTAATATAGAACTTAAGCTCACACACGAATTTTAATTGGAAAAACTGGGAAGCCGAAAACGTCTTAACACCTCCACAGTACGAGATCGACTGTCTATTTTCATCATTTTAACTTCATTATGTACAAAAAAAAACAAAAAAAAATGGTGCACCAACAGGAGTCGAACCTGGGCACCCCGCGTGCCAGGCTGATATACTATCAGATTTCTAAATGGATTTCGCAAATTGCTAAAAGTTAAAGTAGCCATTCCGTGTTTTTAACTTTAGTAAAATGTTAAAATCGTTCAAAATTAGCTCAATCATCTTTTTAGCTTAGTAAAATGCTAAAAGTGGCTTTAACATTTTACTAAATCGTTTAAAATTTTGCGCCAATGCCTTTACCCAATTACATGTACATACTTCTGTTTTATCGCATATACTTTGTTGAATGTAATGTATATGGGTGTGCACATGTACATATATGGTTTCTATTTTCGGAATTTGTGAAATCATAAAAGCAATTTTACAAATTTACAAAATTAGAAAACAAATGAATTTTATATGAAAATGACACCAAAATAGCTGTCACAAGAAAAAGTCACAAAAATGTGATTATCACATGTGACAGTCACCTTACGCAGCCCAAATTTATTTTTTGTGACTGTCAACTATCACAAATCACCTTAGCCGATTCCACCCCAGGATTTTCCAAAAGAACGATCCGCATCAGTCTGATTTTTTGTACTTTGAAGTTGGTATTACCGACCTTGTGTCTAATAACTAAATGCAAAAATAAAAATCAACACTTGATTTGTTTTTATTTCTTCAGATTAAATGCATTTAAGGATGTTAAAACTTGAATTAAAAGATGCAATTAAAATGGATGTTTTTTCGATTCCTTTTGTGCCTAACTGATGTGGTTAGCAATGGTTTTGCATTCCCTTTGGGTTTTGAATGGTGGGGAAATATCCTTTTAACAATAGACAGATCTGCGAGTGTTACCACACTAGATCGAGCATTCGAGAGTGAGTTGCCAGACGACACAGAGCGTGCGCCGCAAATTTGTCCTGTTTTTTCTTAAATCAATGATAGATTGTGATTTCCATCATAGAGTGTGACTTCTATCATATATATGAAGCAACACGAAAGAACAAAAACTCCATTTTCCCACTTTTGTGTGTTCCAAAATATTCATTTTAAAATTGTTTTATGTGCTTGATGTTTTTTTCAATAAATCAGATCTGTTGCCGATGAAAGGGTATGTTCGCAATGTGTTTCGTAGCAAAAATGAACGCATTCATTATTTAACTATTAAGTATTCTTAAACTCTGAAACTTCGCTTACATGCTCAATCAAATCGAGTTGGAGTAGAGACGTTAATTAAAAATGAGTTATATAAAATATGGACCGAAATTCCCTTTCAGAATCTCATAATTGTGGTAAATAACAAATAAACACTGAAAAAAGATGATTATGTCCACTTTTATATTCACTGGTTGGTGAACGGTCAACTCGACTCTGAATTCAAAATGACGTAACATTGAGAAAATCTGGTTTGTTACGAATGTTAGTGTCAAGTTGATTATCTACGACATTCATCAATAAAATATGACATTTTCTGACAGGGCAATGAACTACACTTTGAAATATTTAAAGCTTTAAAATCTCACCCTTTTCCGCAGATGAAATTAAATCTGATAATTTCCAATTGTGGGTATAACAGAAGTAAGATTTTTTAGAAAAAATCTTAATAATCTTGCACGTGTTATGCTCTATCGATAACATACACTTACGTGCTGCTAATAAGTGCTTATTTATTACCAAATAACAGTTACAACTAACTTGCTCCTTAAATGCTTGTTGCTATTCCAATTTTAGATCTTCGCTGCTCAAGTTTTAGTTACTAAATTAAAATTAGGCAATTTAAGCATCGCCAGCAAAGCAGGATTTTCACACATTACAAATACAAGAACCTGATTTCGCTAAAAGTAAAAGCGAAGTCTGCTTTGGATAGATTTGCGACATTTATTCCAGTATCGAATGATATTATGTTGTTTAGTTGATAGTTCCGATGACTTTGAATAATCTCGAAGTCCTTGTTCGTAGAGTTTTTCTCTCTGTCAATGGGGACGTTCACCCATTTCTCAGTTTAGACCTCGGAAACCAAACTATCTGAATATATTTGTTAACGATTCGGATAGGTTAGCTGAAAGCAGTCAAAAATCAATAATTTTTGGTTAAGTATGTGTTGTTTTCATAAAAAAATTGTTTCACACTTATTGGAAATAAAAATTACTAACGCAATAAACTAGGCTAAAACTACATTTTGCATTTGTTTTTCGCGCTCTTTCACTTTCAGTAAAAGAAAAAGTTAGCTTATTCGGGCGAAACTGCCAGATCAACGATACTTTAATAAAAGATGCTTAAATGGCTTTGTGTCAGCTCTTATCAAATTGCCTAAAAATGCACTAACTAAAAGTGGAGCAGCGCCCCCTACCAAGGCTCTTTAATTGGAATAGCAAAAAGCATGTAAGGAGCAAGTCAGCATATATCTATTATTTAGTAATAAATAAGCACTCGTAAGCAGTACGTAAGTGTATGTTATCTATAGGAAATTATAAGACGTACAAGACATAAACTGTCGAATTGCATTGAAAGATTATTAAGATTTCGACTACAAAATCTAAATTTTTGTAAACTATAACTTGGAAATTTTCAGATTTAATTTAGCTGCGTAAGAGGGTGATATTTTAGAATTTTTCGGCGAAATTTGGCAAGAAATACATTTTAAATATTTCAAAATAAAGCTTACTGCCTAGTCAGAAAATTTCAAAATTTATTGATTGTTGTCGTGACCCTAAAATTCTTGTCAAACCATATTTTCACGATCTTACCTCATTTTGAATTCAGAGTCGAGTTGAAAGTTGATTAACTAGTGAATATAAAAGTGGACATAATCGTTGTTTTAAGTGTTTATTTGTTGCGACGTTAATCATTTTTACAAGAACAAGAATATTTACCCCAATTACGAGATTATAAAAGAGACCTTCTGTCCATATTTTATATAACTCATTTTCAATTAACCTACTTTCTGCTCTAACCCGATCTTTGTACCGTACATAAACGAAGTTCAAAAATGAATTAATAGTTAAATAATGAATGCGATCATTTTTGCAAGGAAGTAATATGCGAACATACCCCTTCATTGGCATAACATGTTATTTATTGAAAAAAACGTCAAAGACATAAAATAATTTTAAATCAACATTTCGGAACACACAGATGTTGAAAATACAACTTTTTGCTATTTCTTACTGCTTCATATTATTTCATTTCAGTTTCAGCTATTATGCCATAACACTAACAATATTTGGATTGTGAAGTTCTATTGGAACCCAAGACTGATATTAGCGTAGGTAACTGTCTGATTTGGTTTTGTTTGTATTTGTTTTCGTAATGGTTGGTGAATTCAAGGTCTATTATTAAAGAATTTCTAAGCTGCGTAGGTTCATACTTCGAACAGCAGCTGTTTGAGCCCTTGAAACCCAAGTAAGGGTAGATTCTGACCCCTCAGAATTTACCATACATGGCTATGTACGTAGCTGGCTATATATTAGCTATGTTGCTGTTGCTTGAGCACAAAACTCTTGTTGTTGCAATAAATTTGCTTCGTTTGATTGCAAGATCCATGTAACACTTGTTTGTCTTCGGAATGTGAACCACTATATTTTTTTCGTTTGCTCTTTTTCTAGAAATTCAAGCTGCCGCTCTGATGTTTTTTACTTGTGTCTTCAGGGCCAAGTTGCTGGAATGTAGGCTGTGGATGACATTCAGAGCAGATCTTGTTGGTAAGCCCTTCATTTTGTCATCTAAAATATTCGGCACAATTTCTTGGATCATATGCCTCTAGTCTGTTCTTTCCTTCGATCCAACAGCCGTGGTATTTTTGCCCATACCAGCTCCTTCATTTAATGGATCTCATGAAGAACTTTTGTGTGCGGTCGTTTAGTTCAAACCAAAAGTAATCTTGTGGTTCTATTAAAGCTGGAAAGAGGTTATCAAGTTGAGAGAGGTAAGCTTCCGATATTATGAATCCAACCCAACTGAGAAAACCGGAATAAGTTCAAGCAAGCTAAAAAGATAAATAGACCTGCAATAGTCATATTCAACAAATCAAATTTTTGAATAAACAAGAATTGAGACAAAAAATGCTACAATGTCCGAAGAGTAGTAAAAGTATTTGGTCATTAGTAAAAAAACGTACCAAATTCTACCTCCTCGTTGGTTCCAACTCTAGTTTCCAATTGTACTCCAGTGGTAAGCTCACAAAATAAAGCAAATTTTGCAATACAAATTTCTGCTAATTCTACGCTTCCGTAAGGTGTAATAACTCCTCCTGTACTAGAGAACATTAACTTTTTCAAGGGAAGTATGTTCTTTCGTACTCGTACATTTGCCAGAGTTCTTAAAGAACTAGACATATCCAAATCAGCTAGTCCATATAGTATCTCCCTATTGTTCTGAAGAGGTGTTCTTCAACGCAGGCAAAACCATGGCTTTTCCATCTGTCCCACTTTACTGGTCTTTTTCCGAGTGAATGGAAAACAGCATTTGTCCAGCGTGTCCTAAAACCACTTACGTCCTTTTTTTCCATTGACATGAAAATTATGAGCTTAAGAAATATCTTCTGGAAAGAAAGCTCCTTAATGTCCGACAGTAGGGCTTTCGTAGCAATAGGTCAACTGGTGATCTGATGGCATATCTCACAAAATAGTGGCACAAATTTTTTCATGGATTTGGAGAAAGCAATGCATTTAAAAAGTACCTTTCGGACCGCTCAATACGAGTTGTACTGGATGGTTTCAGGTCTGATATTTCGACCCTCTTTCCCATTTCTATTAATGATCTCTTGTCTGATGTCTCAAACTTCTAATCCAATATATTGTTTTGCAGACAACAGTTTCCTCAGCTTTTCATATTCGTTGTCCTTCGGATGTGCAACATCAATGGCAATGTATGACAAGCTCAATAAATTCTGACCTTGACAGCATTGTGCAATTGAAATAAAAACTGCGTAGAATTTAATGATTCAAAAACTCAGTTCTGTCGGTTAAGAACCCACACCCCATTCCGTTATCCATGAGTGGCACTTGCATTGAAGAAACCGATGAGCTTTTCGTCCTTGTTATGAGCACCAGCGACCACTCTATGTGGAATGACTACATATACGATGTCGCCAGGAACGACTGTTTAGTGTTTTCTGAGACGATGCAGGAAGTATAATATTATTGTAACGAAGCGTTACAATTTCCATTTCCAAACGACCGCCGACAGCAATTCCATACGACCAACACGTAACCATAACCCAGCAACCCATACGACCACTACCGGCCCTTAATCAGGTGCACTTACCAGCAACATAATCGAGCAACATCAATCGACCTGAAGATAGACCAGGAATTAGATTCCTAACCGTTTTTCCCCTCTAACTGCTCCTGAGTAAGTTGTGGGCTTACCCGATTTTACCTTGGACAAGCATTGGGCTAGAATTAAATTCCTAACCATCCTTCCCCTCTTACTGCTCCTGAGTAAGTTGTGTGCTTACCCGATATTCCCTTGGACTAGGCTTGGGCAGGAATTAGATTCCTAACCATTCTTGCCCTCTTACTGCTCCTGAGTAAGTTGTGGGCTTACCCGATTTTCCCTTGGACTAGCTTGGGCAGGAATTAGATTCCTAACCGTTCTTCCCCTCTTAATGCTGCTGAGTAAGTTGTGGGCTTATCCGATTTTCCCTTAGACTAGCCTTGGGTGGGAATTAGATTTCTAACCATTCTTCCCCTCTTACAGCTGCTGAATAAGTTGTGGGCTTACCCGATTTTCCCTTGGACTAGCGTTGGGCAGGAACTAGATTCCTAACCGATCTTCCCCTCTTGCTCCTTCTGGGTAAGGTGCGGTCGTGTCTATTCGCTAACCCTGTCTTCTCCTTCCGAGCAGAACGTGGGCCTGCCAATTATATGAAATACCGTGTTATCTAGCGTAAGTTAATGAGTTTGTAAGAAATATAGTAAAGAAAATATCGTAAGCAAGGAAAAATAAATAAACCGAGAACCTTCTTAAAACCCGAGTTTTATTGTGCTTTCTTCGGTATACCCTGGACACCAACGAGCTCTTGGGAAAAAAGCATCACATTATTTAAATAATATTTTATACCCTTTCATGTAAGCCCAGATTCACATTTCAAAAGAATCGATAGCATCAAACAAAAAAATGTATTACAATTTTCTGAAGTTAATTATTTATTTCGTTTTAATTTTCTGTCAAACAAATTTGCATTTAGGTGTGGTGATTTTAGAAGCCATTGAAGAAGAAGATGCACACACTTCGGCAAGGTTATTCTTATTACTATTTTAATTTCCCTTTCACACATTCTGTAGCTGCTGATAAATACATTTAACTAATTTGGGATTAAATATACATATCACTAAAATTATGATTTTATAGTCCGGATCCTTGTGGTATAAGAACGGACCAATCTAATGTATTCTAAATCTAATTCTCGCCTTCCCCTTTATGTTCAGTGAAAACTCTAAATGGGATCATTTAATATACCTATATTACTAAAAAAAATGTTGGTGTAGAAATTTTAAGTAGCTAACGATTAAAATTTAAAAACATAACTTCAAGAAAATTCGTCCTCCAGTTTTCGAAATATTGAATTTTTAATTGATTTTTATCGAAAATAAAATATATATTCATTTTTAGACATTTTTTATTGAAATCGTTAGGATTCTTAGTGAGAAAGTCTAAAATCAAAAAAAAGGGTTCAATCGCAAATTCCGTTAATAACACTCTGTTACATTTTTTTCGCCCAAAAAGTTTAAGCTATAAATACAATGACGAAGACTCATAACATGAGTTACTTATCATATAAGAAAGCAGAAAAATCATATAAGCACAATTTTTGTTAAGCAATACTATATTATATTATGAGACAGTACCTATGTACCTACTTTTTTTTTTAGCAAAAAAAACTATATAACTATATCATTGTATGCACCTATAGGCTGAAGGATACCACGCAGTTGGTATTCCAATATTTAGAATAGACGGTGTGCACAAGCATAACATCCAACACACGAGAACTAAAACGTAGAAGGACTGCAATATACAATTAATCGAAAAAAATATACAGAAATACCTATTAAAACAACAACAAAATTAATGAAAAAAATGCGAAAAGACAACTTAACATAGAACCCAAACACAGTTTCGGAAGAAAAAAGAAAGAGGACATTAATGGGGCGGAGTTACATATAAGTAAGGATAAGAAGAGGCTTCGTTCACAAGAATATATCGCGGCTACTGCAGCATCCTGCAACAGTGTAGAGGTATTGGACAAACAATTATTTACTACTAAGATAGGAAATTATTTACTTCCTTGTAGCTTTCGTTATAAAAGGAGGAAGAGATGGGGACGATGAAGCATGAAGCTCTGCACCAATCTCATTTAAGAATGATATGACATATGAGTTAAGGAGGACGCGATACGACGCAACTACTACTAATACGAGCACTACTCTACCACAAGTACATTATTTAATGTAATCATCTTCATCATGAGTATAGCAGAACAAGGACGTCCAGAACTAGGAACAGCCAAGCTTCCCATTATTTCCTCGTTTTAGCGTTATCCGTGAACAAAGTCGAAAGAGAGCCATAGAAAAGAGTCGAACAATTTTTTTTGTTTTTTTTTTTTTTGTTTTGTTTTTCACATAAAGGGCCTAACCTAACTTATTTTCTATCGCGAAGCAGTTTCACTGTGTGTACCAAATTTGCTATCCGCGGTACTTTAGATACACAAGAAAAAAAGCAAAATGGTCCAAAACGCATGGAAAAATCATTGAATATGAAGGTAAGTTTGGTGTATGGAGTCAGTGTGTTGATGTTGTTGGGGAGCTTTTAGGCATGTATTTGAAAACAAGGACACATTACGAAATAGGAGAGTGCGCAATTTTTTTTTGGGTTAAATAAAAAGGCTTTACATGTGCGAGCTTTTTTGGATGTGTATGAATTTTCTCTTATAAGTCAGGTGCGTTTTAAAAATAGGTATCTTCGAAGTTTAGTTTTGCCAAAACAGGTAGGTAGAAAAGATGTGTTGGTTGGTGGAGCATTAAGATTTTTTGATTCATATGCATTCAAACAATTTAGATAGACAAAAAAATTTTAAATGTCTCTAAAATTTCTCAATCCTTATAGGTTAAAATTACACTTCAGTAAATGTTATTTGAGTGAAATTATAATAACAAAATATTAAAGTTTCAGACTATTCAAAGCAAATCTACATACATGTATATCCACTCTACAAACGTATGTACATATGCAGATACAGCATATCATTCCCGTTAAAGAACAAGTCCAACAAAATGGTATCGTATTATTAGACAGCTTTTCAAAACAGACACTTTTAAACAAAATTTGGGAACCCTATCAAATGTGATTAGGACTGACATTTTAACCGTCAACTGGTATTTTTGAATTTAACTAAAATAATAAGGTTACTTATACATATTTGCAGTCGAGTTTTGTATAACATTTCATTTAAGCGCTTTAAGTTTAAAACAGCACTCAACGAGGTACAATCATAATGGAGCTCTCTTCGGCAAAGGTCAGCTATCGCTCAAAAAAATACATTTGTAATATCAAGAATTCTTTTCTTCGAACTAACAATTTTAGCATAAGTTAAAATGAATCCAAGTAGCTACCTTCTTAAAATTTTTAACTTAAGAATGCAAGTGTTGACTGTGAAGCAAGAACTTTTGTTCTTGGTTTAATGAGTAAAATGTAAAAACATCAAGACTTTACAATGTTGCATCATGAACGAGTTGTTAAAAAAGCTCAACAATTAAAATTGTATATCCAAATACGAAAAAACTTAAAATTTCAAGAGCGAAAATTGTTGGGAGAAAGATACATTATTAATAAATATAAGAAATCTAATTGATGGATCAAGAACCAAATATGTCAGAATTTTAAAACTATAAAGTGTTGACCCAACAAAAAATTGTCAATAAAAATTGAAAATGATATTGTTGGCTCAAATTTAAAAAATGTGAGATTTCTGTAATCGGAAATTGTTGTGTTGAATTGCTTATGAACTTTCTTAAAAAAAACGTCGTTGAAATACGTTAATGTCTTATAAGACATTATTGAAATATAGATACAATTACCTCTGTATATATATTTTTATATTTAAATTTAAGCACATACCTTTAATATAACCCTTGGTGATATTTTTAAAAAAATCAATCACAAATAAATCACATGTAGATGGTGAAGCAGAAAAAACACAAAAAGTTTTTTAATGTAAAGAAATTCATATTTTTTTTTTCATATTAGCCATACTTAAAAATAATGTACGTAATCTTCTTCTTATATATAAAGAACAATCCAAATTATGTTTGCGTGCTATCTTCTTTTTATGGGCTTGATCGATTTAAATAAAATTTTCAGGAGATCTTAAGACATTATTTGGAGAGTGCATATAAGAAATCTGTTTGCTGTCCGATGTCTAGAACCGGAGTTATAACCAAAAATGCACTCACATGTTTGTTATTGCTTTATTAGTATAAATAATATGTTTTGTTTTGTGTACACACACTTTTATTTTGGCTTCTCTTTGTTGCCGCGTGTATGAACGCAACTACAGGATTTGATTCCCATTAAATGTATTTTGATATTTTATTTTGTCGGTTGTCTAGAATGTTCCATGGATTATTTGGACGACTTAAAGGTGGAAAATTGGTTGTGAAGCTTGGAAAATTTCGGTTAATTGTGAAACTCATTGTGATAGAAGACTTTTTGCATGCATTTTGGGTGGATAAGCTTACGAGATATATATCAGACGATGTTGTGCTGCGATAAATACCACAACCCGTTAGGTTGCGTTATACATTGACTTAGGCTGTGAGCGATTTATTTCACATTATAATTTTATATTCAGAAAATGTGCTATTTTTCTTGCTGAAATTGATTCGAGTTTTGCGTATTATTACACTGATTCCGATCTAACCTTGGACGACGTACACGTCTTGCAATAAATAATCAGAATATCCGTGATAATCAAACGCAAGAAGTACGTGCAGAAGAAATAAATGGAGACGTGTCCATATTGCACCGCCTCAAACTGCAAAATCACCACCAAAAATTCGACAAAAAGTTATTAGAAGAAAAGTGGTAAATGTAGACTTCAATCGCGCTTCTTTGGAATACGATTCCGCAATCGCACTTGCTTTCTCGATTCTCCCCATGGGGCATGCAAGACATTCGTCATTTAGTTGATTCTGGCAACAATTCGGCCAAGATCTCTTTCGCTGCCTGTTGCAATTTATGTCAAATTGAAATGGTTGTTGCAATTTATGGTATCTATGGCATTGCTGCCACACTGTTTGTAGGCAGTCGAACTGCTGCACATTCAACTGTGAAGTTGGCGATGAATCTTGCCACGATTGATAAGCCAATAAATGGTCATTGTGCCCAAGAATTCGGCGACAGCTAAATTGATTCGAGAATACAAAATCATAATTTGGGATGAATGCACGATGGCTCATAAACGAGCTTTGGAGGCAGTTGACCTAACAATGAAGGCTTAAAAGGTGATTCGAGATGGTTTGGTGGGGATATGATATTGGTCAGCGGAGATTTTCGTCAAACGCTTCCTATCATCCCAAAAATCTACTGCTGCCGATGTATGTCAAGATTTATGAGTCGCATTGTAGAGCGAACCATCGGCTGCTAAGTTCTCAAGATCTTGGCAATGGCCAAATTTCTGTTAATGTCTCCACTGGATTGATATCATTCCCGGCAAATTTTTGCGAGTTAACAACGTCAAAAGAGAAACTCATCACCAAAGTAAAGTATTCACCGCCATTGCAAAAAATTATAAAAATCTCGATTGGATTTGTGAACGGGCAATACTAGCAGTGAAGAAAAAGGACGTCGTCGATAGCTCGGTAAACGGTCCTTGTTGTTTGTTTTTGCGCCGGAAAACAAATCAAAAAATATTGTTTATCATATCACCCTCTCCTTATTTTTAATCCATTCAAATAAATCACATTGAAATTTGAACTATCTGTGTTTTATTATATCTCTGCAGTTCATTTGGAGGTGTTAAATTGGGGCGAGACGAAGTTCGCCTGGTCCGCTAGTAATATATATAATACAAAAAAGTATTAATTAAAAACCTCTTCCTAGATATTTAAAGTAATACTACTTACATATTTGTTAAGCAAATGTGTGCGAATGTAATATGGGAGTTTAGTTAAATCAATAGGCAAAATGTAGCAAAATTTGGAAAAATCGTCCTGAAAAAAAAAGTTTTGCAGAGTTGTATGATGTGAAAATTCAGAGAACTTTTTATGCATAAAGTGTATGGAACATTTATCCTTGAATTGATAACGTGACAATACTGCTTAAAATATAGTATATTTGACTTCAAATCTGAAGCACCAAACATTTTTGAATGAACCAATTTCTTTTATAGCAATGTTGTAGTGTGACATAAAATGAAATTTGGCTCTTGTGCTCTTCAATCACATTATCATAAGTTTTGTTCAAATAGCAAAATTGAATTCGTTAAGAGTAACAATATCAATTTTTTCTATAAAGTTTATTTTAAAAATTGGTAAACTGTATATTTATTTGGAACCAAGTCTCCAATGATGAGCAAAAAAATGTAAACATTTTTTCATTTCAGCTGTTTTCATTTTATTATTGCAATTTTTAATTTAGTTTCCATCACCGAACGACTTATATTGCCATTAAAATGGGAATCAAACGGAAACATCTGCTTCCTAAAATTGAAAGCGTCTAAGGAAAAATATTTTATTTCTTCAAAAATAGAGTAATTTAAGATATTAGACAAGTTGTCTTTCGCAATAACTAGAAAAATATCGTGCATCATATCGCAATATTATCAACAACATGAAATTAAGTCAAAGTAGAATTTATTTATTTTATTTATTTAGCAATAACTTACACAGTAAGATACAGTATTTCATTTATTTGTGTAAGAGAACAAACATGGTGCGCAAGAGATTTAATAAGTACAGTGCCAGAAATGAAATAATTTTTTGAAAAGTGCACAATAAACCACGAACATACCTCATAAATAAGGTTCATACCTGGAAGGCGATTGTGTATATTATTCAAAATTAATTAGACGAACGAGCAAAGAAATTTGCAGAGAGCTACGCAGTTGAATGGCCAAGTAAATTGATGCGAGCTATAATGTTTATGGGGGATGTAGCAAAAAATGCCAATTTCCTTGCTCTTTGACCGGTTTCCATGAAATTGAAATATGTTGTAGCTGACATAGGATTACGAAAGAAAATTTGTTTCAAATTTGGGAAGTTTAAGTTCTGGCGCATGTAAAGGGTTATCCATTTCGCGGTTTCAAAAGTAAAGGGCTGGAATTTGACATCTGTCAAACTAAGGTGTTAAACCAATTTTTTTTCCAGACGAAAGTCTGACATTTACGAAAATGGATCGCTTAACTATCGCAAAACGCATCAAAATTGTTAAAACCTACTACGAAATGGTGATTCTGCCACAGCCATATATCGTGCTTTAAGAGGAGATTATGGTTTACATAATCGTCCAACTACGCAAGCAATTGGCAAAATTGTGAAGAAATTTGAAGAAACTGGATTGGCTACAGATATTGTAAGGCCTGTGCATCATCGTTTCGCTCGTACCACTGAATATTTCGCTGCTGTAAGTGAAAGTGTTGCCGAAGACCCGAATGTGTCGATTCCTCGTCGTTCTCAGGAATTAGGACTGTCTTACGGCACATTATGGCGTATTTTGCATTTGGATCTACACCTGCATCCATATAAAGTCCAGATCACACAACAACTGAAGCCAGCTGACCATTCACAACGTCGTAGATACGTCGAATGGGTGCTTGAACAACAGGCGGTGGACGGCGATTTTTCGAACAAAATTATCTTCAGCGAAGAAGCACATTTCTCACTCGGTGGGTATGCTAATAAACAAAATTTTCGTATTTGGGGTTCTGAGAATCCTCAAGTAATAGAATTTGGGGATGGCCGTGGCGTGATAGTTGTGTGTTCGCCTGTTAACCTCATGGCCACAGGTTCGATCCCTGCCCGTAGTATATGTCCTCTTATTTTCCATTAAAAACCAATTCCAAAAATGAACGTCATGCAATGAGTTGTTGATTTACTCATTACATGCTGTTTAGGCATAGCACTAACAATATGTGATTGAGAAAACCTTGTATACCGATAGATTATGACAAAGGATACAAAAATTAATGCGAATTATGAGGGACATAGATAAATAAGACACGGAAATGTCTCCGCATTTGTTCAGCCGCCATCCCTGAAGATAAAATCTGAGACAACAACCATCTACAGTCTCAGAACATCGCGCCACACATCTTTCCTATCATTCTTTCTCTTTCTTAACCTCACCATCACGCTCGCGCTGTGTTGAAACATTTAAAGGGTAGTATAGTCCCTTGAGCGCGAGTAGAATATAAAAACAAAAAAAAAGTAATTGAAGAGAGGCCATTACATCCACAAAAAGTCACTGTTTGGGGCGCTCTGTGGTCCGGAGGTGTGGTTGGATCTTACTTCTTCGAAAACGACGATGGAACGACTGTCACCGTCAATTCGGAGTGTTATGGTCATACGATAACCGACTTTTTTTGCGTTTATGCGTTTAACTCTTGAGCACTTGAAAACCAACATTCGGCAAGTTATGGCTGAGAAAGCGCCCAATATGTGTCAAAAAGTGGTCGAAAATTACCTCAAAAGAATCGATGCTTGCAACAATTCGCGTGGTGGTCATTTAAATGATTTAGCGTTTCACACATTATGCCAATGTTCAAGCTTTGTAATAAAAAAGAAATATCATGAAAAAAAAATATTTTATATGCGTTTTATTTACGTTTACTTTTGAAACCGCAAAATGGATAACCCTCTATCCATTTTTATTATTATTATTATTATTATTATTATTATTATTATTAACAATTTCTGCAATAAAGAATATAAATATATACGACTTTTCTAGATGTCAATGTCAGCGTGCCTGATAAAGCACATGGTGTTAAGCGAGTCCAAGCAAAAGAAACATTTTTTTCGAAATATTAAAATATTAATAAAAGATTTTAATTATTTATAATTTAATTTATAATTATTTTAAAAACTCCAATAAGTATTTATGTATGTTCCTTGTGTTTAAAAATTGTATTAAGGATAATATATAATTTAAGAAAATATTTTTATAATTTGAGTTTAAAAAAATTAATTGAATAAATGAGTTTTCTCAACGTAGGGAATCTATATATTTATATCTGTAGGGCAAATCCAATGCTTGTGATAACTGTAGGTAATATATATATATATATATATCTAGGTATGCATTTTGCATACATATTTACTTTTTTATTATTTACATATTTTATTTTCCTGTATGAGAATGAAAAAACGAATTTCATCAAAATCCGTCCTACAATTTTCGAGATACTTTGTTTTTTCAAGAAACTGATTGAAGTGATCGTTTTAACACTTTTTATCAGTTTAAAACACGATTTTTACCCACCTATACACCATTCACTTTCATTATTATACATATGTATATTATATACATAAATATGTGCATATATTTACATACCTAGGCCCCATCTATGTAGGTAGATACACATTAGCCCCCTAATTTACATAATTAAAATCTTTTTAAATATACATTTGTAGGATGGTACCTATGTCACCATTCCTTTAATCATATGCATTCGACAATTCATTATACTAAGAATCAAAGTAATCTTACCTACTTCGGTTTTAAACCTGCACAGGATAACTAAACTAGACTACCTTTAGCTACTAACAACTTCAGTGGTTAGCTACTACTTTACTCTAAAGTTGTTAGCTACTAGAGCAAGTTCGTACGATTGAGTCGTGCATTTTATTTATTGTTGAAAATAATAATTTGTGAATTTTTGTGAATTAGATTGTGGATTATTTGCAAAACAGTGTCTTACTTGCGATTATATGTATCTACTATATAAGGCAAATTATGCATTCGTCGAAAAAAGTATTGAAATAACAATCAAACATTACATTACGATGATTCGAAAAAATATGGTCTAAAAATTCTGTCCGTCCGTATGTCTGTCTGTATGCAGGTATAGACACCTGCAGCCCAAACGGGTTGGCCGAATTGCTTCAAACTTGGTATATATAGTTTTTTAGGTATTGCACGGAACGGAGGGGAAATTGAATTTTTTTTCAGCTGTTCTGCTCTTTTGTCAGCTGTTCATTGAAAACGCTTTCCATCATTGAAAAATCAAAAGTGAACTTACAAGAAAGTGGTAGGGCAAATAAAATATTTTTTTGACAAAAAATATTATATAAGTAAATATTCTACACGTTTATTTTTCTTAAAAAAAATTTATTTTTAAATCGGGCAGCGTTTCTGCCTGTTGGATTACAATTGACAAAATTGAACTTAAAACTAAACCTTAAATACTATTAATATGTTGATTCAGCAACGCCTGTTGAATTGTTCATTCCCACGAAGCATAGTGATCATATTCCATGAAAATTGCACTTTGAATTTGCTTGCTGTTGTCTTGATCATATTCCCTGGATTCCCTGGGAATTACATTTAGAATTTGTCTGTTGTTGACCTGTGGGAAGCGCATCGTCAGCAGTTCACTGTTTGTAATTAGAGTTTTCAATTTATGTGTCGTTAACTCTTCCGCCGCTAAAAATCGAACGTCCTCGTTTGATTGGTTCTTTTTAGAATAACGGGATTTGGCTGATGCTGGATACCTTTGGTAATGATGATTCTATTGTTTTGTTTAGGCTGGTTTCAGATGTGGATTCCGAAGTTACTGGATTTGTTTTGAGTACTGTCTTAATTTCAATGGGTTGGCTGTTTTTCCGAGTACATGATCTATGAATTAAAAATAGGATTAGTACGATAACTAAGGTTGATAGGCCAATATTGCTTGAAAGATTAATTTTATTTTTGAACTCTATTAGTTTAATGTTATCGATATTTTTTGCTTGCAGTTCCTTTATCATCTCAAGTGATAGGAGTTCTTCGAAAGTTCCATTTTTTGAAAAGGGTTGCATTATAGCAGGTAGAGGTCTGGTGATTGATACTTCATTTGATGTATAGGTTTGGTTGTCTATTGTAATGGTTTTATTGTGGTATTGGATGATGAATGTGCCACTTAGTTTTAATGCTTCGTTGTCTATTAGGATGGTGCTGTTATACTGGTTTAAAAGTAATAATCCAGGAGAAAGTTCCTCAACTGTAGGTATGTGTTGATTGTTTATTCTCGTACAAATGGCTGGTTGGCTTCTTAATAAATTTGTGATGCAAGTTGAATTACTTATGTCAATAAGATTCTTAAGACTACAAATAGAGAGCTTATAATATTGTTTACAATCTGATTTTATGCCAAAAAGTTTGTTTTTACATTTTAGTACATTTTCATATGGAATTTTGTTTACATAATTATCTTTTTTTACTGGTTTTAATTGAATTGTTTCACATATTTCAATTTCTGTTGTAGGTAAACTTAAAATATAAATAATTGTAGTTAGATTTGATGCAATTTTAACATTACTAAATTCTAATGCTTCTTCGAGATTTACATACGGCATATTTTCTTTTTCCAAAATTTCTTTTGTAATATTAATTTCAGTATTTGTTAATATGTAAGAATTTACTACTCCGGCCTTAGCCCAATGAATAGCATAGTCAATGTTTATTATTTCTTCTTTTATAATTTCAATTTTGTACTTAATATTTGTTATTAATTCATTTTTAACAATTTCGCTAGTTCTTAATTTCTTTAAGATTTCATTTGTTACTTTAGTTATTTGATTTATTTTTTCGAAAGACAACTTATTTATCACAACCTGTTCGTTATTATTTTCAAGTACATTATTTATTTTATTGCTAATGATTTGGAAGTCGTCATGGTCTGGATTTCCAGCAATCCATTTCCATGCGCTTCCTATAAAATCGATTGAACGTTTAGTTTTTATTGGTGGTTTTAATCGGGTAAGATGATTTTGGATTAAGGAAATTTCATGGGAAAAGTAGGGATAGAGTGTTTCACTAGTACTAATGTTTTGATTAATTACTAGTCGTATGTCGTCAATAAGTTTTTGGTATAGATTAAGGTCGATAGTATGGATTATTCTGAAAGTCCCCGTTTGTAATTTTGCTGTCCCTGTCCTTAGTGTTATCATTTGTGAGTTACTGTAGTCCAGTATTTGAATTTCCCCATTGATTAATGTGAGGATAGATCTGAAATAAGAAGAGAAATAGTTAGTTGCGAATATGGCCTTTGTAGACAACTTTCCCCGATTCTGTAACTATCGTTGTATTTCTGTTTTCTTTGACAACTTCTTCTTTGAATCGTTTGGAAAGTTTAGCCCCTAGTCGTTTGATTTGTCTTACGTAAACTATTTGTCCTGGTAAATACTGTTTAATTTTTTGTCTTTTCTTGTTATTTTGTTCAAGATCAACTTGTTGTTTGTATAAGAGTTTTTGTAAGTTGCTTTGTCGAGTCTTGTCATAATCGTTAGGTCCAAATTCTACATTGCGTCCAAAGAATAAATCAACTGGTTTTTTTCCCGTTGTAGAATGAATACTGTGATTGTACTCATTCACAGATCTTTCCAGAAGTTCCTCAAAGTCTCTATGGGTTTCGTTATTTTTAATGCACCTCATTATTTCTGAAAGAGTTGAATGGAATCTTTCAATTTGTCCATTTGCTTCACTTCTATATGGGGGTGTTGTATAAACGTTAATACCTAGCTCGTCTCTCAACATAAATAATATTGATGAAGAGTTTAGAGATCGCTCATTATCAATTACGACAGATTTCGGAACGCCAAAGAAAAATATTAGGTATCTAAGTGGTCGTCTGACATCTTCAATAGACTTACTTTTGATTATTTTTGTCTGTGCATATTTGGTAAACTTATCTAACGCAGTCATAACTAATTTTTTCTCCGTAGAGAAAATATCAATGTGGACAGTATGTCCAGGATAATTTGGCATAGGTGTTTTATTTAATTCTGGGTTATTTGGATGTCTCTCATATTTGTTTTGTTTACATACTGAACAGATTTTTATAACTCTTTTAATTTTGCTTGCCATACCGGGGAAATAGTATTTTTCTAAAATTTGTAAACGATTTTCCTGAATATTTCTATGGGCTCTATTATGGGTTTCAATGATCAAGTTTTCTTGGTCTTGCTCATTGTTGATGTTTTGAACCTCTTTGTGTGTGAATCGTATCCTATAATTGTTGAAGTGCAGTGGAAAAATTTCTTGAATAAGTCCCATAATCCTTTCTTCGGTTTTGATGCCATTAATTACCGAAGGGTTAAGGTATCTTTTTAAAATGGATGTTAGATTTTCCTTATTGAACTCGGTTTCGCTTATAATATGCTGGTGATACCCTGGGAAAACTATTTTGAACTGGTAAGTAGGGGTCTCAGATAAATTAAGAAATAGCTGACTTTTGAAAACATTAATAGGAGCTTCAACTATTGGTATCAAGTTTTGTGATGAGCTTTCATCACTATGTTCGGTAGGAGTTAATGAAAATATGTGGGTGTTAGGTGGACGCGATAAAGAATCAGCAACTATATTTGAAGTACCGGGTTTGTAGTGTAATTCGTAGTTGTATTCCTCCAGAATCGCTTTCCAGCGTTTCATTTTGGAATTCGAATTTTTATTACTCAGCGCGTATGTCAGCGGCTGATGATCTGTGGTGATTTTAACTTTCCTAGATCCGTAAAGGAACATTCTTAGAGAAGTAAGTGCCCAAATAATTGCGAGCATCTCCTTCTCGTTTGTCGCGTATGACTCTTCGGTTTTGTTGAGGCTCCTTGATAAAAATGCTATGGGTTTATTGTCCTGTGATAGGACTGCTCCCAAGGCGAAGTTGGAGGCGTCTGTTGCTAGTTCGAAACTCTTTGTAAAATCTGGATAAGAAAGTAGCACCTCTTCGGACACAAGAGCATTTTTTATTTTGCTCCATGCGTCTCTTGCCTCATCATTAAAATCAATTAGTTTCTTTTTTGATATGTGTTTGGACATGCGTCCATTCTCCCCTCTCAAAAGGGATGTCAGGGGCTTAGCTATTTTAGCATAATCTTTGATGAATCTTCGGTAGTACCCTGACATACCTAGGAATGATCTTAAATCCTTTAAAGTTTTTGGAGGTGGAAGATCCAAAATTGCTTTGACTTTCTTAGGGTTAGTTTTCAAACCTTCTTGAGAAACTACAAATCCTAAAAACTCGACTTCCGTCCGCAAAAATTCACATTTGTCCAATTGTACCTTTAGGTTTGCATCCTCGAGGGTTCTAAGGATAATTTGAAGATTTTGGAAATGCTCTTCCTCTGTTTTTCCAAAAATAATAATATCATCGATGTAAACATAGCATCGACGACTAATATGTTCACGCAAGACATCATCAAGGGCGCGTTGAAAAATAGAAGGAGCATTTTTCAGCCCGAAGGGGAGACGAGTAAACTCGTACTTTCCATTTTGTATTGAAAACGCGGTTTTCTCCCTATCTGATTCTTTTAACGGAATCTGATGAAATCCACTTTTTAGATCCAAAGTGGTAAAATATTTGTTTTTCCCTAAGTTGTACAGGACTTCATTGATTTCGGGAATCGGGTAACGATCTGGAATTGTTAATGTATTCAATTTCCTATAATCTATTACCATTCTGTATTTTTTAATTCCCGTTGAATCTTCTTTTTTGCTGACTATCCATACTGGAGAGTTGTATGGTGATCTGGAGGGACGTATGATCCCGTCCCGCAAGAGTTCCTTTACCTGTTTGTCAATTTCAGATTTCAAAGCTGTGGGATATGGGTAGGGTTTTGTGTAAACTGGACTATCAGAGGTTGTTCTAATTTCTCCTTTCACATTTGTAGTAAAAGTGAGTTTTTTATCAGGGTCGGCAAACAAATTTGGAAAGGATCCTAACATTTCTTTTAAATGAGAATATTGAGTATGAGATAAGTGAGAGCATCTGCTAGCCAGATTGTGTACCGATTCTACTTCTAATTGTTGTAGAGGAAATTTATATTTATCTTTTAGGGTGAAGTAATTTTGTTCAGTATAGATAATTGCACTAAGTTCTTTAAGGCTATCGTTACCGATAATGCCATCGAAAGTTTCTAGTCCGGGAAGAATGAAAAATTTTAGTTTTCCTATTTTGGGTCCAAAAATATCTACTTTAGCATTATGCGTAATTTTAACCTTCCCTCCTATCGAGTGAGCATAAAATTCTTTACTGTTTTTAATAGGGTTACGAATATAGCAGGATTTTAAATAGTTTTTATTAGAACCAGTATCGAGTAGAAATTTAAGTATTTTCCCGCTCTTCATCCTATATTGAAAATACGGAATCGAAGAGCAGTTTAATCTAAAAAATTGATGTTGTCGAAATCGTCCCCGTACTCGATCTCCTCTCCTTCTTCCATATAAAGTTGTTCATCAACTTCATCTGCATCGTCTTTGGAATTTTGATCAGGGCTAACATTTTTTGTGAGGGAGTTATCGTCTTCTATTGGATTTGTTTCGGTGTAGAAAGTTCGTTGGAATTTGTTCGGTACGTGCATTTGTTGAGATGCCTGACGTTTTTGAGAATGATATGGTTGTTGATTATTTTGTCGATAGTTTTGTTGATAATTTTTTTGAAAAACTGGCCTGTTTTGGTAGTTTATATTGCTCGATTGTGTAGAGGATCCCACTTCCATTGGTTCCACTCTTGGTTGTTGTTGTGGTTTTGGTGGAAGCGGGGGATGGTTGTAGTGGGGTGCTTGGTATTGGTATTGGTATTGGTATTGTTGGGGCTGTCGATTTTGATAGAAATATTGACCTTGTGGAATGTTTCGTATTTGTTGAACGAGAGGCATGTGCGCTAATTCAGGGTAAAATTTGGTATTATGCCGTGGAGGTATTTGGGGTGGTAGTGTGTTACCTATACGTTTAAGATTTACTTGACTATTATGCGCGTAATTCATTCTATACGTCATATTGTCAAGTTTTAGGCACATGTGAAGCGCTTGAGGTAAGGAAGTAGGTTCCCGAATGCTCAATAAGCGAGGTAAGTCACCGTTAAGTCCTCGAATGAATGTGTCGAGTGCTTTATCACGGTAGGAATTAGTCATTGCGGCTAAGTAATCTTCGCCTAAATCTAAGCATGCAATTTTGTCTAATATCAACGAAAGATGTTGATAGACTTGCTGATAGAAGTTTGTAATGGACTGATTACGTTGAGCGAGGCTAGTCAATTGGTATTCAAGTGTACCAATATCACGTTTATCGGAATAGTGCATCATCAGGCACTTTTTAATTTTTACCCAGTCTAACGGTGTTCTGTAGGACTCTAAGGCTGTATCTGCATCTCCTATTATTTTATGGCGAACCATATGGAGTATTGCATAATATTTAGAAGTACCTCGTAAACTATCGTACATTGTAAAAATTCGATCAACAGTTTTTCTCCACGAATTAAATTCACCCGGTCTACCGGAAAATTCACGTAAGCATTTGACAATGTCTGGTACTTTGTCAATGTCGTTAGTGTTAGTTGAAAAATCAATAGGTTGTTCTACATCGTCTGAATCGATAAAAGGATTATTTAATTTTCGTACTGTATTTACAACTAATTCACTTATTTGTCGTATGAGGTCAGAGGATAATTGGTTTTGTGTATTAGAAGAGGATGGTTGGTGTTGTGAAATAGAAGAAGCAGAAGTTTGGGGTTTTTCATTAGGTCTTAGCGACATGGTTTTTAATAAATGTTCAACCGATTTTACATCATCTTTTGACATGACTGATTTTGTTTATTTTAATT
Organism: Philhelius pedissequus; assembly: GCA_910595825.1. NCBI lineage: Eukaryota > Metazoa > Arthropoda > Insecta > Diptera > Syrphidae > Philhelius > Philhelius pedissequus. The sequence goes on from OU343160.1 coordinate 99,881,728, forward strand.
TTCTTAACTAGACAACAATTATAATTTACGTTTTAATTAAAAAAAAAAATTTTGGGCTTATAAGTTTTGTTTCACTAAAATCTCTATAATATGAATTTAATTTAAAATTTTCTTTAATTATTTCTTAACTTACAAAATTACAATAATGATGTCCATCGACGAAATTTTGATGCGATCTTGGTGGAGCGGCTAGCTTATTTTGCTTCCTTTTCTTCAGCCGTTGAGTTGTTAGCTAACGACAGCTACTAGGGGGCCCTTTACTTTGGTTTCTCCACACTATTAACCTTGAACGGTTTTAACACAGCACTGTTCTTGTCTTTGGTTTTTATTTATAATTTTTTCTGACAAAATTTCACCTTTCTACCGCCCGTTAATACTTCTTGAGTTAACACTTCTTGAGAGTTTTATATTGCGATAAATCGAATGAAACGCGTCGTTGGGTTCAGGACATAGACTTTTCACTTTTTCCCGACCGGTTACACTTCTTGAGGGTTTTCAGTACGGTATTCAAAAATGAAAAAACGTTATTAATTTGTACTACTTAAGGACTTTATTAAAACGCGATCTATGTCCCTGCTCGGGCGCCAGTAAATATTCTACACGTTTATTTTTCTTAAAAAAAATTTATTTTTAAATCGGGCAGCGTTTCTGCCTGTTGGATTACAATTGACAAAATTGAACTTAAAACTAAACCTTAAATACTATTAATATGTTGATTCAGCAACGCCTGTTGAATTGTTCATTCCCACGAAGCATAGTGATCATATTCCATGAAAATTGCACTTTGAATTTGCTTGCTGTTGTCTTGATCATATTCCCTGGATTCCCTGCGAATTACATTTAGAATTTGTCTGTTGTTGACCTGTGGGAAGCGCATCGTCAGCAGTTCACTGTTTGTAATTAGAGTTTTCAATTTATGTGTCGTTAACTTATATCTTATTACCTTCATTTTGGTACCGAAACGACGTCAGTTTTATTTTTTAAGTTACTCAGAATTGATGGTCAATATTTCAATGATGAGTTTCAATGAATGCTATAACTGGCGCCTTATACATATTTTACTGAATTTGTCACAAATGCCTCCATTTTATGTACAAAATATATATTACATATTATATATTCATTATTGGTTCATAATAAAAACTGCCTTTCGTGTAGTAAGGTATTTATAAAAAGATTCCAAAGATTATATTTAAATTGCAAATGTTTGGTATCACTCGCAACCAACTATATTATTTCTGCAATAAACGACTGATGAAATTGCAATCCAAGCGGCTTAATCATAACGCGCCTGTGCTATGCAGGTGCAGACAGCTGGTAGGTATTCGTACCTACATATATTTACATTTTATGCACAAATATATTACACAGCACATTGAACTTCCACTTCTTAAGGTCTGAAGATAATCGGAACAAAAATCGAAAAAAATGCAAAAAAAAGCACATCAAAACAAAACGAAACTCAATGTAAAATTCACTTACACACACTGAATATTTCTCCACCTGGCCTGGAATGGCAATTGTCAATTTATCTGTTTTTCCTTTCTGCTTGAAATGGCAAAACAAAAATATTTCTCAGCTAAGTCTCTTACTCTCTTCTCAAAATATTGCGACAATTCTGGCTATGATAAATTCCATGTAAAGGGTCCGCCATCTAACGTTTTTTTTTTCAACTATTGCTTATTTCGTGAATGGTAACACTTAGCTCATGTCTGATATGACAGATAATTAGTCTTATCCTTCCGCTGAACGAATATGGTTATGTATACGCTTGAACAACGCTGGGAAATATTGCGACATTACTTTGAAAATCATGGTAAAGTTGCAGAATGTGTGCGAAAATTGCGTACGGATTTTGGAAGAAGAGAATCACCGTCAGCTCCGTATGTTCGTTATCTTGTGAAAAAAAGTGAAAGAAACTGGCATCCTCATCGATAAACCAAAGCGTGAAAAGCCAAAAACAGTTCGTTCACCCGAGAATATTGCTGCTGTGGCAGAAAGTGTGCGTGAAGCGCCATCAAAATCAATTCACCGTCGTTCTCAACAATTGAACATTTCGGAGACATCATTGAGACAAATTTTGCATAAAGACCTTGGTATGACGTCATACAAAGTCCAATTGGTTCAGGAGTTGAAGCCAACTGACCATCCAATGCGTTTTCGCTTCGCTAAATGGGCCTGCGATCGACTTAGATAAGATGCCGATGTTGCCAACAAAATCATCTTTTCAGATGAAGCTCATTTTGATCTTGGCGGGTATGTAAACAAGCAAAATTGTCGTATTTGGGGCACAGAAAACCCGCACGCATACATTGAAAAGCCGATACGGTGCGGATTTTAGTCCAGAGGCATAATTGGGCCATTTTTCTTCGAAAATGAGCAAGGAGTGGCCGTTACAGTCAATAGCGATCGTTATCGGGCCATGTTAAACGAATTTTTGTTCACAAAAATTGAAGAGGAGGATATTGGCAATATTTGGTTTCAACAGGACGGCGCTACGTGCCACATAGCCGAAGCTACACTCGATGTTTTGCGCCCTGTTTTTGAAGATCGCATTATCAGCCGCAGAGCTGATGTCGTTTGGCCACCTCGGAGCTGCGATTTGACACCGTTGGACTATTATTTGTGGGGTGCCGTAAAAGATAAGTGTTACACCGACAAGCCAGAGACAATTGACGCTTTAAAGGACAATATTCGTGAAGCCATTGGTGAAATACAGCTGCACACAATCGATAATGTGCTTAAAAATTGGACCGATCGTGTAGGCTACTGCATGGCCAGCCGAGGCAGCCATTTGAATGAACTTATTTTTCCTTATTAACCGGAAGGATTGTACTTTTATATAAAAAAAAGGAATTTGAGAAAATATTCAGTAGTTTTTTTTTTATAGCATTTTCAAAAAAAAAAGTTATTTATCGGACCCGTAAGAAACTAGCGCCGCCAAGTGTCCAAATAAACCGTAAATAAAAACTACCTCATGATAAATTACTATAGATTTTATATACAACGACAATGTCCAGTGAAAGTGGTATGCAAACAAGATAAGGAATGCACGTTTCCGTTAACCAGCCATCATCATAATTGTGAGCTACCTTTACAATTTTGATATTAAATAAAAGTAAGTCTAATTCTGGACCTCAACTGAATGGCAAATATATTTGTGTTATTATTTGAACACAAAACTCACGCCCTATTTAACCAGGCATTATAGGGTATAATATAGAACTGCAAATAAGGACCGAAATAAAGTAACTTTAGATATAACATATTTAAGTTATTGCGGGATTCGATCACAAATAATATATTCAATCAATATTAATGATTGCTTCGACTCAGAAAGGTTGTGCTATTTGGGGGCAAAATTGATCGAGAATAAAGTACAAAAATCATCCCTTTGGAAATATGCAACTTAGGGCCACCATATAACTATCATAGGAAACTATGATTGCAAATTTTAATTGTTCATTTTGAGACCTTTCGGAAGTAAGATCATGAAATATTCGCATGCAAAAATAAAGCTCAATTATAAATGGTCATTGGTAAGGCACTTTATTCTTGAAAAATTAAAAGTTATACGAAGAAAGTTACGCCATATAATTTCTTTTGGATAGAAATATGAACTATCGCAATAAGCCTTACTTTGGAATCAAAATAAACATTTAATTTTCTATCGAAACCTCTCAAAATTAACGATTCTAATTTCCAATTATGGTTTTCAACGATACCTAGCGTACCGACTACAATCATTGACACCCCTTTTTTGACCCAATTATTGGGAGCCCCTCATTCAATAAGGATTCTTACAAAAACTATCAACCTTATCACGCCAATTTAATTTTAGTCTTAATCTACTACTTATTCCTCACATTTGTACATCTTTGTTTTGATTAATTAGTTCTTCAGTCGGTGTGTCGAAGTGAAAGTATTAACACGTTTTAAAAGAGTGAAAAATTTGAAAAATTTTGTGTGTTTTTGCTAAGGACATACGATTTGGTGAGCCATTTTTAGTTATTAATATATTAATATTACATACAAAAAATCTGTTTTTTAATATCAGATAATAATAATTTATTCGTATTTAACTATATTTTAAGAAATTAATTGCTATTTTTTTTTAATTAAATGGTGCCAATAATTGGTTCCAATAAACAAGTGGTTCCAATTATTGGCATTCGGGTGCCAATTATTGCAATACCAATAATAACCGTTACTTTTTTTAAGATTGAAAAAATGCCGAAAACAAGAAAACATACAAAGAAATAGATGTTCAAGAAGCTCTATTGGCCATAAAAAGTGGACATGTATCTAAAAAAGCAGCTTCTAGATACCACAAAATACTACGTCCCAATTTATTTTTGTTGTAAACTTTTTGTTTATTTTTTCATATTTAACTTATTGTTAACTTTATCTATTATTTCTATTTATTTTTTATAATTCGGAAAAAGCGGTATATGTTTATTTCATTTTTTTTTAAATGAAATTGAATGAACCACAAATTTTATAAATAAAAATACTAAAAACATAATATTGTTTTCCTTTAATTCATAGGTACCAATAATTGTACATTTTTAGGGTGCCAATGATTATAGTCGGATTCCAATAATAGTAGTTTTTGGCAATCTTTTTTAATATCCCATTTTTAACTCTTTTTTAATAAACAAATAATAAGAATTAAATATAAATAAACAAAGAAAATTCTATATTAAAATTTAGAATATTTTTCACATTTTAAAATTTTTAATTGCGAAAATTACTTGCATTTAAAATTGAAAAATTCTTAAGGGTGCCAACTTACGCTATAGGGAAAAAACGTCTAAAATAAATGTATTTTGTTGTAAAATTCTCTACAAGATGATATTTGTATAAAACTCATCGACGTTACTTTTTCGGCGTGATTTCGTATCGCTGCGTGAATTATACATAAACACCTTAATATACTAGACGTTTTTTTATAATTTAATAAAAAAATATTATTAACGTAAACAACACTGTACATGTACATTGTACGTATTTATATTGAATACGTATACCCCGAAGTACGTTTTTTATTGTAAGATAAATCTTCTTATTCTTCTGGTTCTTCTTGAAGAACGCTTCAATGTTTTTTTAACGTAGGTTGAAAAAATGCAACATTTAAATTAAATCTGTGTCTTGGTTCTGAAAGCGCAAGATTCCAATTTGTTCATTCTTGAAAAATTAAGGTTTTTAATTTTTAAGAATGCATTAATTTGTTATTAACTTCATCTTTCCTTCACACAAATTCATTTTTACTTTTTCTTATAAAAATAGTTTGTAAATATTTATTCTCCTTAAAATTTTTATTTTTTCTTATAAAAATAGTTTTTAAATATTTATTCTCTTCAACACACTTTCTTTATTTTACATTTTTTCTTAATTTAAATAATTTACTAGGTTTTCTAACAATTGTAACGATGATTTGCCAAAAAGTATTTTTCACCATCTATATACCATAATTAATTTTTGTTACCTTTTTTCCTTTTGCTTCTTTTTTTTTCTTTTTATACCTACGTTTAATTAAAAGTTATGAGCGCAGCTAACAATAACAGAGGGTTCACAGGCAGTGACACGAATACCAGTCTTTATAACATGATCAGAATTTTACGGGGCCAAAAAAACGGTTTGCGATTTTGTCACCTAAACGCACAAAGCTTGACTTATAAATTAGGGGAGTTCAGATACTTGTTTGTAGAATCTCAAATCGACATTATCTCTGTCTCCGAAACGTGGTTCCAACCAGATGTTTGTGACAATTTTTATCGAGTTCAGGGCTATAGACTTTTTCTGGCTGATCGTATTTCAAAAACTGGTGGGGGGTGTGCTCTGTATATTCGGGATGGGTTAAATTGTAGACTTGTTGGCAAATCAGATAATGGATGTCCTTTAGAATTCATATTTGTCAGTATTAAATGTAACTCTGAAAATTTCTTGGTTGGCTCGGTTTACCGACCCTACGACAACATCAGCTTAGTACCGTTAATAACTACACTAGAGACATTTTCCTGCAATTTTTCTTTCGTAATATTGTGCGGTGACTTCAACTGTAATCTACTAAATAACCAAATTTCTGACTCTTTTTTAAGTACCTTTGAAGCTCTAGATTTGAAAACAATCAACTGTACATCACCAACCCATTTTACTGAATCTTCAAGTACATTACTTGACCTCTTTATAACAAGCGACGATAATGATAGAGTTCTTCATTATAGCCAACTGCAAGCACCCGGTTTTTCCAAACACGATATGATTTTCACATGTATTAATACGTCTTGCCAAGTCGATCAACAAAGTTTCAAATTTCGTGATTTTAAAAATCTTAACGTATCGGAGATATTGCTTGATTTTCATCGCTTAAACTGGAATTCAATCTATTTCATGCAGAATGTGGATGAACAAATATCTTTTTTTAACCATAATGTTAATCTTCTTTTTGATACCCATGTTCCAATCAAAACTCGTTTGATAAAACATAAAGCTTCACCCTGGGTGAATGGCGACATCATTTCTGCAATGTCAGAACGAGATGCCGCTTACAGTCAGTGGAGAAGATATCGAATAGAACCTCTACATCAAAACTACTGCAAGCTACGGAACAAAGTTGTGAAAATGATTAGATCGGCCAAATTGATATTTTATGAACAGAAGCTCGGAACATCAAAATCCGCTAAAGACACTTGGAAACATCTTCGAGAAGTAGGTATCGGGAAACAACAAAAGTTTCACACTGATGAGATTGACTGCAATGCCCTGAATAAGAGGTTTACTTCATTACCGTGTTCTCCATCCGATGTGTTTCTCAGTGAACCCTTTAATGTCGAACAATCATTTTCAGCCAGTTCTTTTAGTTTCGACAGATTATCCGAGGAAGATGTTGTGGAGGCTATACTTTCAATTAAATCAAATGCTATCCGACTTGACTTAATTAACCCAAAGTTTATTAAGCTTTTGCTTCCCTACATTCTGAGATTTGTAACACATATCTTTAACCATATTTTGACAACATCTGAGTTCCCTACAGAATGGAAGAAAGCAAAGATCATTCCCATTCCCAAGAAATGTACAGGTACGGAAATAGATTTCCGACCAATAGCCATTCTGCCTTTTCTATCAAAAGTATTTGAAAAGACAATTTCCAAGCAAATACAAAATCATCTCACTTCTCACAACCTTCTCAGTATATGTCAGTCTGGCTTTCGACCACAAGGTAGTTGTTAATCGGCATTACTTCTAGTTGCAGATGAAATAAGAGTTGCCTTAGATAAAGACCATTTTGTTCTGCTCACGCTATTAGACTTCTCCAAGGCCTTTGATACCGTAAATCACACAGTACTTTGTAGGAGACTGCAACAAAGTTTCGGTTTTTCAAATGAGTCGTGCAAACTGATCCGCTCATATCTCAAAAGTAGACAACAACGTGTTGTAGCAAATGGTAGATCGTCTAACTTTGCTAATGTACCTCACGGGGTCCCACAAGGATCGATTTTGGGTCCTCTATTCTTCTCTATGTATATTAATGATTTGCCACACATAGTTAAAAATTGCTTTATCCATTTGTATGCTGACGATGTGCAGCTTTTGATCAGCCGGCCCATAACTGCGAAAGACGAGGCATTCTCTCTTATGAACAAGGACTTGCAAAACATCATACGTTGGTCCTTAATAAACAATCTCCACCTAAACCCTTCTAAGTCAAAGACATTGCCTATCTATCGTAAGATTTTCGATAAAACTATACTCAGCCCTCTGCAGATAGAGAATCAGACCATCGCTTATGTTGATTCTGCACGTAATCTAGGTATGGTTTTCAATCGGACTCTTACTTGGAATGACCATCTTAACAGCTCTATAGGGAAGGCTTATGGAAGCCTTAGAGCTCTTCGAATCGTTCAAAGCTTCATTCCACAGAAAACTAAGCTTCTGTTAGCAAAAACCCTTTTGCTTCCAATGCTGCTTTACTGTTGTGAGGTGTTTGGCGATTTGGACTATGAGACGTCTAGAAAACTTAATGTAGTCTATAATAACATTGCCCGTTTCGTATATAATCTCCGCCCTTTTGATCACGTTTCTCTCTTTTCTGACCAACTATGTGGTTGTAGTCTTAATAATCTATTGAAATTTAGGTCACTAAAATATCTTCAACTCTTAATTCAGACAAGACAACCCGATTATCTACACAGTAGACTGAACTTCCCTCATTCAAGTAGGTCACTCATTCTCATAACGCCAAGATTTAAATACCTGAATACTCAGCGGCAATTTTATATTCATGTCATTAACCTTTGGAACTCTCTGCCAGTTTCCATAAGAGGAATAGGAAGCACAAGGAAATTTTCATCTTCAGTTTTTAAGTATTTGGCAAATCGTTGAATTATTATTATTTTTTTTTTTATCCATAACTAGAAGTATATGAATCTTATTCATTTATTTTGTGTTCTGTTATTTAATTTTTACTTACTTTAGAATTATTATCTAACATCATTATTAAAGGCTTACAATACTTTACAAGATGTATATCTTACTTTATAAGCGTTTTTAAATAAATAAATAAATAAAAATAAATAAAATAAAAATGCAAATTGATTTGTTAAAGAAGTCAGTCTCAAAACTTATATTTGTCGTATTTAATTACAAAAATTAAAATCAATTTTGGAAAAATAGACATTGGCCCCTTCAGGACAAAGCTACAAAAGTTTGGTTTGTTATTAATTCTGTACAAGATGACATTTGTGTAAAATTCGCCGATGTTACATTTGGGTGATATATAGGTAGCAAACAAGGAAGAGGAAAAAAGTTATAAAAATAAACCTTTGAAGAGCAAAAATGTTAGCTAAAAAATTTGTTCAATTACGATTCAAAACGGTCTGATAGTTTTGATATGAGGCATGATGTTAATCAATACTGCGGTTAAAGTTGAACACTTAAGTTGGTGCTGATTTGTTTACACTTAGGTACTTGAAGCCCTTAACTATCATAAAACATCGTTATAATATTGATTTTCTTTTTTTTTTTTAAGAATAAATAATCTTACTAATATTATAAATGTGAAAGTTTATATGGATAGGTGGATGGATGGATGTATGGATGTTTGTTGCTCAATAACTCCGGAACGGCTGAACGTATCTGGATGAAATTTGGTACAGAGATAGATTATTGTCTGGAATAGGCCACATGCTACTTTTTATCTAGGAAAATGTATGGTTCCCGTGGGATAGGTGTGTTTTAATTTTTCATAGAGCTCATTCTACAAATAGCCAACATAACTTTTATTCACAAGGCGCCTAGAATCACACGGATTTGCATGAAATTTGGTTGGTAGATCGATGGGGTAGTGGATTCTCACATAGTTCATTTTTATCCCGAAAAAAGTTAATTGTTCCTATAAGAGCTTATATATGAAACAAATATATACGTGGTTGTTTGTTCCGCATTCATGCCTCAACCATTGAATGGATTTTAATGAAATTTGGAAGATTAGCCATGATTTATTTTTCCCAACTTTATTTTTGTAGTTCTTACTTTTTGAATCCAATATTAAATCTTCGCATTGTTCGCGAACATGACCATACACGATGAACATCGAAGCCAACGAACACGACATAATCTAAATTTTTGACATGCTAGGCGAGCATGTTCGTCGTTTGTGCGTATATTCAACGACTGAAGGGTTTTGAATGAAATTTTGTAGGTGAATAGATGATTTCATTAGATTCCCGTGGGTCCTTAGCATCGCACGGGTTTCTGCTAGTAGTAAATAAAAATAAAAATTAGATAAAGGTCCTAAAAGTGTTATCTTTACAAATAAAAATTGATATTGTGAAGCATTTTAGCGAAATTGTTTGTACTTTTCAGCGCCAATTTAATTGTATACCTTCAACCATAAAATTGACGCTTACATTTTATGATGCATCTACTAAGCATCATGTATTTTGCCAAAAGTATTTAATCCTTAGGTATTTCATATATATTGCATTTAATTTTTCCTATGCTGCATATTACGAAAGTTGTATAGGAAAAATACAAAACGCACGTGGTGATATTTCCTGGACTCCGGATTGTATACCTGCTTAAATAAATATTTTTCTTTTGAAAAACCAGTTACTGAATTCTTTTGAAATTCGAATTTTATATGTATATTAATAATAGTGTTTCAAATTTTTTTTTCTAAAAATGTTTTTAAAATCTTATACATAAAACATTTAAAAAAAAGCCTCTCCAACGATTTTTAAAATTGTTTTTTGATATATTCTTATTTGTTTTCCCTGAAACTATAACAACTAAGCAATCTACATAATTATTATTAAGTTTATCATCCATATATTCTTACATGTTTATATTTCATTTTACGAATTTCTACGTACATCACTGAATAGCTACATAATAAACAATGTAGGCCCTCATGTACAATAACAATAGCATAAATGTTATGTATATTGCAACTAAGTCATAAAGTTATGTGCATATAGGTACCTATTCATCTACATCCTCGACTTTCACTATTTTATGTACATACTTACATACCTATAGTCCATCTATGTATGTAGGTACATATTCCTCTCCTAACTCACATAATTAAAAGCCATAATCTAGATTTAAATATACATTTTGTGGAAAGGAACCTATCTAAATATTGCTTGAATTATAGATTGAATGTAATATGTATTACTTACATTTATTTTTCCACGAACACGGCAACCACAATGAACTGTTATCAAGCTCCTACACCAACACTGATCCAATTTTACTCTAAATGCATTCCACAGCAGGCTCACCAGATCACTGACTCTTCTCCTCGAGGAGCAATTTTGGTGTAAGGAGCCAACATTTTACAGTGATGCTCACTGAGGAGCACTCAATTATTCCTCAAGTCCGATATTCGAACTACTTTTCAAGTAGCAACTCTTTTAGTTTGTAGTATTGTTTAATATTATTTGCTTTTCTTTATTTCCAGTTGTTAGATAAATAAAAACGATCACTTTCAATAAAAAATTACACAATTTTCGAAAGTATCAACCTGTCGTCCTGGATGAGATTTGCAACGTGGACGTTTTTTAACAGATGTGGCTTTTTCAAACGTTTATCATTTAAACCGCAATCAACTTCAGTTTTTTAATGAACCAAAAGGAAGTGTTGGCAAAGTAAGTTTTTTATTAGTTCCAATTATTGAATACTAGCAGGTATCCGTGCGAATCTACGGGGTTTTCTATCCCACGAGAACCTAATGAGATCATCTATCCACCTACAAAATTTCATTAAAAACCCTTTAGTCGTTGAGGCGTGAAAGGGGACTATATACACAAACTCTCCTATTTGAATGGATGATTTTTGTAGGATAATCTAGTTTATCATCCAGCTGCTTACCAAATTTTATTAAAATCCATTGAATGTTTAAGGCGTTAATGTGGAACAAATACCGAAGTGCATAGGTATATATATTTTTCATATTTAAGCCTATCCCATAGCAACCGTAAATTTTTTCGGGATAAAAGTGACATATGTGATAATTCCGTGCCCCATCCATCTACCATTCAAATTTCATCCAAATTCGTTGATGCGTTATTGCGGATCAAACATCGAAACATTCACTCACATTTATATGTGTGTGTGTGTGCGTGTGTACTGATGTGTGTGTGGGTGGGTGTGCTTTTTTGGTGTCGTGTGTATAAAAGCTAGGTTGGTTATTTGTAGAATGAGCACTATGCAAAATTAAAACACCTATCCCATAGGAACCATACATTTTTCTGGGATAAAACTTAGCCTGTGGCCTATTTCAGACTATAATCTATCTCTGTGACAAATTTCATCCAGATCCGTTTAGCTGTTTTGGAGTTATTAAGCATCAAACATGCATCCATCCAAACTTTCACATTTAGTATAATACTAGCATATACCTGTGCGATGCTACGGACCCACGGGAATCTAATGAAATCATCTATCCACCTACAAAATTTCATTCAAATCCGTTCAGTCGTTGAATGTAGGCACAAACGACGAAGATGCTCGACCAGCATGTTCGCGCTCGCTGTGCTCTTCTTGTATGTGGGTTAGTTCGCGAGCCGCTTGCTGTTGGTAAAAAATTTCAATTTTGTCGTGATCGTTGGCTTCGATGCTCGTCGTATATGGTCATGTTCGCAAATAAATCAAGATTTAATATTGGATTCAAAAAGTTAGAACTACAAAAATAAAGTTGGGAAAAATAAATCATGGCTAATCTTCCAGCTGCTTACCAAATTTCATTAAGATCCATTCAATGTTTGAGGCGTGAATGCGGAACAAACAACCAAGTATATATTTTGTTTATATATAAGCCTCTCCTGTTCGTTCCATTTTTCGGGATAAAAATTACCTATGTGATAATCGAGTATATGTGTGTCCATGTACCAAATTTTATCCAGATCCGTTCAGCCGTTCTGGCGTTATTGAGCAAAAAACATCCATCCTTCCCACCCATCCATCCATTAATCCAAACTTTTACATTTATAATATCTGTAGGATTATCCAAGCTTCACAACGAATTTTCCACCTTTACATTGTCCAAAATCATCAAATCATGCTTTAAATTTATCTATATATGTATCATTGAAAAAAATGTTCGCGGTTTTCTAGAATTTTTCGAGTTTTCCACTAAGGATTTTCTCTTTTTTCATTCGAAAAGCCTTTCCGGAACATTTGCATACAAAATTAAATACAAAAAATCAATTTTCGGTTTTTAAAATTTCCTGACTCTTCTGGAGGGCTTACCCAAAATTTTCTTTCTCAAAAACCTTCTCCTGGATTTTACGAAAAACTAAAAAACAGTTAGAGCCAAATCGGCCCATTCGTTCTCAATTACGAATTACAATACATTTTTTCAAACCATTTTTAATAGCAGATGCCCGTGCGACGGTATACGGACTTTCTATCCCACGTGAATCTATGGACATCTATACACCTACAATTAAAAGCCGTTCAGTCGTTGAGGCGTGAAAGCGGAACAAACACCCAAGTATATGTATATATTTTTTCATATTTAAGCCTCTCCCATAGGAACCGGGATTTAATTTTTTTCGGTATAAAAATGCCCTATGTGAGAATCCAGTATTTCATGCAGATCTCTATGCGCCTTGTGAATAAAAGGTATGTAGGCTAATTGTAGAATGAGCTCTATGAAAAATTAAAACACACCTATCCCACGGGAACCATACATTTTTCCGGGATAAAAAGTAGCATATTGGCCTATTCCAGACAATAATCTATCTCTGTGACAAATTTCATCCAGATCCGTTCAGCCGTTCCGGAGTTATTGATCAACAAACATCCATACATCCATCTAAACTTTCACATTTATAATATTATTAAGATTAGTGGGATACAAGGATAAGATGTAGCTTAGAACCATGCTAAAATTCAGCTTGGATATTTTTTCCCCATGGTCTTTCCTCCCCCTGTCTCTCCAACATGCGATCCAGTTATGCATTTTATTTTTACATAATATTGAATTTATCTATAGATTTGTGGCTTTAAAGAAAAAACCAATGCCAAGATATTGTACCTAAGTGATGTGGTTTTTTTTCTTAGAAAATGTTCACTCTCGCCTTAACAAGTGGAAAAATTTAAATAAACTTTGTGTTAAATTGCAGAATTCCGTTTCGCCATTGGATGAGGCCAGCAAAAACAAAGAACAGCGAACCCTAGAACAAAAACGCAACCAACAAAATCGATGGCTGGAGTCCACAGCTGATTTTATGCGAACTTAAATAATTGGAGCACGCTAATAATGTTTAGATAAAATGATTATCAGTCCTGCTTCTCATGTACCGGAAATATATCCTTAATTTAAATTGCATCACAGCAATTACAATCTCACCAAGCTAAATATTTCTATCCACCCAAGCAAAATCTTCTGTAATAAGAGGGAAATTTACTGCTGTAGCGCTTTTTATCAAGGTGCAGCATTTAAAATAAAATTAGTTAGGGATGTGCCGTGGCAACCATTCACTTTTAGGTGATGTGCAAGCGCATATAATTGCAACAACTTGCTCTGAACCTTATATCTAATTTACATCAGCCTCAAGATAAATTGCGATTTAACATCGTATCCACCTTAAACTTTAACTAGCGCAGCTACATTGGTATTTATTCAGATACCCAGTGCAAGTTAGATAGTTTGGATAGGTATAATATTCTTACGATACTTATAGCATGCAAGTCCCGTTCACCGCTGACTAAGAAAATAATAATTTATATGTAAATTTGTGTATCTAATAAATTGAACCCTAAAGTTCCGGACGTATGCCATAATATACATACAGTCACACACTTGTAAATGACATTTTATTAGAAAAATGTTTGTTTGGTAAATACACGTTTTTTTTTATTTTATGCCATGGAACTGAACTCTGCCACCGACAAAGATCCATTTACTACGGGAGGTAGCGTTGAGTTTTTGCGACCCATTTTATACCGAATAATTGTTATCAGAACTGATAGATGTGTATGTGTTAAATAATCATAAAAATCGCGTCAGCCGTCACGCCCGCGGTGGAGCTAGGTGTAGCGGCGCGGGTCAAAGTAGTACAAATTTTTTTTCCAAAAGTCATTTACACCGCTTCAAAATTTGAGGGATGGTTATTGATGTTCTAATTAATATAAAAATTGCCGTCAGCCGCATGGATGAGGTGGAAAGACCGTCAGTCACGCTCCTAAACTTGTAAAAAAATTTGTGATAAAAGTAATTTTACACCGAATGATTTTTTTACAGATGACTCTTCAACCTTTCAAGACAATAAAACAAACCGTCAGCCGCCCGAATAGCGGTGGAAAGAACGTCAGCCGACGTCATCAACATGACGCGCACCCAGTTGATCTGAATCTTACTCAGTCACTTTAAATGATAGACTGACGAATTTTAACCACACAAACATTCAGCTGATGGCTAATTTTTATTTGTTAGTAAGCAAACAACCTGAAAATTATGATTTTCGATTTTTTATTAATTGAAAATTTTAGTGCGCAGACTATCTTTTATTCTATGGTCTAGTTAGCCATTAAATAGCGGTGGAATAAGCATTTTTTTATTAATAGGGCTGTGAGTGTTTATTGAAAGAAAAGTAAGTATCTATTGAAAAAATTCTAGAAACATTTTTTTTTCGAAGCATTAAATATTAATAAAAGAATTGAAGTTATTTTTTAAAAATCTAACAAAGTATTTATGTATGTACCTTGCATTTGAAAATATAATTAAGGCTAATACATAATTTAAGAAAGTATTTTTATAATTTGAGTTTAAAAAAATTTGTTGAACAATAATGTGTTTTCTCAACGTAGGGAATCCATATCTGAAGGGCAAATTCAAGGCTTGTGATAAGGGTAGGTGATATATACATATATATCTTGGTATCAGTGGCGAAGGGTGAATAATTTCAAGGAAAAATTTCGAGGAAAAATTAGTCGGCAGAAAATTAAATTTCGAAAATTTACTTGAAATTATTTCGTGCAATGCCTGACTTAGTATCGAACCATTAAGTTGAGTAATTCAAACCAATTTTGTTATACTTTAAGTCATTTAAATTAAATGTAACAATAAGCTCAATGCATAATAAAAGCGGTTTCAAAGAAATCTGTTCGCAGACAATATCTTAAATAAATTTATTATTAGAAATATTATTAATTTACAAGAAATATTATTATTTTGTCATAAATAATAAATAAATTAAAAAAAAGAAATTAGATAAATTAAATAATTAAAATTAAAAACTCTTTGTTTTATATGTACAAACAATATTATTTAATTATGTTAAATAATAAATTATCTTATCTACAATTTAAAATAACGTTAATTATCCGCGAATGATAATACCAGCGAGTTTCCGATAGCCCAGGCATGCGTCTGTTGGCTACTTGTTTTAAAAGATTTTAACGTTTAGTTGATTTATTAAAAAAAACGGACAATAATTTATACTGCCAAAAAAAAACTTTTAATTCCGATATATTTTCAAGTGATCGCAATAAAACTAAATTTAAAACGTGAGCATAGCAAGGAATAAAGTTAGCCATTGGGCAAGCATCAAGGACTTTCTTTTTAACACCACCCATTTCCCCATACATAACTGTCGCACCATCGTAAGATTGGCCAATTAGTTTATCCTTGCAGGAGAATATATCAAGTATATAAAAATATGCATTGTCAGCTCATCTGCGTTTTGAGACTCGCTAACGTCAAAAAAAACCAAGAAAACTTTCTTCAATTCCATCCTCCGATAGGTACCTTAGAACAGCACTTAGTTGTTCCCTATAGCTCACATCTGGTGTTTAATTCACATTTTAATTTCTGACATTAAAACTGCTGCGATACTGTGTATCAAATGGTTTTGTATATCACTTAATAGACCGGAAAAAATGTGAGTTTGTTCACTTGAGCACAGAATGACTGTTTTTTTCTGTAAATTCATTATTATTTCATATTAGCTTATAACTATCTTAAATGTTTAAAGCTAGCCTAGCTATCAATAACTTACAACTAATTTACTGGCCCTTTACGGGCGCTCTAAACTAAACAATAACTCTTAGATTTTTTAATGAAATCTGATTATTTTATTTTATTTTATTTTTTAACCAAGGAAACTTGTTAACAAAAAACTTGGTATTTTATCTTTTTTTTTTTTTTTTTTTTTTTTTTTTTTTTTTTTTTTTTTTTTTTTTTTTTTTTTTTACTGATAAACTCAACCTAAATATAGATTTAAAATAATTAAAACTAAATACAACTAACTTATACTAACTAAAAATAACTTAAACTACTTAAAATACCTAATAACACCCAAAATCACTTAAAACTACTTAAAAACTAGAATAGCCACAGCAGCATTTTTTTCGTTTTTAACATTTTTTTTTGTTAATTTTTTATATGCATGCAGACACACAATAACATGGAGCCGCCTATCCACAGTTTTCCGGCTGACGTGATAGATGAGCGGAACCGCCCTTCCATCCTGTATCAGCCCTCGACTGTCTAAATAGAGGAATGCCTCGGGAGGGATGTAGCCACTTCACCGCGCACTCTCGAAATATTCGTTATTGGGGTAATATGCCCCAAAAATAAAGTTGTTAGTTGAGGACATCGCTCTTGCAACGTGCCCCGAATCAGCTTAAACAAAAAATTATCTATTCTGTTTATGTTGGCTCCGTTGTATAGAAACTGGTTGGAGTAATATCGTTTGTACTCCGACTCTGGTGTTTTGTGTAATCCAAGGCAACGTCGAAGACACTGCCTCTCAAACACCCGAATCTTTTCCATTTGAGTTGGGGCAACGGTGGACCACACCGGGCATCCATAGGCAATCATCGGCCTGATGAGGGCCATGTAGCAATTCACCTTCACCCTGCTGTCAAGACGACTGCTATAAAATAATCGTTTTGTCAATGCAAAAGCTCCCCTAGCCTTGGCCAGAGTAGCACCTATATGTCTGTCGAAATACAAGTACTGATCCAACCAGATGCCAAGGTACTTTACTACACTTTTACTCGCCAGTGGATGTCCATGTGGTCCTACGATCACCAGCTTGCCCCAGTTCTTTCTCGTATCCCTTGAGGCGCTAAAAAACGAAGTCCTAAACAAAATTGTTTCTGATTTCTGGAAATTGATTTTCAATTTCCAGTCATCACAATATCGCTGAATCTAGTCGAAGTCACGCTGCAAAAGAATTTTGATGACCTCTACTGTTGGAGCTGTTCTGTACGCAAGTAGATCATCGGCGTACGCAATTGCCTGAGTTAGACTACCTATCAGATCGCTGGTGTAAATGCTGAAGAGAATCGGAGAGTTAACCGCTCCCTGCTGAAGACCATTGTTAATATTAAAAACTGTGGTAGAAGTTACATTGCCACTCTTGACAACAAACTTTCTACCATTTAGCATGTCATAAAGCATGTACAATAGCGGTTTACTTATACCAAGTCTTGCGAGCTTTAGATAGAGACCCTCTAACCATACGGTGTCGAAGGCCTTCTCCAAATCAACCAGACAGGCACCCGTACACTGCTTTTTAGATTTGTTCCATTGGACATCAGAAACGAGTTTAGACGCGGCATGAATTGTGTCATGTCCCATCTTAAAACCGAACTGATTATCCGGTATGATTTTGTTGTCCTCCGCCCACTTGAACAGAGCCCCATTTATAACCTTTTCGAATACTTTGCTGATACTCGGAAGAAGACTTATCGACCTGAGATTCGCCGGATTGGAATTGCCCTTTCCCTTTTCAGGGAGAGGATGCACCGCTGCTGTCTTGCACCGCACTGGATAATATGCATTATTCAGCGCGTTGTTGAACAGTGTGGTATATATGTCAACTGCTGCTTGAGGCAAATATCGTAGTACAACGTTGGATATACCATCGACTCCTGCTGATTTCTTTTTCTTTAGTGAATCAAAGATGAGCTGGAGCTCAATCTTCGAAATTAACAGGGAACTGGTCCCATTTCGCTCAGCGATTATGGCGTTTGACCGATCATATTCAGGCTTTGCATACTGTTTGTTATATTTTATAAATTTTAAATTTCCTAAAAATGTTTCGAAGTTTCTTTTTCCTGGGACCGACTTTTGTAACTAGGAATGTGTATATATTTCTTTTCTGACGTAATTGGCTTGAGCGCCAATACCGACTATCAATTTATTGCTGATTATTCCTCTAGGCGAATTTTTGAAGCTGATTTTTGTTTTCCTTTTTGACAAGTGAACGAAGAAAGAAAAGAGGATGGTCCACCGATCGTATCGCTAAGCCATTGGTTATCACTGTAGTATTCTGTTTTTACATGTTTCACTGCAGATATCCATATTTATTTTGTTAAATTTTAAACTACCTGAAAAAACTTAGGTAAATATTTTTGTATGAAATTAGCTAGACGGGTGTGATTCTACCTGAGAAATAACACAATTTATGTACGACTTATGTAGTCAAATTTAGGTTAAACTGCCTTATACTATACTAAGGCGTTTTATTTTCCATTTAATTAATCTAAGTTCTTAGGTAAATCTGCCTTCTACATAACGTGATTTTGTGTCCAGTTGTAAAAATATCCTTAGACCTTAGGTAAGGTAATTATGCCTTACATGTAGGGCAATTACTTTTATTTATATAAACTGGTTTTACCTTAGTTCTTAGGTGAATCTGCCTTTAATTAAGCTCCAATTGTACAAGTCTCAGGTTTGATCATATTGAACTAAGCCCTAAGTAATTCTAAAACTGATTATATCCTTTAAATTTTCGCTCATATTTAATAGATCTATTTAACGAATTTAAGTACCCTCAAGATTTGGCGTCCACACTCCACATATCTCGTTCATATTAAACTAACATTGAGAATGTGTTCTCTCCGAAGTGGTGTTGGATTTACACATTTGACCAAATATCAATATTCCTTTTTTTTTTTTTTTTTTTTTTTTTTTTTTTTTTTTTTTAGTATCCGATGAAATCTTCAAAAGACACTTGGTAAGAATCGGTACCGAGTAGTGCGCGACTCTTACCGCACTAAAACCACCGGTGAAATCAGGACCAATCTATGAAAGATCGACAAATGATTTTACTTTCTTAATTTATATGTAAATCGCATTGGGGGAAATTTAAAGTTATTACACTTTCCCATAGCTTTTAGAGCTTGGTTCTTTTTAATCTCCGAACATTGTCTCTTACATTTGAGACGGTCTCCAATTCGGAGTTGGTATGACTTTGCAGGCGCTGGTTGTGCGATACAGCGTGTTTTTAACCCCTTCTGTAACCATTTCAATTGGAAGGGCACGATGTAGATCGCTATTTCTTATATACCAAGGGGCATTTATTATTCTACGAAGGACCTTGCTTTGGAATTTTTGCTTGGGTTCAGCATTTGTTTTCTTTGTACAGCCCCATAGTTGGATGCCATAAGTCCAAACGGGTTTCAGTACTTCCTTAAATAACGTTAGTTTGTTCTGGATAGATAGGTCAGAGTACTTTCCTATTAACCATTACATTTTTCTATACTTCAAGTTTAGTTCTTCTCGTTTCTCTTTGATGTGTTCTTTCCATTTAAGCTTTGCATCCGAAGTCATTCTACTGTAATATTTATAAATATTGGAACATTGTTTATGTTTTTGTTAGTAAAGTTTATATGCGTCGATTTTGTTTCGTTTAATTTGATACGCCATTTCTGCGTCCAATCACTAACTTTATCGACAGCATTTTGCAATTTTAGTGTAGCCTTCGTAACGGATTTATCTGGCACCAATATTGCCGTATCGTCAGCAAAGCTGGCCATGATAGCGTTGATGTCCATGGAATATCCCATGTATATACCAGATACAGGGTTGGTCCTAGTGCACTTCCTTGTGGTACACCCGCTTCAATTTTCTTTAGTTCCGAGTAATGTTGGTCGTACCGTACTCTAAAGAGACGACTCGTAACGTAGGATTTCAGTACTGCCTGGGAAGGTCCCTATGCAGTTTGTACTCAAGTCCCAAGTGCCAAACCTTGTCAAAGGCTTGAGCAACATCTAAGTATATAGCCGAGTATACTTGTTTTTCTTCAAGTGCCTTTTCCACGACATCCGTAATTCGATGCACTTGGTCTATCGTGGAATGTTTATTTCTAAATCAAAACTGATGGCTCAGAATAAGTCTTCTTTCTTCTATTATTTTGTTAAGCCTTTTCAGTAGCAGTTTTTCAAAAACTTTTGCCATGATTGGTATAAGCGATATTGGTCTGTAAGATGTTACGTCTTTTGGTGGCTTTCCTTATTTAGGTACAACAATGACTTCTGCAATTTTCCAATGATGTTGAACATATCTTAGTTTAATGCATGCGATTATTATAAATTGGAGTTTCTTGAAGGCTATTGACCTCATTTCTTTCAAAAACTGAACAGTTAATAGATCGGATCCTGGTTATTTTTTGTTAGACAGCTTATTTTGACACATGCTTCTTACTTCTTTGAGCGTGACAAAAGATATTTCACATTCGTCGTTTCTATCAACAAACTGTAAGGGATCTGTAGCTGTGTTTGCTGGGAATGGCTTAAGAGATCAACCTCTGGTTTCGGGTTTGCGATCCCTTTGCCATTGTGAGATTTTACTGGCGGGTTTTGTGTCTGAGGTCTTTTTAGGCGCTTGGTTGCTTTCCATAAGGAATATTCGGAAGAAGCATCCGTCGTCAGATTTTTTAGGAATCTACTAAGTGAATCATTGTTAAGACGGTTAAAACTGCCTTATCATCTTTGAATCTTGTAGTTTGCCACTTTTATCGAGCTCTCCTTATTTCCAATATAAGCTCCTTTATTTCGACAGGATATTTTATTTCTTTTTCTCTCGAGTTTGAAATAGTTGGAGTACTTTCTTCTGCAGCTTGTTGCACATCAGCAATAAATTGTTCTACTTCATGATCAATTAGTTGAATTGTTTGCATAGGGGATCTCAGGTTTATAAAACTTTCAAGTTTATCTCTGAATTCGTTCCAGTTTGTTCTCTTATTCACGAGCTTGTGATTACTTTTTTCTATTATTTCTGCTTCGCTCAGTGATAAAATTACTAGAGTATGATCTGACGATAAATCATAATTACCTTCGACACTTATATGATTTCTTTTAATACATTTAACTACGAAAAAGTATATAAGGTCTGGTATTTTGTTAGTATCAGATAACCAATTTGTTGGCGAACCAGAATAATAAAATTCACAGTTGTATTTGCGGCCTGCTTTTTATAGACGTTTACTTTTTGTAGTTATGAGCCTAGATCCCCAGTGGGTGTGCTTAGCATTGTAGTCGCCACCAATGAGGAAGTTATGTCCTAACAAATTTAGGAGTTCTGTAAAGTCTTCTTCAGTTGGAGAGCGCCTCGGTGGGCAGCATATAACTGCTATTTTTGTTTTCGAGTGCTGTTGACCGTGGGAGTGCAACTCAGCGTAAATGGTTATTACCCTGGAGAAGCGGCGTGGCATGTGCCAGCGTAAATGTGGTTAACTTCTATAGATAACCCAATGTGCACAGTAAACAAAGATAACGCAGATCAGCATATATTTGCACTGACGGTTATGTATCGATAAGCAACATTTAATAAAAAAAACATAGATATATACAAATAGAGACAAGATATGTAAATAGTCCACATGAAATTGAGTATTCTTTTTGACTTACAACCGAGGTTTTACTCAAATAGTTTCGAAAGCAGCTCGATTCAAGTTTACATATACGACTTTACATCTTCAAATAATTTTTTGTCGTATTGAGCAAAGCAAAACCTGTGCAATATGCGCCCATGGTTTGATCGTCTATTAGGAGGCATTATTCGTCCTAAAAAACAACAAAGTGGTTTTTGATACATATGGCATTGAATTTCAATTGATCGTAATTCTTATACCGTCTGCGGATGTGATGCGTGTTATACGACTATCCGGAATCAGTGTAAATAATACCAAAACTCGAATCAATTGCAGCGAAAAAAATAGCATATTAGAAAATAACAATCTGAAATTGACACCTGTCAAATCGCACATAGCGTAAGTCAATGTATAACTCAAACTATCAGGTTGTGGCGTTGATCGCAGCATAGCGTAATCTAGTATATATCTCGTTAACTTCCCCATCCAAAATGCAAGCAAAACGAATTTTTCACCTTCAAATCGTCCAAAAAATCCATGGAATATTCTATAGAGTTCGATAACCGTTCCGAAAAATCAGAGGAAATCCATAGAACATTCCAGAAAGTCCGACAAAATAAAATATCAAACTCCGGTTCTAGACTTCGGACAGCAAACAGATTTCTTATATGCACTCTCCAAACATTTCTTGAGATCAGCTGAAAGTTTCATTCAAATCGATCTTGCCCAGAAAAAGAAGTTCGCTCACAACATAATTTGGATTGCTCTTTATATATAAGAAGATTTTTAATTTCTAATAATGTTTTAATTTCTAGAAATGTTAGTCAGTAGAACAGCGGCGGCAACAGCACCACAAGAGGATGTCATCAGGGAGGGGTATTATCACCCTTGCTGTGGAGTGTTGTAGTGGACGAACTGCTAGAAAATCTGAACTCCCAAGTTATACACTGTATTGGCTTTGCCGATGATATAGTTATTACAGCCCTAGGAAAGTTTAAAGAAAATTTATGTAATATAATCCAACGAGGATTAACAATCACAAGGAAATGGTGTTTTTCTGTAGGACTAAGTATCAACCCAACAAAAGCCACGATTATACCATTTAACAAGAAAAGACTTCTACCACACATGAAACCTATCCGGGAAGCTGGCGAAGTAGTACAAACTAAGAGGGAGGTAAAATACCTACGTATCACACTAGATAGTAAACTCCTCTGGAAAAAACATGTAGAATCAAACGTCGGGAAAGTCACAAAGCCCTAATGATATGCAAGAGACTTGCAGGCAAATCTTGCAGTTGCGCCGAGAATCCTTAGATGGATGTACACAATGATGGTAAGAAAGACCCATCATTACCTATGGTGCGGTCGCATGGCACAAACGAACCGAAATATTAACAACTAGGAAATCCCTAGAGAAAGTACACAGGCTCGCATGCTTAGTCATAACTGGTGCAATGAGAACCTCCCCTACATTAGCCGTGGAGGTTATACTTCATCTGTCTCCTCTACATAAGGTTATTGGAAGTGCTGCAAAGGGATCCATTATGAGATTTGCCAAAGAGAGAACTGGGACTGGCAAATGTATAGGCCTCAGGGAAAGAGACAACATTCAGAAGTCTTCAGTAACAGACCATATTGACATTCCAAGAGATGGTACGATTAAAAAATATTACTTCGAGAAAAACTTTCAAACGAAGTTAAGTAAACTGAATTGTTAACTACACTCTGAAAGCAAACACCATCAAGTGGTACACTGATGGATCGAGAACATCGGAAGTGACTGGTGCAGGAATATTTGGGCTAATAACCAAACTTTCCATACCGATGGGACAGTCTACTAGTATTTTCCAAGCTGAAGTACAGAAAGAAATTACAATAAACAAAATATTGCCATCATGTCAGACAGCCAAGCCGCACTTAAATCTTTGAGCTCCTACTCTATTAGTTCTAAGCTGGTATGGGAATGTGTAGGCAGGCTAAATGAACTCGGCAAAAATAATAATGTCACACTTCATTGGGTGGCCGTGGCTCGATAGTTGTGTGTTCGCCTGTCAACCTCATGGTCACAGGTTCGATCCCTGCCGTAATCTATGTCTTTTTATTTTTCCATTAAAAACCAATTCTTAAAATAAATGTCATACAATGATTTGTTGGTTTACTCATCACATGCTGTTTAGGCATAGAACTAACAACATGTGATTGAGTAAAACTAGTATACCGATAAAATATGGCAAAGAATAAAAAAATTAATGCGAATTATAAGGGACATCGATAAATAAGACACGGAATTTCTCCGCATTAGTTCAGCCGCCATCCCTGGAGATAAAATCTGAGACAACAACCACCTATAGTCTCCAAATGTCGCGCCACACATCTTTCCTATCATTCTTTCTCTTCCTCACCTACCTCACCCTCACGCCCGCGCTGTGTTGAAACACTTAAAGGGTATTCATAATCCCTTGAGCGCGTGTAGATTATAAAAAAAAAAAAAAAGGGTACCTGGCCACATAGGTGGCCAGGGCAATGAGGAGCAGACTCCTTGGCAAAAATAGGTGTGTCGACTCCCTTAGTGGGGCCTAAACCATACTGCGGAATAGGAGAAAATGTGATTAGAAATAAAATCAAAAAAGAAGAGGAGGCCATAAGATCCAACAATTGGATAAAACTCCCCAAACTGAGACAGTCCAAACTACTACTTGGGAATTATAACCAACAACGTTTCACAGACTGTATAACCTTAAGCAGGAACAACCTCAGAATAATAACGGGTCTCCTTACAGGACACTGTAAATTAAAAAGACATCTAAACATCCTTGGCTTAGTAAGTAGGACCACATGCAGGTTCTGTGATATAAAAGAGGAAACGCCGGACCATATTCTGTGCAATTGTGATGCACTTGTTCATCAAAGGAAAAAACAACTTGGACGATACCAGGTGGAAGCGAGTGACTTACCATCTCTAAAAATACTTCAAATACTCAAATTCATGAGAGAAATAAATTTGGAGGAAGAGATGTAAAATGAGCTATTCTCATCCAGATCTTGACGGGGCCAAAATAGATCTCAAGTTGGAAGTCAACAACCCCATAGTAATATTCATTCACTCAATTTCTAATAAACAAACACAATACGTATACATAAGTTTATACATTAGAAGGGAGGGTGGGAAAACGGACGCAGAACAGATTCGGCAATCAAACTTGTGCTTTTATAATGCACAAATGTATCTCGGACATAATCACTACTCAGCATGCAGTGCAATAAACCTTAAAAAATACGTAGATACATAGATTTTTCTTGAGCATAATGCTAATGGCAATGACAGCAAATATTATTGTAGGTAGTGTATGCGCACTACAAAAGTTAAAATAGACATTCCAATTTCTCTGCAAAAGATTGTAGTTTCTAGGGTAATATGTGATGACTGGTTGTCCATGGTTAGTAGCGTAGGTTGGTTTTTTTCTGTATGTGCTTTTTTGGCACAGTACTCAATTCTGTTTCATCCATATTATAAATAGAAGTTGTGTCCAAATAGAACTTTGCGTAGAATTCCTTAAGGTTTTTGTAGAATTTATTTTCTTGCACCTTGGCAAGACTTACGGCAACGGATTGTAGCAACCAAATTCAACTTCCTCCGCGGCCCTAAGCATACTTAAACATAATCTGATTAGATGTTATGTCTGATCAATTTGGCATTTGGTTTTGGTATTTTGTTTTTCAGAATGTTTGCTTATTATGTTAGATGCATCTGTTAAAAGAAATAATGAAAACATCATGGGAACATTATATATATTTATTTAGAACATTTAAGTGTACAAAGCAAAACTTATTTTTCTTACGACTTTGTAATTTTTATAAATTCCGTAAACATTAATACCATTTATGTAATGCATATAATAAACGAATATAAATTAATATCTTCGAGTTGAAGGAGAATTGAACATAGGGAACATAGAAAGCGCAATAAAGTCTTCTTATTTTTAGATCCTTTCGATGGCTGAGAAAGTTTCGGAAACTAAGCAACATGAGTTACAAAAAGCTTGCAAAAAAATACAAACCAATCTGGAAAACAAAATTGAGTTCTATGAATCACAAGCCTTACTACTATCAAATTGCAATAACTACAAAGAATTTTGAAAATCTGTTAAGTTAATATATGACAAAAATGTCTACAAAGCAGAGACAAAATCTCGCCTCTGGTAGATTAGATTAGATTAGATTAGATTTTTCTCTATTTAATTAAAATGTATTGTAATATTTAAGTTTAAGAATACGGACTTGACAATCGTTTGCCGTCTGCCGGATATGGCATTTCATAAAATAAAAATAAAATTAAAAATAAGCGATAATTAGATATAATTAGACAAATTATTTGCTTGTGAAGAAATAGACATACGTACATATATAGTTTTTACTCTTCAAAATTTCGACCAACTAGAGCTTAATAAGAAGTAAGAATTTTGGATGATTTTAAACAGAAACACTTTTGAAAATCTTTTGTCGGTTTCTATAAATGCACATTTTTCTACAAAACTAATCATATGAGAAAGCTAAAAACTTGAGATATCTTACAAATTGGATGTTGATTGCAAAATAATATTAATTTTACTTATGATCCTGAAGTTTCAAAAGCTATTACCATAAGTAAGTGCATGATTGCAATAGTTATACAAATTGGTCAATAGTCTTAGTCTGGAGGGCGATGATGATGCTTCAGTGAAATATTGGTAATATATTTTCTCATCAACTTTAGCTATGATTTTATCGAATATATTCTGCCAATCACTTGTATTGTTTTCGGATAAAGACAAAGTGAGATCATGCGACATGGCAAGTTGGTTCCATTCCCTGAATGGTGAAGCATTGCTTTGCAATGACCTTAATATGATTGTTCTGTGGAGATTGTTCACATCTCTCTTCATTACTTTTGTCAAATAGTTTGACTGCACCTTCAAATTCTGGGGATAAATGTGTGTTAAGCCAGATTCCACATGTAAAGCAAAGGTAGAAGTACAGTTCGGTAACCGGAAAAGTCGCTTTAAGAAATATCGTTGTACAGCTTCGAATTCATCAAAACGATTCCAAAAGCCTGGGCTCCATAACACATGCATGTTTTGACTGTAGCGTTAAAAACTTGATATTTTGAAGCGAGGTCGATACTTCGATTGGCGAAAAATGTCAGCCACATCAAGTTTAGTGCTAACTTAGCTTCACTATATTTTGATTTTACATGCTTCCCAAATTTTAAATTGAATGACAACAGCAAACCAAGGTATTCAAATTCACGAACTACACCTATGCGTTCGTTATTTAATCGCCAAATTTCTTCCCGCAGTCTTACTCTTTGTCGACTTTCGAATATCATTATCTTTGTTTTCATTACGTTTATGTATGGCAAAAGTTTTTGAAAAACTGCTACTGAAAAGGCTTCACAAAATATTAGAAGAAAGAAGACTAATTCCGACCCATCAGTTTGGATTTAGAAATAAACATTCCACGATAGACCAAGTGCTTCGAATTACGTATGTTGTGGAAAAGGCACTTGAAGAAAAACAAGAATGCTCGGCTATATTCTTAAATGTTGCTCAAGCCTTTGACAAGGTTTGGCACTTGGGACTTGAGTACAAACTGCATAGGGACCTTCCCAGGCAGTACTACGAAATACTGAAAACCTACGTTACGAACCGACTCTTTAGAGTACGGTACGACCAAAATTACTCGAAACTAAAGAAAATTGAAGACGGTGTACCACAAGGAAGTGTCCTAAGACCAGCCCTGTATCTGTTACACACAAGGGATATTCCAGTGGACATCAACGCTATCATGGCCACCTTTGCTGACTATACGGCAATATTGGTGCCAGATAAATCCGTTACGAAGGCTACGCAAAATTGCAAAATGTTGTCGATAAGGTTAGTGATTGGACGCAGAAATGGCGTATCAAATTAAACGAAACAAAATCGACGCATATAAGCTTTACTAACAAAAACATAAACAATGTTCCAATATTTATAAATATTACAGTAGTACCTTACTGCAATACCGCCAAATACCTTGGAATGACTTCGGATGCAAAGCTTAACTGGAAAGAACACATCAAAAAGAAACGAGAAGAACTAAACTTGAAGTACAGATAAATGTACTGGTTACTAGGAAAGAACTCTGATCTATCTATCCAGAACAAACTAATGTTATATAAGCAAGTGCTAAAACCCGTTTGGACATATGGCATCCAACTATGACCTTCAAATTGAAATGGTTACAGAAGTCGTTAAAAAACACTCTGTATCACACAACCAGTGATTGCAAAGTCATACTAACTCTGAAATGGAGACCGTTTTAAATGTACGAGACAATGTTCGGAGATTAAGAAGAACCAAGCCTCATGAGCTGATGGTCAAAAAGCTATGGGAAAGTGTAATAACTTTAAACTTCCCCAATGCGATTTAAATATAAATTAAGATAGAAAAATCATTTGTCGATCTTTCATAGATTGGTCCTGATTTCACCGGGGGTTTTAGTGCGGTAAGAGTCCCACACTAGTCGGTACCGATTCTTACCGAGTGTCTTTTGAAAATTTACATCGGATAAAACAAAAAAAAAAAAAAAGTTACGTTTATGTGAAGATCCCATGTATTGCAGTATGTCTTCAATTTATTTATTTGCAATTGAAGTGTACATTGATTTTCGGCTAGCAACACTAAGTCAACCGCGTACAGAAGGACCTTTATGAGATTTTCAGCAAATCTTACGCCATCTGGAAGACAACACGTTACGTTATCAATAAACAGTGCAAAAAAAATTGGAAATAAGATGCCCTGATGGACACCCGCTGACGTATCAAACCATTCTGACAACTTAGCACCATCCCATACAGCTGCACTTGAAGACGACAGAAACTTGATATACAGCCTTAAAAACACTCTGGATAATCCTAATTACGCCATTTTATAAATCAAAGCATTCCTTTTAACCGTATTGAATGCTGTTTTAAGATCCACAAAACACACATACAGCTTCTTGTTCAATATAAAGAAATCAGGCTGCAAAAGTTTACTTTTTAGACCTGTAATATTGTAAGCAAAAATGGAAAAATTAATTATTTTATTTTGGCAGACGGCTCTGTTTTCCTATTGTTTTCTTACACTCGAATGCTTTAAAAATGCATGTCCATGTGGCGCTAGCGGCGGCTGAGAGACAGATGGTGCTTCTTGTTGGTTGTCAGTCGCGATTAGCTTTGCTCCCTCGCTGCAGTCAAAGTATTCTAAAGAGCTGTCAACAAACTTCTTGTTGACAAAAGTCATTTCAGTGGTAGAGTTGATCACAAGGTCTCTCGCAAGTTTGTACACAAAAGTGTGGTTATTTAGTTGCATTTTGTGTCCTTTAATAATAATTTTAGCGTGAAGGGTTGATTTGAATCAGTTTGTTTTTAATATCGAAGTGTTTGCCTTTTTGTTCTATACATTAGTGTCTGCTCACGAAATATACTAATGACGGTTCTTTTAAGTTGATTCGGGACCGACATTATTTCCTAAGCGACATCGGGTGAGTCAAGTTCCAAAAAGACGGTTCCCCGCTGCAAGCGTGTTTTGTGTATCTCTCCAGATTTTTTTTAGAGAATTTCTTCACCTTCTTTTAATTTGAGAAGCCCCTTAGCAAGTTTGCTTAGCTACTTCAACTGCATTGGGTTCTCTATCTAGAGGCAGGTGTACAACCATACAATCCTCATTTGTTTTCCGTGAAATTATTTCAATTCGTGATTCCAGGAGTTCACAACGTTCTATCATCGCAGTCAATTTTTGACTTAACTGTGAATTGGTTGCCTTTAATGCATCCAATTCGACTGATAAGGATGCGACATCATATTTTGTGGCTAAATCTTTTATTTTCTCCGCGATTGTCTCGTTAAGAACATTTTTTAGTTGGGCAATGGACATTTTTCCGACTTCCATTCTGGATAAAATTGAATTTGAAATGTGTTTTTGTTGGTCTTATTCTGTTCTAGTGAAGTGTCGATTATGCCTCTCTTAATGCCGTTCATAGCTAAATCCCGTATTTCAAAATTGAATTTTTAAAATTAAAAAACCTTCCTACCTTGGATGATTAAGTGCATATTATTATAGCACAAAATGATTATTAGGCGCAAGGGAATAAGTTCGAACTCAATTTGATAATTTATAATTTCTTAAGCAAAAGTAGAAAAAAAATTCAAGAGCTTATATTTTATTACACTTCAAAATGACAGTTGAAATGTCAATCGTGCCTGGTATTTAAAAGATAATTTTGAAAAACTATTAAACCTTAACAACGGTGCACCGATTGTGCTGTATGCTAAGCCTTTTTTTTACCGATGAAACATTTGATGCTGTTATAACTGAGGAAGTAATTCGTGGACCGTTATTAAGCTCAAAGATTGAAAAGCACCAAGAGCTGATAGAATCACGGTAGAGTTTTTGAAATCAGCGGATCTTATTAAAAAAAACTTATGGAAAACTTTGATAGAATCATAGATACTAGAATTATACCTCGTCAATTTTGAGAAGCCACAATGTTCCCAGTCCATAAAAAATTATATTTATCTGATCCAGGCTACTATCGTGGAATATCCTTCCTTAACACCTAGTATAAATTATTTATCACAATCCTAAGTAAGCGGCTTCCTGTGTGGATGAACCATAACAAAATCCTTAAGGAATTCCAGGTGGTTTTTCGAAGTGGGTACTCTACAAACAACAACGTCTTTGTTTTGAAAATATTCCGGAGGCACTTGCAGCGAAAAAAGAAGTTAATTGTTTTATTCTTTGATTAGCTTTTCAAGCTTTACTGTAAATGTATGTCATCAAAGATTGGAAGAATTCTAGAAAACATTTATGACAGATATTTAGCAGTGGTGTGGGTGGATTGGTCATGAACGATCTTTCGGGTTTGAAACAACTATGGGAGTAAAACAGGGATGCCCTTTCTCGACGACCTCATTGATGACTTGCTATGTGGAATAGAGTTTGCTTCTATTTGCCGACGATGTTGTTACTTGCATATACACGATTATTGAAAGTTGTGGAGTTTAAATGATGCTTTCATTAGCTGCAGCTAATGTCCAAATTGTTGTCTGGAGGAACTCCTAACTAACAACTGAACTGATCGTATTGGAATGGTTGTCTGGACGATCTCCTAAAGAACCAAACTATAAGGAATTATTGCTAGCTATATCTGCTTCTAAAGATGTGTGGTTGCCGAGAGGCACTCCTTATTAACCACAAGCTGCAAAGTAAATATAACCAACTTCGAACTAATGGTCGACAAAATATTTAATTTTTCACAAAACTTTTATTGTCTATATTATAATTATTCAAAATCACGAAAGTGAAACTTTTGATGACTTTTTATGGATAAACATATGAAATTCGAACTTTTACTTGGAAATGATTTTGTTTCAAGCCAATGTGAATTTTAAGAAAGAAATGAAATAAATATATGCTTTTTTTCAAAAGTAAAATAAAACGGCTACAATTTGAATCGGATAGATAGGTTTTGTAATGAATGTGAACTCTAAGAAATAATGAAAGATTGAAAGGAAATGAAATAAAATGAACGTTATTTTTTGATTTTGAAAATACATGTAATGATGCGAATGCATTATGAAGGAATGCTGATTGTTGTTCTGTTACAACTTTAAATAAATCGAAGGCGAAATTAAAATTGAAGGATTTATAAGTATGTGGGTATAATGATTATAAGCAACCTACAGATGGAAACGCATTTTAAGGAGAAACTTGTAAAAGCCAAGAGCGCTATAATCGCTATATGGGAAAAAGGGTTTGCAAAAAAAACAGTTTCTCACTACGTAAAATACAAATTTTCCCTGCAGTAGACGAATCGATTATGTTGTACGTCGTGCAAAATTGAGGCTTTGAATAATATGAGATGGTTGAAAGACTGCTACCTTTTTATGTAAGCCTTTTTTCAACTACCCATCTTTTTAACTGTTACCACTCTTTATTGTAAGACCAATGTTTCAGTAAGAAACAGATAATACAATGTGCTCGTAGATTACCAACTTGCCAACTCTGCTTAACTCCTCTCCTTCCTGTTTTCGAATTATCTCCTCGTACCTTTTTAAAAAATTCCACCAAAACTTTTTCACCATACCTTTTCACAATCTTCTTTTCATCAAACTTGTAACTCTTCTTTAAATTTTTCTTAAGCACTCAACTCAAATCTTTTCTTTTTCCAAAAACGTTTTGTTTCCACAATGTGCAGAACGTCTTAGGTGCTGGCTATTTAATGAGCGGCAATTCCTAAGCGGCTGAGCGGTTAGTTGTGAAAATGTCATTGTCAAGTACTGTTCGCAGCAATATTTTACATGAAAGTCGCCTTAAAGTTGGGGAAATTATTTTACGTTTACAAAAAAATAAAATACACCACTGGATCGCACGTATTTTCTTTTATGTTTGATCACATCGTAAGATTCTTACTAGAAATGGTTTAATATATTTTTAAGTTGGTTTTTGCCAATTTTTCAATAAATACAAAATTTCTTTAATTTTTGCAAAACAAATTGGTATAGCAATTTTATGATAGATTGATAGATAAGTAAAATAATTTTATTTTTTTCAAAAAATAGTAATAAAAACAAGATTATGCTGGTTTACAAAATTAATTAAGACAATAACTTATTAGAGCAGTCTGTCAGGCGGTAAGTTTTGAAAATAGGACAAATACTGATGAAGGTGTTCTCGGTTGAATGAAGGTTACATATTGTGCAAAGTCCGACAGTGTTGTTACGAAACGCCCTTACATTCAAATCCAGTAACCCACATTGTGATTTTAATATAGGTTAGGTTAGGTTATAGTGGCTGTTAGATGTTAAAGATAACTAACCAACACACTTAGTCCAAGTAGAAGGGACCATTGTGGTACCACAGGAGTTGGGTTTTTTGTCCCAAAATAAAGAACTTAAAACCATTTTGAGCTTCTTATGAAGCGGAGGAGAGAATTAATGTCTAAGTGTGCTAGTTCACTAATGTCGCTGAAGAAGAAGTCTACTAGAAGAAGTCTTCGTCTGTTAGACAGTGCAGGGCATGTTCAGAGGAGATGAAGAACAGTTTCCTCCTTCTCATCATCTAAACAGCTTCTGAAAAAGTCGTTTGCGAGCACGCCGAGTCTTGCAGCATGTCTGCGTATGAGGCAGTGTCCTGTGATGACACCTATAGTGGAGCTAATGTGCCGTCTGCATAGAGAGGTCAAAGCTTTAGAGCGTTTAAAATCCAGCTTTGGCCAAATCTTTTTTATCGCTAGACACGTGTTACCAATAGTCCACCTAAGATTTGTTATCTCTATAGCATTTGGCCTTAGCATTAATTACATGTAGCGATTGGAATACCCAGGTTACTGTAGTCAGTTGAAATTGGTAGTGTTGTTCCTTGTTTGGCGAGTTCGTCGGCCCTGCAGTTTCCCGGAATATATCTGCGCCCTGGCACCCAGCATAGGTGAATGTTGAACTGTTCCGCCAGCTCTTTGAGAGATGATCGACAGTCGAGGGCTATTTTGGAGTTAGTGGAGATTGAATTCAGGGATTTGAGCGCTGCCTGGCTGTCAGAGAAAATGATGATATACTTTGTAGATATCACGTTTTCTTTAAGCCAGGATAAAACCTCCTCAATTGCCATTAATTCCGCCTGGAACACGCTACAATGGTTAGGAAGACGGAAGGAGAGACTAAGATTTAGTCTGTTAGAGTAAACACCACCCCCTACACCATCAATTGTTTTTGACCCATCGGTGAAAAACTGAATTTTTTCATCTTCCAAGAAAGCATAATCTTCCCACTGTGATCTGGAGGATATACTTACCTGGAAGTTTTGATCAAAAAGTGGTTGGGGTATGATGTAGTCTATGTTATTTTGTGGGATATTGAACGTGTTCATTATGTTAGCGTGGCCAAAACAATTGTTTTTCCACTGTGAGGTTGCCTTTCAGGCGAATAGCTGAGCAGCCTGCAGATTGCTTGCTGAAAACATCTAAGGGCGTCAGATTAAAAAGTATTTCAAGCGCTGCAGTGCGCTGAACTCTACTCAGATTATTATTACTTGTTGCTTTGTCTTGAGCAGTCCACCAAACGACCACTCCGTGTAAGTAAGAATTGGTCTACTAACCGCCGTGTATAGCCAATGGACAACACGGGGCACTAGACCCCATTTGTTGCCTATGGCCTTCTTGCAAGGGAAAAGTGCTACCGTGACTTTCTTAACTCTTTCTTGTATATGGGACTTCCAGCTTAATTTCTTATCCAAAATAAGACCCAAGTATTTTGCTTCGTCCGAGAATTTAAGACTTATACCATTTATAGATGGAGGATCAACGTGCGGAATTTTGTGTTTCCTTGTGAAGAGGACAAGCTCAGTTTTATTTGGGTTTACACCTAAACCACAATTACTTGCCCAATTGGCTAGCTTATTAAGTGCAAATTGAAGGAGGTAACAGAGAGTAGTTGGATGTTTTCCTGAAACCGTAATAGCAATGTCATTCGCATAGGTAATCACTCTAAATCTCTCCTCTTCCAGATTTTTTAACTGTTCATTCACCACTAAGTTCCAAAGGAGTGAGGACAGAACACCACCCTGTGGAGTGCCTCTACTAACAGATCTTCTTGAAGATGTAACACCCAGTTTTGAGTTGATCGTCCTACTTATCAGCTTTTGGTTGATCAACTCGCCAAGGGAGCCATCCACCTTTAGACCTGAGAGTGCATTTGTGATTGCATCTGTGTCGACGTTGCTAAAAGCGCCTTCTATATCGAGGAAAGCTACCAATGTGTATTCGTTGTGATGGAGGGAGTAGTGGCCCAATAAATATTTCATTATGTATCCGAAATGTACGTTCAGTGTTGTGAGACATGCTGTCGACAGACCAGTTTCAATATGTACTACATAGTTTGGTGTGTTATCGGGCAGGTCGAAACATCTTTTAACGAAGAACCTTTGTAGTTTTTCAACTTGCGGGTGCTCCTAGTACCCCCCCACCTGTCCACGATAATTTATAATCGACCTTGTGGCTGCATCGAGGACTTTAAATTTGGCTGAGTGTGGAACGTTTTTGTTTTTAATAAACTTCGACCAGGTAGCGTTTATTGCATTTTTCGGTGTTGCCAGTCTTGTTGTCAGATGTTCAGACCATGATATGTTGTAAGTAAATATGCCGCCGAGATACTTGTATTGGTTTGTTATTTTAATTTCAGCTTCATTAAAGTACCATTTTGCACTGGCTGCTCTGCGACCTCCATTCCTGAATATAACAATTTCTGGCTTGTCTAAATTTACTTCGAGGTTCCATTTTTCGCAGTAGGTGCTAAACTTATTGATTATAGATTGCAGCTTGGCGGGACTATCAGCTAAGAATACAATATCATCTGCATACAAAAGAACATTTATACCTAGTCCTTCCACAAATAATCCAGTTGGAAGTTCAGAGGGTAGGTCATTTAAAAACAGAACGAACAGTAGAGCACTTAATACACATCCTTGCTTAACACCTTTGTTCGTGCTGAAAAAATTGGATGCATTCTTTCCGCCACAGAGCACTGCAACTGTCCCCTGATAAAGTAGTTTGATAATTGAACTCATTTTCGTTGACATACCGCAAGCTGCCAGCTTGTGAAACAGAGCTTATCGGTTGATGTTGTCAAAGGCCGCCTTCAAATCTACAAATTTCTGTACATATTTAATAATGTAAGTTTAAAAATACAATTTCAAAAAAAAAAAATTGTCACCCGTTTTGGAGATATTGAATTAAATTTTTTTTTTATCAAAAATCCAAAAAAATATTTTTTGAAAATATTGGTAGGTATGTAATATTATTTAGAATTAGACGGATCTCCTATATAAAAATGTTGACCGTAATCCGTCCAGCCGTTAATGAGAAAGTCGCAAATAAAAAAAAATGGTTGTCAGGCAGGTACCGTTAATAACAAAATGTTTTGAAAAAAAAATAGACCATAATGTAGAATATGTCAGATTTTTTTTTTATCAAAATCGTTAGAGCCGTTTTCGAGAGTATGGTGGTAACAAAATTGTATGGCAGTGTGGTGTGGCTGGTACCATTAGTTTTGGGGCTAAAAATCTATTTGAGATAATCACCTAAAACGCTTAAATGCCAAGTACGAAGGAAATCGCTTCACCCGTTTAGGCTGTAGCTAGTTGTACAGACAGACAGAGAGGCGAAATTGCGGAGCCCAATGTCAAGTTTGATTTAAATCTCGATTTCGATTTTGTTCAAAATGCAAAACCTGCCCTATAGTACCTATACCGCAAGTAAAAAGACTTGGTGTTCATCCAATTAACCGAAAAAATTAAGTTATGGCTCAATTCATAATTTTGTATATAATAACCTCCGATAACGTGAGGATCTCTTCAGGCAGTACTAACGAATGTCAAGGATTTATTTTTAAAATCTTTAAGCCTGTCCTGACATATTATGCAGGACGGATTTGAACATCTGAAATTAAAATTTCCGTTCTGATTTTTGCCATAATTATGCATTGCGATCAGCATAATACTAAAATAATGTTATAGAATAGATTTGAAAGCTGAGCGGCGCCGCTAAGAAATGACGCTTGCCGCTCAACGACTGCGCGGCCAACTCAACATAACTTCATGTGTTTTAATTTTTTGTTTGCCGCTCAGCATTTTGCTGCTTTGTCGCTTTTTATTTTATTTTTCTACAATTTTTTACAATTTGTTATATACAATCAATATTGCATGGTATTATTGCCGTCTGCCTGATTGACAATTTGTTAATTCTTTATTATAACTAAGTTACAGTTTAATACTAAAATGCTTCGTTAAGTTTTTGTTTTTCCATATCCGAGTGCTGTTTTGCAATACATTTATAACTTTGTTACATCCATTTCATGAAGGAGGTCAAAATTTTCTACATCAGATAGATAGTCGCTGCCAAACGTGTACCTTCTGGTTTCCTTGAGTACTCCACACATTCCGACAAAATGCAGAACATCTTCCCGCTCCATCATATTACACAGGCTGCATAATAACGGTAGATCTTCTCGATGTGGCATAAAGTTCAAATTAAGTAACTCTCCTCTTAACCGGAACATGAGCGCAATTTGTTCGATTGTATAATCGTCACGGAAATAGTTTCTTTCGTTAAGATTGTAATCTAGTCTGCTATAAAGCATTCGGTGTAGAGAGCTTGAAGCTTGTTCCTTATTGCGATCTCTTGCAGCATCGTCCAAACGTGCGATCAACGTATACAAAGCAGGCTTCCATAAAACAGGGTCGCTGTAGATTACTTCGAAGTCCAAGATATTTGGATAGCTTGTAGGACAACTTTCTTAGGAAGTCGATGATTTGGCATATTTAATACTTTCATAACGTAGTCTACTTGCAGTTTTAAAGTCTTAATGAATAGTGGTGATACTCCTGTCTCTAACATTATCATATAGTTTGGAGTGTTCGGAGGAAGGCGAAAAATACGTTTTATATAAAACCTGAGTAATTTCTCCACTTGGTCATATTTTCTACCTCCCCACATCTGAACTGCATAAAAAAGAACTGATTCTGACACTGCTTCGAAAACTCGGAATTTACTGCTATGTGGAATTTCACTATTGTTGAAACATTGCTTCCATGCAATATTTATAGCGGTTTTTGCTTTCGTAAGCTTTTCGGTAAAGTGCTTTTTAATACTGAGGTTCTTTGTGAAGTAAACTCCAAGATATTTGTATTCTTGCACAACCTCAATTGTTTCATTATTGTAATAGCATTGTTCATTTGCCCCAACTCTACCTCCTCCTTTCTTAAAGATCATCACTTTAGATTTGTTTAAGTTTACTTCCAGATTCCATCTCGAATAGTAAACGGAGAGTCTATTTATCATCAATTGGAGAGATTGTGGCGTGTACGCAAGCAGTACTATGTAGTCAGCAAAGAGCAGTGCTTTTATGGCATTCAATGCCCCCAGATAAAATTTCAACAATATATTTTATGAAGAGAGCGAATAAACTTGGACTGAGGGCACAACCCTGTCTAACACCTGAGTTCGTTGAAAACCAATTGGTAATATAATACGTCTTTAATTCAATACAATATTCATGGCTGATGTAAGCTTTTTTCGAAACATTTGTTTGACTGCTTAAGCTTTGGTAGTTAAACCTTTGTTTAGATAGATATATAGATAATTTCTTTATTTAAAAAAAAAAAAATTATTTACAATATTTGTTTCTTTAAGATTAACGACATGGCAATTGCCGTCTGTCTGAACGACATTTCATAACACAATACAGATAGATAAAGAAGCTAAATTTAAATTTTAAGAATTACATATATATATTTAATAATTATTAAGCATTTAATTTAATAAGCCAACAAGTGTGATTTCAACAATTTTGAAATGATTTGAAACATTATAATAAGTATTTTGAATTGATTTGATACACAAAAAAAGATTACAACAATTTTATATTGATTTGAAAAAATAAGATTTATCAATTTTGGAATGATTTGAAACACAAAATAATGATTTATCAATTTTATAATGATTTGAAACATAAAAAGTTGTAAGTACTTAGATTCATTGCTTGAAACTTAAACTGCAATAACTGGTTGAATTTATGTAGGGCTACAAAACTATTGCGGTAATTTAGAGCATGTTTGCAGTATCTATACACTGTTAACCATCCGAGAGCTCCATTAAGTATATCATAAAGCCGAGTCGGGGGCAGATAGCTTTCTTCGAAATGCAGCCGACGAATCTCTTGAAGTAGAGTACACGTTGCAAAGAAGTAGGTGATGTCTTCAGGTTCTCTTGTGTTACATAGACTGCAGATTTGTGTGAGATCAGTTCGATGCGACATAGAGGTAAAGTTCAGGATTTCGACTCGGGCTCTAAATATATAACTAATTGCTTCAGAAGAAAACTCGTTGCTGAAATAATTAGCCTGCGATGGTATTTGGTGGTTGAGGTTTTTATACACATTTCTTGATACTGTTGTTGAGGCCCTTGACAAATGATGAGTGAAAATATTTTCATCAGTCCTGGCGATAATATCACAAAACATAGTGTGCCATTCACTCAAATTGGACTCCATAAAAGATACATTACTGCCATTAGAAAGCTGGTTCCATTCCTTAAACGGGGAGGCATTTACTTGAATGAGCCTCATCATAATGGACTTGTGAAGGCTTCTATCATCCCTCTTCATAACTTTCAATATGAAGTCTGAATTAGTTTTTAGGTTTTTAATGTAAAGAGGTGTTAAACCAGACTCCACATATATAGCATAATTGGGAGTCGAGAAAAGCAATCTAAACAAACGTTTGAAGAAATATCTTTGTACAGCTTCAAAATCCTCGAGTTGCAAATATCCAAAAATTTGGGTACTGTAGCACATACAGCAGTTGACTGTGGCTTGAAAGACACGATATTTAGATGCATGATCAATTTTTTGGTTAGAGAAAAAGATTGGCCACATTACATTTAAAGCTAAATTTAAAGCTAGATTGTAAGTCAGCAAAACTCCGAGATATTTGAAATCATGAACGAGCTCGACAGGATCGATGTTCAGGGACCAATTTTCCTCTGGGAGCCTTCTTCTCTGACGTGGTTCAAATATCATTACTTTTGTCTTGTTAGTATTGACGCACAGACTCCAGGATTCGCAAAATATACTAAGTTTGTTGATTTGCAGCTGAAGGGTAGATGGATTGTCAGCCAGTAAAACTAAATCATCGGCGTAGAGCAAAACCTTGACTTGTATACTGGCAAAGAGTATTCCTCCCGGAAGTACATCACACACGTCATCAATGAATAAGGCGAATAATATCGGACTTAATATACATCCCTGGGGGACGCCTGTTGTCGTTTTAAACCATTCAGAGAATTCAGCTCCGTCCCACACTGATGCAGTAGATGAGGCAAGAAAGTTGAAATAAAACATTAAGAATTTACGAGAAATTCCTAACGAAGAAAATTTGTACATCAAGGCATTTCTATTTACCTTGTCAAAGGCTGCTTTGAAATCCACAAAACAAGCATATAATTTCTTTTTCTGCACAATTGATCTCCTGGCAATACTCGTGAGAGCGAATATATGGTCTGGCGTTGAGAATCCTGATCGGAATCCTGCTTGGAACATGCTGGGTCGGTTGTTGTTCTCGATCCATTCCGTCAACCTTTCATATAGAATTGAAGTAAGGATCTTTCTTAATGAGTTGAGAATCGAGATTCCTCTATAGATCTCCGGCAAGTTAGAATCTCCTTTTTTAAAAATTGCGAAAATAACCGCTTTGTTGAAGTTGCTTGGAACAAATGAGTCTTCATAAAGTTTGTTGAAATATGCCAGTAGATGATTTTTAAACTGTTCCGTACTATTCTTGTAGAACTCGACTGGGATGCCATCTATGCCGGGTGCCTTGTTATTTTTCATCTTACACAGAGTAGTTTCGAGCTCAGGTAGAGTAATTGGATTATTCAGTTCGCAGATAGTGA
This sequence comes from Philhelius pedissequus, assembly GCA_910595825.1. Lineage (NCBI taxonomy): Eukaryota > Metazoa > Arthropoda > Insecta > Diptera > Syrphidae > Philhelius > Philhelius pedissequus. Next base: position 99,922,352 of record OU343160.1, read on the forward strand.
TATTGGGTTGTGCGTAATAGAAAACCTGGTGATTCTCATCAGCCGACAAAACAGTTTTAAAATGAGCTGCAAGTGTCTCAACTTCGAGCGTAGACACCAGGCTTCTACCACGCCCACCCAGCGCACGAACATTGCTCCAAAAGGTCTTTGAGTTTTTACAGTTTGCCAGCTCTTTTGCAATATTGTTGAGGTAGTCAACTTTTTTTATGGCACAAAGTCTTTTGAACTCCTCATTAATATGGAGGTAGATGTTTTTAAAAATCAAAGCATTTGTTGATCTGAACAGCTCAAGATAATTAAATGAAAACTTACGGAGTTTCGCACACCCATTATCAAACCATTTGTTTTTTGGTGTACAAACGTGGTTACGGCTGTTATTACTGTGGGCAAATGGGGATGAGGCTTTGATAACTCTTGCAATATGTTCATCAAAGCTTTCTAGACAGTTGGATTGAAGCGAAGGAATAGAGCTGATATTACGGCTAAGTAATGATTTGTATAGAGCGGTACAATTCTCTTTCCACCTCAACTTTGAAAAATTAGTTGACTGTCTCTGAACATTTTCATCGGGAAACTGAATCTTTACCACAATCGGCAAGTGCGATGAGAAATTCGTCACGCCTACTTCAAAATCTGTAGATAGCTTAAGCCATTCCAGAGATATCGCTGCAATATCAATAACATATTGTCCTTGGCTACTTATGAATGTGAACTCTCCAGAAGGGTCTTCTTTAGAAGCCCCGTTCAATACGGATAGTCCGAAGTTTTCAAAAAATTCAGTAAGCAACCTTCCATTTCGGTTAAAGGTGTCATCTTTAGAGTTTCTGGTTGCATTTAGGGTGTTTTGCGAGAATGTATTGAGAATTTTGACAATTCCTGATCCGAGCATTTAAGTCGAAGCACGAAGTCAACTAGATAAGCAAAATCAAACTGCCAGTTATTGCAATTTAAGTATGTAGGCGTAAAATTATTAGTAGCAATATTGATTATAATTCTTTTTTCAAAAATATTAATTTTAACGAAATGGGAATTTAAAGTCTTACTTACACCACATAAAATTCCCCCACTGGCCCACCATGAACATTTGATCTTATAGCTGGAGACCACAAAATATTGAAGTTCTTAAAGTATTTCACATAATTGTATTCATTTTTTTCTTCTACAAAAGTTTCCAATCAAATAATTATGTCATAATTTTGAATAAAATTATAAAAATCAGGTAATAACATTTTGTTTTTTAAACCTGTAATATTATAAGATAGGATAGTAAAATTTTTCAAGTTATATATATTGCGGCAGACGACAGATTCACCCTATTGTGATTCCACCCTTAAGGGTGGTCGATGTTGAGGTTGACGTTTATCGTCATCGAAAAATGCAGAGTATCTGTCACCGAACGTTTGGTTGACAAATGACAATTCTGTTTTGGTTTTGATAGCTAGACCCCGCGAAAATTTGTAAACAAACGAGTGACCATTAATTTGTAGTTTTTACCATTATTTTTGCGTTTGAATTAATTTCCAGCAATTTTGATCTTATTTCGACGAGTGCTTGTCTCCTCTTTCGGTACAGAAGAGATTTTTCGCGGAATACACTGATCCCCGAGCCCTTAAGCTGGCGAGCCGCGCTAAGAATTTTGTCTACCATTTCTGAAGAAAGAAGTTCGATGATGACAGTGCCGCGTTGTGTGTTGTTGTTGCGAATTTCTCGGCAGCGTTTGATGGCCAAATTCTCATCTTCCTTCATCTTGAGAAGCCCATTGCAAGTCTGCAAAGCGAATTGAGTTGCACCGGTTTCTTCATTTAAGGGAAGGTGAACGACAACGGACGATTCATTAGCTTTTCATGAAATCAATTCCAATTGATTTTCGAGTACTTCGCATCTTTGAGACACTTCGCCTAGTTTGAGGTTAAGATGAGCGTTTGCAGTTCTTAATGTTGTTACTTCATCGTAGAGACAAGTGAAATCATCTTTTGTAGCAAAAATCTTTAACTTTTCAGTAAGCATTCCATGAAAGGTGGTTTCGAGAAAATTCTTTAAATCTTCAACAGACATCTTTCCCACTTCCATTGCCAAATATTTTTTGTGTCCAAAATGCTTTTTATGATCGGGATTTGGTTTAGGTGAGATTTCGCTTAAATTTCTTTAATTTATATTATTATTCATATATATATAAGGAAAATCCCGTATAGTCGCGGCTTGTGTTACTTGAGGTTGAGATTAATTAGAAAAGCTTCGTACCTTTATTTAAATGATGAATAATAAAATGCCGATATACAAAAACTTCAGAAAATGTTGAAATACTACTTTTTTAGCGATAAAAATGCTTTTAATTTAGTTTAAATTCAAAAAATTAGCAAGAGAATACAACTTTAAACACTTTAACTTTTGACAGTTGAAATGTCATCCCCAACCTTTGTTTATTAAAACTAATAATTTTTATAAACAATTCCTAGGAATCGAACGTTTACAATTTTATTGCATTTCATAGAAAAGGAGGACACGACTAGGTTAATACCCTTTGAATAGTACGCAATCCTACTGAAAATACTTTACTTTCCCAAACCAAATACTTTTTTAGGACATATTAAATTCAATGCAATATTGAAAATCTGGGTAAAACAAGGGATGAGTTTTCAATATTATTTTATAACCCTTCGAAGTCCAAAGCTAACAGTGGAGTATATGATGCATAAATGGTTTGTAGAATTTGAATCCATTCAGGTTGAAACATCGTAACATTCTCAGGGTGTATATGCATATATACGTAGGTATAGTAAAACACAATGTCAATGTCGATGAAGCTGATGGTTCTACTGTCATCGTCTTTCGGTGTTGTCCTCCATCGATGCACATCACAGATTTTCTTTGTAAATATAAAGATATAGAATGACCCTCTTTGATATTCCCAATTATAATTTGTACAACGTGAAATAATATGTCTACTAAATAAAACAGGGTTGTATTAATTTTTTGGGAAAACCTAACGCAAATTAAAAGTGAAATAGTTTCGATTTTGATATCTTTTTAAAGTAATAAAGAAGGAACCGATTGATATTCAGTGCATTCCTCGGCACCCAAAAAAAATAAAATGCACGTACTTGCTCTTATGTTCGATCACATGAGCATAAGATTTTTAGTAGAAACAGCTCAATATGTTTTTAGTATTTTTTATTTAATTTTTTATGTACAGGGTGGCGCACGAATCGTGCTACAATCGTAATAATTTTTTTTCAGTGTGAGTAATCGGCTTGTTTTTTTTATTTTATAGGCTACTATTTAGATTTATCAAAATGAATGCTTGGGATACTGAAAAAAGGATTTGGATAGTGCAAGGGAATTTAGGCTGGAGTTTGGCGGTAATCCCCCGAGTAGACGGACCATTATGAGGCTGGTGAACATGTTGCCGAATCTTGAAGCATCGAACGAAGACCGTATGATCGAGATCCCAGTGTTCGGGTTCAGGATACAATCGTGGCTGTTGCATCGGCAATACAGGCAAATCCAAGTGTTTCGACTCGAAACTTTTCGGGCCAAATTGGAGTAAGCAGACAGTCATCACAACGGATACTTCATGATGACTTAAACTTGTTTCCGTACAAAGTCTAAATCACAAACAAGTTAAACCCTCAGGATTTGCATGTTCGCCTGGAATTTTGCCGATAAATGATTGCAATGGCCGAAGAAGACAACACATTGATAAATTGTTTGTTCATGTCTGATGAGGCCCATTTTGACTTAAACGGGAATGTTAACAAGCAAAATTGCCGTATATGGAGTGAATTTAAATCAGAAATGCTCCATGAGACGGAACTGCACCCAGAGCGAGTCAGAGTATTGTGCGCAGTTTCATCAAGGTGTATTGTCGGGCCATACTTCTTTGAAGAAAACGGTGTAACACAAACTGTCAACTGAACAGTCACTGAGGACCGTTATTTAAAGATGTTGAAGGAGTTTTTTACCCAGAACTTCGCCGAAGACGTATCCCTCTCTGCAGGACTCGGTTTCAGCAAGATGGAGCAAGTACACACGTAGCCACACAAGTTATGGTGGAGCTCAACGAAAATTCCCAAACAAATTGATATCCAGAAACTACACTTTCCGCTGGCCCCTAAAGTCACCTGACCTGACTGCAACAGACTTTTTGTATGGGGTTATGTCAAGCAGGAAGTGTAAAAAAATGAAACCCAGGAATTTGACTGAATTGAAGCAGTCCAATAAGACAATAATTGAGGCGATCCCAATTACAACCCTTCAGGCCGCAATGAACAATTCTCTGATCAGATGCCGCATATGCGTAGATGAGCGTGGAGGTCATTTGCAGTCTATCATCTTTAAAAACCATTAGTTATTTAAAATAAAATTTAATTTTTAATCCAATAAAAAAATTAATGAAATACATCGATTAAAATAAAAGTTATTAAAATTTCTTATTGTAGCAAGATTCCTGTTACCTACAAACAGTTTTTTTTAGTATGACAATTTTATGTATTTACTAATTTAAATTTAAAACCTGAATTTGCATCGACTTTACCTATATTAGTGTACATGTTTTTTTTTTTCGAGATCGTTAGAGCCGAAGGCTGTACAGCATTTTACAGACAGGCGCAAAGGCAGACAGACAGACAGACGGAATTGCGGGACCCACTTTTTTGGTGTTCCCCATTATCGTAATGTCAAATTTGATTAAAACCTTGAGTTCGATTTTTTTTCCAAATTTTGTTCCCTATAGTGTCTTACCTATATCGCAAGTAAAAACTGTTGAGTACACTAAGTATATAGAAAAGTGTAAATATATTACAGAAGTTACGTAAATATAACAAAATTGGGGGGGGGGGGGGCGACTTTCCATAGGGGGAGCACGCGTAGAACTTTGATTGTTTTACAGTGACCTAGGGGTCTCTATAGAACAGCCAAATTGAAATTATTTATGACTTTTATTCCAAAATGCGTTTCGCCCGGACACGATAGTTGGGCTCATCAGTTAGATGCTATCGTGTCGCTCTAAGACGCACTATTTTTTGGTCGATGACTACCGACTCTAATAAAATTTTCAGCACATACATACTGAAAATTATATTTTTCTAGGGGAATTTGGTCAAATTCATGCACCCAGAAATATATGTATGTTACGCCCGTGGTCTGGCTAGTTGTAAATAAATAGAAGAAAACGCAAATAATACCTACATATTATTTTTGTTTTTGGTTTAGTGGACTGTGTGGGTTTAAGTCAAATTGAAATTATTTATGACTTTTAGTCCAAAATGCGTTTCGCCCGGACACGATAGTTGGGCTCATCACTTAGATGCTATCGTGTCGCTCTAAGACGCACTATTTTTTGGTCGATGACTACCGACTCTAATAAAATTTTTTTTCAGCACATACATACTGAAAATTATATTTTTCTAGGGGAATTTGGTCAAATTCATGCACCCAGAAATATATGTATGTTACGCCCGTGGTCTGGCTAGTTGTAAATAAATAGAAGAAAACGCAAATAATACCTACATATTATTTTTGTTTTTGGTTTAGTGGACTGTGTGGGTTTAAGTCAAATTGAAATTATTTATGACTTTTAGTCCAAACCCACACAGTCCACTAAACCAAAAACAAAAATAATATGTAGGTATTATTTGCGTTTTCTTCTATTTATCTATAGAACAGCTTTAAAATATTACGGTGAGGAAACACAGTTAAATATGATTAAAAAATGTTTTAATTTTCAATTTTTAGTATAACACTTTTGTTCAATTTGTCTTTAAATTAGAATGTATTTCAACACACGGATACTTATATTCGGTAGATTTATTATTAAAGATAATAATTCAAACGGTTTTAATATGAAAATATAAGTTCTTCTATTTTTAACATATTTTTAAAGTTTGCAATATTAATATACAATATAAAAAATTCGCGGCAACGAAAAACTGTTTTGACAGTTCTTGTTAATACTTCCCTCTGGTAGTGTTCTGATAAGTTTTTTTTTGTACCTAGGTACTTTTTTGTGGGAAATTTTAATGGAAACATTTTTTTGATTAAAAGTACAAGTGTAGTTTTTTTCAATAATAAAACTTACGTGAAAACATTTAACTGAATGAAATATCATATTTTTTTTCGAAAAGTAGGTATGCATCACTTTTAGAATACATATTTATGTTCCTAACTATTTACTATCAGTAAAAACCAATTGCAAATTTAAAAAAAGCATTAAACAAAACGTATGTATAGATAAAAACCTACCTGTGTGAAGTTTTTCTGTAATTAATTCACAGCGTACAAAAAGCTCGGCGGGTAAGGGGGCATTGCTGCCCCCCTGCACCCCCCTACCAGGGCCAATTATAGGATTTGGGTTGGGGTCAAGGTTGGTCGGGGTCAATGTCAATGGTGGCAATGGCGCAGTGGATAAAGTGCTTGATTGCTAACTAGGACGTGTGGGTTCGATCCCAACGCTAGGCGAATTCTTTTCTATACCTAGAATTTTAATTGGATGCCGCCCATGGGTTAAAATGAGACAGTCAATACCTGGTTGTCAAATCCACTGTGCCAAACTAGTGCCGTGCAATTCAGGTTGCATTTAAAAGACCTTAGGTCTTACATGCATATAGTTAAATTAAAAAAAAAAAAATGTTGGGTGTATGCAAAGCTTTTTTAGGATTTGACATGAAACGAAACAACAATAGTACATAGTTTGAAATCAATTTATATTATCCCAAGAAAAATGCACATACCACAACACTTATAATACCGAAGTTACATACAGTCATCTGTGGATTGGTAAACAACTGTCAACACAAAAAAAGTTGTCGGTAGTCATCAATTGCATACATTTTGTATGAAAAATGAAAACTTTAAAAATTAATTAAAAATAGAAACAAAAGCTTCCTCACTTTAAAATTGTTATCTTTATTGGTCTTAAGAATAAATCTACCGAATAAAAGTATCCGGGTGTTAAAATTCCTGCCCCCCTAAATTAAAGTTCAGTATTCACACTTTAATATAAAACATATCATTAAGGGCAGTATTCAGCAACCGTTAATAAACTGCTCTTAAGTTTATGAGACACATAGCTATCTTAAAAATATTCAGCAAAAACATAACTTATAAGTGTTTTTGGGAGTTCACAAATGAGAGCCAATCTCATGCATAGTCAAATTGTGAAATCATACAACAGAAAATCAATGGAATCGATGAAAATTCAACTTTGAAATTTCACTCTCAATCTCAACACACCCACTAAAGTTTTACTTAAAAAAAATGTCGTCCCAGGTAGGCAAAATTGGAGGTATCTATAGTGCCCTAATAATAATAATACCTTAATGTAAATTTGTTTTGTTTGTGTGCGTCCGTCGTAAGAATTCACATGCTACCTTAGAGGCCGACTCCACTGGCCATACAGATGTCCAACATCACAACCACAATCGAAAACACAAAAGTAATAACCATTTACGGGTTCTGGGTCACCGAGGAAAAAGGCGGAGGTGGCGGAGGTGGTTTGTGTATTGGATGATCCTCTGTGGGGTATGGTGCATGGTGTATTAGTGGTTTCATGGTTGTGGAATTGTGATGTAATGGTAATGGTGGAGTCATAGTGGGGGATGTAGAGTATTGGGCGCCAGGATTCGTGCATTGAATGTTGGATTGTTTGTAACACAATGTTATGTGGATGGTGTGTCGGATGATGTTACCGGAGGAATTGTGGTGGTATTGTGAAAACTCTCCTCTACTGCAATAAGGTACATATATACATATGTATATCGTCAAAATTAACAAAGCTAAAGAAAACTATATTTTTTATATTTAAATTTTTTTTAAATTTATTTTGTATTTTAGAATGAGGCTCAGCCCCATCCCTAACATTATTAAAATAATTTCTAGCTAACAACTTTAGTGTTGCTCACTGACGCTGTTGGTGGGTAGCTAGCCTATAGTTTTCCTATGTAGATTTGAAGCCGATGCAGGTAAGATTACCTTGCATGATTCAATGAAAAGTTACATAGGTACCTACCTCCTAATGTATACATAATTGGATTGTAATTATGTAAATTAGGAGGCTAATAATGTAAATATGTACATAGACGCATTATTTTTGATCGATGTTTACCGAATTTAATAAAACAAACAGCGATTACTCACTGTAAATTATATTTTTCTATATCCCTAGAAAAATATAATTTACAGTGAGTAATCGCTGTAAGTTTTATTAAAGTCGGTAAACATCGATCAAAAATAATGCGTCTTAGAAAGGTACTACAGCATCTAACTGATGAGCCCAGCTGTAGTACCTGGGCGAAACGCATTTTGGACTAAAGGTCACAAAAACATTCAATTGGCTTTAAATCCACACAGTCCACTAAAACAAAAACAAAAATAATATAAACATATTGTTTGCGTTTTCTTCAATTAATATGTACATACATCATTACATACATAAATAGGTATATAGAGAAAATGAATGGTGTATATGTAGGTGGGAAAATTGTTTTTTAAGCTAATTAAAACGGCCAAAACCATCACCTTAATCGGTTTTTCGAAAAAAACGAAGAATACCATTAGATGGTACGGGTCAATGAAATTTTATAAAAAAATTATCTCGAAAATTGTAGGCCGAATTATAAAATTTAAAATTATTTTTTTGATAAGTCTTAAAAATATTGATTTTTTAAAAAAACGTTTTAAAAATTAATTTTAATTAGAAAAAAAAATTATTAAAAATTTTGATATGCAGAATTAGTTTGGCTGCTTAGATCTTCGTAAATATTTAATTTGAAAGAAATCCGTTACCGAGAAAGCAAAAATTAAAAAAAAAACCTTAATGAAAGGTACCGTTAACAGACTTTTCCCGTAAGCTTGGCTCAGATTAAATGATAGCTATCACCAATAAAAAAATTCTCAAAAATTTTCATCAAAATCGTTGGAGCCGTTTTCGAGAAAAATAAGATTTTCCTAAACGGTTATATGGCAGAGGGTACCGTTATTTTTTAGTCTAAAAATAAAATTTCAATTTCCCCCTGGAGAAAGCCAGAAGAACACATACCAAATTTGAAAGTAATCGCTTCAGCCGCTTAGGCTGTAACTTGTTATACATACAGACAGACAGACTGGCAGGCAGACAGACAGACATTTTTTGCCGATCACTTTTTTAGGCCTCTCTATGATCGTAATGTCATGTTTGATTGTTAGAATTTTTTTTTTTACGAATGCATAACTTGCCTTATAGTAGCTATTATCGCAAGTAAAAATGAAGGAAATGATTGCTAAGTCGCTTATCAAATTCCCCAGCCATTTTAAGCAAATATGGCGTGCTTTCATCCGTAACGTAATTTTCAATTTTACCCCTGCCGACAGTTTAGATGTATACACATCAAAATTTGAGATTTTGGCGATAATTAGCAATTTTCAACTCAAACGAATTACTAGTTTCTCGTCCGTCGTAAGAATTCACATGCTACCTTAGAGGCCGACTCCACTGGCCATACAGATGTCCAACATCACAACCACAATCGAAAACACAAAAGTAATAACCATTTACGGGTTCTGGGTCACCGAGGAAAAAGGCGGAGGTGGCGGAGGTGGTTTGTGTATTGGATGATCCTCTGTGGGGTATGGTGCATGGTGTATTAGTGGTTTCATGGTTGTGGAATTGTGATGTAATGGTAATGGTGGAGTCATAGTGGGGGATGTAGAGTATTGGGCGCCAGGATTCGTGCATTGAATGTTGGATTGTTTGTAACACAATGTTATGTGGATGGTGTGTCGGATGATGTTACCGGAGGAATTGTGGTGGTATTGTGAAAACTCTCCTCTACTGCAATAAGGTACATATATACATATGTATATCGTCAAAATTAACAAAGCTAAAGAAAACTATATTTTTTATATTTAAATTTTTTTTAAATTTATTTTGTATTTTAGAATGAGGCTCAGCCCCATCCCTAACATTATTAAAATAATTTCTAGCTAACAACTTTAGTGTTGCTCACTGACGCTGTTGGTGGGTAGCTAGCCTATAGTTTTCCTATGTAGATTTGAAGCCGATGCAGGTAAGATTACCTTGCATGATTCAATGAAAAGTTACATAGGTACCTACCTCCTAATGTATACATAATTGGATTGTAATTATGTAAATTAGGAGGCTAATAATGTAAATATGTACATAGACGCATTATTTTTGATCGATGTTTACCGAATTTAATAAAACAAACAGCGATTACTCACTGTAAATTATATTTTTCTAGGGATATAGAAAAATATAATTTACAGTGAGTAATCGCTGTAAGTTTTATTAAAGTCGGTAAACATCGATCAAAAATAATGCGTCTTAGAAAGGTACTACAGCATCTAACTGATGAGCCCAGCTGTAGTACCTGGGCGAAACGCATTTTGGACTAAAGGTCACAAAAACATTCAATTGGCTTTAAATCCACACAGTCCACTAAAACAAAAACAAAAATAATATAAACATATTGTTTGCGTTTTCTTCAATTAATATGTACATACATCATTACATACATAAATAGGTATATAGAGAAAATGAATGGTGTATATGTAGGTGGGAAAATTGTTTTTTAAGCTAATTAAAACGGCCAAAACCATCACCTTAATCGGTTTTTCGAAAAAAACGAAGAATACCATTAGATGGTACGGGTCAATGAAATTTTATAAAAAAATTATCTCGAAAATTGTAGGCCGAATTATAAAATTTAAAATTATTTTTTTGATAAGTCTTAAAAATATTGATTTTTTAAAAAAACGTTTTAAAAATTAATTTTAATTAGAAAAAAAAATTATTAAAAATTTTGATATGCAGAATTAGTTTGGCTGCTTAGATCTTCGTAAATATTTAATTTGAAAGAAATCCGTTACCGAGAAAGCAAAAATTAAAAAAAAAACCTTAATGAAAGGTACCGTTAACAGACTTTTCCCGTAAGCTTGGCTCAGATTAAATGATAGCTATCACCAATAAAAAAATTCTCAAAAATTTTCATCAAAATCGTTGGAGCCGTTTTCGAGAAAAATAAGATTTTCCTAAACGGTTATATGGCAGAGGGTACCGTTATTTTTTAGTCTAAAAATAAAATTTCAATTTCCCCCTGGAGAAAGCCAGAAGAACACATACCAAATTTGAAAGTAATCGCTTCAGCCGCTTAGGCTGTAACTTGTTATACATACAGACAGACAGACTGGCAGGCAGACAGACAGACATTTTTTGCCGATCACTTTTTTAGGCCTCTCTATGATCGTAATGTCATGTTTGATTGTTAGAATTTTTTTTTTTACGAATGCATAACTTGCCTTATAGTAGCTATTATCGCAAGTAAAAATGAAGGAAATGATTGCTAAGTCGCTTATCAAATTCCCCAGCCATTTTAAGCAAATATGGCGTGCTTTCATCCGTAACGTAATTTTCAATTTTACCCCTGCCGACAGTTTAGATGTATACACATCAAAATTTGAGATTTTGGCGATAATTAGCAATTTTCAACTCAAACGAATTACTAGTTTCTTGAGTTCTAACGCATATCTACACGATATACTCTTACATACATGCTAAATATGACTATTTTCAGTGCAGGTACATTTAAAGTTGATCGAATGTGAATTGATGGAAATACAACTATTAAAAATGGATGCAAATCATCATTTTAGGCTAACAAAGTTTCATTTAATTATATTTATATAAATGTTATTGAATAAACCGAAAGAGTCCGTCCCTGTATTTCTGGCCCAAAAATGGGCGACATAAGCAAAGTATAAAGCGAACTATAATTTTAATAGAAATGAACGCAACTACTAATGAAACTACCATGTACTGAGTATACATATATACCAAAAATTAAATTCGTAGCCCCATCATCATCGTCGTATCCGTTTTCCATATTCACTCGGTCGTCATCGCACCAAGAAAAGGCATATAGGCTCACTCAGCATTGACTAGCATGATTTTAGCTGTTTTGATGATATGCCGAGCAGTTGCGGAAGACTGCAATTGCAATGTGAAGAAGAATGGAGCAACTATTTGATAAGGTTGACAAGGATTTAACTTAATTTCATTTGCACTGAAATTGGAAATAAGGAATTTTGAGTTTTGATCTTATTCTCTTGCGTCGTCGCCGTCATCGTCCCTTTTTGTAAAGGTAAAAAGGCTATGGTACGAGTTCTAGAGGAGGTCATGCAGCATACATATCTATACCTACGCATTGATATGTATTTTCCGACGACACATCCTTTGCAAGTGGGGAATTTTAATTTAATGACATTAAAAGGGAGGCGAGACAACGGTATGCCGAACGAAAAACGAATATGAATTGATAAAGTTTGATGTCAGAACCTACTTTCGTCATTGTAGATGAATACCTACGGCAAAATGTACCAAACACCGACCTGAACGGTACATCCAATATGAATCTTATGCTCTTATAGAAACTTTTCATTAGTTTTCGCAAGATTACACAATTAAAAACTTCAATGAATATTGGAACGTGTGATGAAGGTCTTGTACATGGAAAACCTGCATTGGGTAATTATTATTGGGAATCGGACTTTAAAATATAAGGCTTCTATAGTACTTGGGAATAAGCTTTGAGAAGTTTTGACCACATTGTAATTGAAGGCACTAATTGGATTGATTAGTAATTGAATATTTAAAAGTAAATCACGTTGTTTTAACATATTCCGCATGGCTTACCAGCGTTGAATTTTTTTTAAATCAATAATATAATTATGTCATCACTACCATTGTGTTGTTAGGTACCTATATATGTATATAAAAATAATTATTCTATGTCAGGAAACTTTCTTTTTTGAAAAGAGTGTTTTCTAAGTAGGTAAGCAAGTAAGTAATGTTGTTTATTTCTATTTATGCAGTATGGTATACAGTGGGGGTCCAGTATAACGAATGATATAATGCCCAGAGGCAATTCGTTATATCGAATACGTTTTTATCGTATAAATCTTTAGGTAAGTAGAAAGTACAAAGTACAATTGTATTTTCCATTATTTTATTTCATACTTCACTTAAAAAAACAAAAACTTAGGAATTCTAGTCTTGTTGGATATAGTTCACACTAGATGTTCTTCACAAAATGTATGTAAGAGGAACTGAACTTGACAAAAATCGCGTATTGAGAAAGGTCCATACTATAGTCAACTGATGAGTCCAAGTGAGATTGCCGGGACGAAACGCTAATTTATGTAGGACTAAAGCCGTTAAAAGCTATTTTGAAAAAAAAGCATATTTCACTTAATATACCTATATTCCTATCCATATTAGGAATAGACTTATTAATTTTGTTTAAATTATGTAATTGAAAATTGTGTTAATTCTCATAAGAGCCACCGTATTTTCTACAACGATCATATCGCCTTGATTAAGGAAAGCTGATAGTGGAATATCATCCTCCTCATCAAACTCCTCATCTATACTTGGAGATAAAATGTTCTTCCAGCACTTGCGAATCACAACTGCGGATACGTTTTGCCATGAGAAGGCAATGAGTGATACATCATCGTAAAGATTAAGATCTTTTAGAGCATTGATTTTGCCCTTTCCGGAATTCACAATTTTGATGAGCAAGCTGTGTCTATAAAAGAGCTTAGTCATTTATTAGCTCGTCTTCTGGTGGGTGACTAGGCGCGTTATCCAAAATTTATAAAGAATTTATAGGAAGTTTCTGGTCTCTTAAAAATTCTTCAATCAAAACAAACACGGAACTTAGTAACGTTGAAGATTTGACATTTCCTTTCAAACTTGTAAAACAAAAGATCAAGTTTTGAAGAGAGGTTTATTCATCCATGCAGATTTTGAGTAGGAGTAGTTTACTGGTAGAGATTTGTTCTTAAAAACCTTGGCTTTTTTGATTTTCCAATGATGAGGGGTTTAATTTTCTTTAACCCTGTAGCATTTGGACAAGCGGGACTAAAAATCCGGTACAGTTTTGTGCATAGGAAACGAAAATTTGAGCATCTGTATACATACACGAAGACGAATACGTAGGACATAACAAAGCAATCGAAAAAAAGACTTAAGGAATGAAAAATTGTGTATGTAAATTCCAATATTATCATAAACATACATTATAATAACACATTTACAGTCAAGAGTTTCTTTCAAATTTGTCTTTTGTAAAAATTTTGTTTTTCATTTTCTGAAATTCGTTATTTGTTCGTTATAAAGAATACATAATACACTTGAAAAAAGTGTTCGTAATATCGATAATTCGATATATCGACATTCGTTATACTGCACCACCACTGTAATTACATTCAATTTAATCAAATTTTAATAAGTTCTGTATTGAATTTGGCCTATCCATGTAAATTTATTTAATTTAACACTAAACAAAAAAATTCAAACAATGATGTTTGTCGTCGTCGTTGCAATCAATTAAACTGCATGGTTTGATTTAAGATGTAATGAGCTTATTAGGGTGAGAGAAGTAAGTTTCCAGAATTATAAAGCCATCCCACTCACGAAAACCGGAATAAGCTCTAAGAAGCTAGAAAAACGTACATATCAGAGAACCAAATTTTAGTATGACCAAAAAATAGGCAGAAAATACTCAATGTCCCAAAGATAGTAAAAATATTTGGTAATTTGTAAGGAATATTCGAAATTCAACTTCGTCCTAGGTTCTAACGTTTGACTCTAATGAGAATCCTTTTATGTGCTGACGTGAAAAGCCAATTTGCTTACAGCGCAAGTTCGCCATCAATTCGACGCTGCCACAAAGTGTTATGACTCCCCAGTAATTGAGAGTATAAATAATTTCATGGGGCGATTCTTCTTTCGCACTCGTGCAGTTACTAGAGTTCTTGACATTCACAAATCTGCTGGCCTGAATAGTATCTCCCCCATTGTTCTGAAGAAGTGTTTTTCACCACTGGCAAGACCACTGCGTAACCTTTTCCATCTGTCCAACTGGTCTCTTTCCGAGTGCACGAAAAACAGCATTTGTCCAGTCTGTCCCTAAGAAAAGAGGAATCTTCTTCACCCGCCAATTACCGTCCAATTGCACCTACATCCCTTCTTTCAAAGGTCATGGAAACGCTGATTAACTGTCAGCTTATGAAATATCTTGAAGAACGAAAGATCCTTAATGACAGAGTGGCTTTCGTATAGCAATAGCTCGACTGGTGGTTTCACGGGTCGCCTTGTATCATATTAAAGTGACATTCAGTTTTATGTTTGTTGTTTTAAATAAATATCATAAAACGTGTTATACAAATTAATAAATATATTATTTTACAATTTGTTTATTGGCATAAGCCTCCCCCAAAGCTTCCCATAGTTCTTTGTTTTTTCCGTTGTTGTACAAGTTTGGACAGAAATATACTAATACTAACTAATACTCATCTTTCCATCTCGTTTTCAGTCTCCCTCTCGGTCTAGTTTTTTCTGTTCTGATCCACTTGGTTAAAATCTTGGTCTATATATCATCTTGAAGTCCGATATTTTCAATAGTCAACAAATTAAGCTCGAAGATGGAACATTGAGTCTGAAACGCGTCGCTAATATAAAATATAATAATGTTGCGAAACGATTCAATCGAACAATAATATAAAACAAATTAAAAAATTTAAAAATTTATATTTTAAACATTACAAACCTGATTGAAAATATCATATGCCAAACACCATTTCAGCTATTTAGTTTCTGATCTCGACAACATTACTGCAAAATCTCAATGTTGTCGCTCAATCTTCTGTCGTCAAAGCGGGACCCTCCTCCAATGCTGTTGTCTATAAGCAGCGCTTGCATCGAGGAAACCGAACAACTTTCAGTTCTCGATATGTGCACCACCGACCACCTATTTTGGTATGACCACATAACATATTCGATGTCGCCAAAACCTTTTGTAAGGTGTTTGGGTTTTTGAAACGATGCAAGAAGTATTTCTCACTTCTGAGCTGTCTGTAATATCTAAAGACTACATTCGTCCAAGGCTTGAATTCAACTCTCATATATGGGCAGGTGGTCGCATAATTCACTTAAGCCTATTGGATAGAATCCATAAAAGAGCTTTAAAAATGATAGGTTATAAAACAATAACGGAAACAATTGCCCCTTTCGAACACCGTCGCAATGTGTCATGCCTTTCATTGTTTTATCGTTATTTTAATGGACAATGCTCTAATGAAATAGCCAGTTATTTCCCCTCTAGAACAACTCTAGCTCATCAGTTTAACCTTCAGACCAATTTGAGCCTACTGTCAAGTATGGGGTTTCCCCCTTTGGTAACCCTACACGAATGTGGAATGCTTTAACCGACACTATATTTCCCTCCCATTGTGATATTCAAAACTAATGAACATCGGTATATCCTATTAAATCCTCTCCTATTTTGCTAATCGCTCGCATCGTTTAAACATTTTTAGTGTAGTCAAACCCTTGAGTGCTCGTATAAGAAAAAAAAACAGAAGTTGCAGAAAAGAAATAGGCATTAATTTTTCTTAAGCTTTGAGAATTTAAAAATCATCAAACAAACAATTTCTTTTAATGTTGTAAATATGTTCTCCTTTTTTCGATTTAATTGACACTTACTTATATATGTATATAAGTAAGTATACTTTTTAATTATTTTTTTGTTTTCTAAAATCATGCAATTTATGAAATTGTATACACACACATATGTATGTATGTACATATTTGTATATATATTAAAACAACAATTGCGGGGTAAATCTAAATTACTAATCAAACGCCATTGGCATTTTTGTTCATTTGACTGCACTTTGGCTACATAAATAAAAAAAAATACAAGTTTGTGCTAAAAAAAACCTATCAATCGGCTCCAGGTATCTTTTTTCTATCGCCATAAAAATCGTTCAATCTCCTCAACCCAAAATTAAAATTAAAGAAAAAAAACTGAAATCTCTCCAGTGATGCTAAAAATATTAGAAAAAAAATATAATGACAAACCATTGCCCCATCATCGTCATCATCATCTCATCACCATCATCCTCACCGTCTTCAATTTATCGTCCTCAATTTCATTGCCACCAGCTCTAGCAGGAAACGAAAAACGAAATAACGTTAAAAGGGGACAGAGTGCCAGAAAAGGATTGCCCTTGCAAACATCATATACCTATCAGCTTTCAGGTGATGGCTGGCAGAGGAACTTGAATTGGGCACCCGTGTTATTTTTAACCGTGGGCTTACACATCGTGATCAACTCGCACCCTTTAAGCATTTTAGAAATTTTCAATAATTTTTATTTTGTTTTGTTCAAAATGTTTTAATGTTTTTTTTTTTGTTTTATTTCGTACTTTTCCTCATTTGCTGTATCAATGAGCAGGGTCTTTGTTGCTGGCTGAATGTTTTGATAATGGGGAAAATTTTACTGACTGTACCAAACACTAGACCGCACACCCTTTGGTAAGGACAATGTTCATTACGAATACAAAAAAAGGAAATGCATTTACCATCACGCACCACACCAACAAGTACCGGACTTCGTGAGTTGGTATTGGAATACTCTTAAGTCGTGCAAAAATTTGGATTTGTTTTTTAACCATAGATGAAACTCATTGCCGCTTACAGTAATGGGAAATATATTACTTATATACATATGTACTTGTCTATAAAAAACTACGTGCAAGTGCACTCGTGCTACCTTTCCGCATTATTTTTAGAGTTGACTTCAACTAATCCCTTTTTTGCTTTTGTTATAAAAACATCTTTATGTAACCATTACGTAACATTAATTTTTAATAGGAGTTTAAACTTCAAAAGTTGAAATAAAACTTACGACTCGATCGCATGAACTTGTTCTTTTCGTGTAATAGACATTACTGAAGATTGTGGAAAATAGTCAAAAGTAATATATTACATTATTTAGTAGCTTAAGAGAAAACCTTATAAAATTTTGAACACAATATCATTTGAACTACATAATGTGTGTCGTTTTGTCAAATTTAGTTGATCTATTAAAAATATATATGCAAAGAATATGGCAATTCCTAAAATAACACAAACATCTTATCATTTAAGCTTAGTAGGTATATAATTCTTCTCACAACAAAAGTACTGAGTGCTTTTTTTTTAGCTGCATGAGAAATTTCAATGGTTTTAGTCTATGTTGACAAATCTAGAATATCAAATTCTGTTGACATTTCTGTTCAGCAAAGTTCGGCAATGCATCCTAAATCGTTTAACGCCAGAACAACGCTTTACTTTGAAAACAAAAAAGAAATCTGTTCGCGAAGTTCATAGAGCACTTGTGTTTAGTGATGAAGCTCATTTCTAGTTAAATGGCTTCGTCAATAAGCAAAATTGCCGCATACGGACGGAACACAATCATCATATCATTAACGAATCACCATTACCATTGGTGCAGGTTACAATCAGGCGGCATAATCGATCCTTTCTTCTTTCGAAATGAGGAAAGAGCTCCCGTTACGGTAAATAACGTGCGCTAGCTCTACGCTCGATGGAATGCTGACTGATTTTATTGTTTCGAAAAATTATTCAGCAAAATAGCCACAACATTTCCCACAAGTCGACGCAACTTGCATACTGCGCGCTTAACTATAAATTTATTCCAAAATCAATTTGGTGACATCTTTATTTCCAGAAGCGGTCCTGTTAACTGGCCACCTCGTTCGTGCGACTTAACGCCTCTCGACTACTTTTTATTGGGCTATGTTAAGTCATTCGCTTATGCCGATAAACCAACACCTCTTGAAGCATTGGAAGCCAATTTTCAAGTCACTATTGACGCCATGCGGCCAGATGTATTGTAAAAAGTAGTCAACAATTCGACTGATCGAATGAACTATGTAACTCGTAGCCAGGCCGGGTATGTGTCGGAAGTAATTTTTTTTTTTAATAAGTGCCATTAAATAATTATCTATCAGATTATAATAATACAAAATTCATTTATTCAAAGTTCTCAAGAACATAAGAAAAATACCCTTTATAGTGAAGTTCTTATGGGAGATATTTCTAAGTAAAAGAAAATCATAGTGTCAGATTTATGTAATTTCTGATTCAGTTGAAATTTTAAAATATTGAAGAAAGCGCAAACAATAAGTAAATATTATTTTTGTGTTTGTTTTCGTGGATTGTGCGGATTAAAAGCAAATTGAAGATTTTTATGACCTGTAGTGTACTACAGGGAGGGGGTTAAAAACAAGTATTTTTTACTTTAGGAAGGGGGGTAAATCTGCCGCCTTTTTGTTGGGAAGGGCACTTCATAAAAAAGTACTAAAATGAGGAAAAATATTAAAAAAATAACGTTAATACTAACAAACAATTCTTAATCAAAAACTGAAAGCTTTATGTTTTATGTTTTCATTTTGAGAAAATTGAAAAATACTCAAACTTTGTTAAATCTTACAGACCAAGATCTTATAGACCAAGATCTCATGGCCGGCACACATACGTCATTTTATTATAGCTGATTTTTTTTCTGTGAATAGATACCAAAGTAGACAAAGATGAAGGTGTCTACCAGACGAAACGCCCCATTGAAGGCGTTTGACAAGTGTCAAACAAAGTTTGAGACACTCTCCCCTTAAACATATCAAAAAATAAGCTTTGATAAAATAACGTAGTTGGGCATGCACACTTAAAACTGCATATCTCCGAAAAGCCCCAGCTTTGAAAATTCGGAATTGCCATGCGTTCTTACCTACTTTGGTATCTATTCACAGAAAAAAATTTAGCTATAATAAAATAACGTATGTCTGCCGGTCATGGCACATTAGTCTATTAGATGGGAGAATACGATACTACGATGCCCAAAAATAATACCGGATTTTTGTAGAGGGCCTAATATAATAATTTTTTCCAATGGAAGAGGTGGTCTGTCAACCTCCTTTTAGCCATGAGGGGCCATTTTCGAAAAATGATTCAAAATTAAAAAAAAATATAGGAACAATGACATCACTTACAATAAGAAAAAATAAAATGCACAACTGAATCGCACGTACTAGCTCCTAGATTCGATCACATTATATGCAAACGGTTCTCAATAGAAACGGCTAAATATATTTTTAAAGTCGTTTTTCATTTAATTTTTTATATATAAAAATTCTTATTTTTTTATAACAAAAAATTGGTATGAATATTTTAAGTATTTAATAATATAAATTAAAAACCTAAATTTCAGAAAAAATCGTCCACCCGTTTTAGAAATATTGAATTTTCAAAAAAAATATTTTATTTTTTCAAAAATCCAAAAAAACTATTTTTCGAAAATTTTGAAATGCAGTAGTATTTGGAATTTGAAGAAGCTCCTGTATATGATTGGAATCCGTTGGGTTGTTTATGAGAAAGTCTAAAATCAATTAAATGGTTGTATGGCAAAATATATAAAAAATTTTAGCCAAAATGTAGACCATACCTAATGTTGTACATGCACCAATATTTGTCAAAATCGTTGGAGCCGTTTTTGAGACAATTAAGATGGTACAAATATTTGTATGGCAAGTACCCTTATTTTTGGGGCTAAAACATCGATTCAAAAATCTATTTTGGACAATCACTTAAAACGCCTAAGCACCAAGTTTTCGTCTTGGAAAGGTACTACAGCGATAAGCCCAACTGTAGTACCTGGGCGAATTGCATATATTTGGACTAAAGGTCGCTAAAAAACTCAAATAAAATTAAAAATAAAACAAATGATAACAACCAAGTTCATGGCTTTGAAAAAAACTTTTAAGTTTTTATGTTTTATTGTGTTACCCTTGTTCTTAAATATTTTTACTATAAGGCAAGTTATAGATTCGTGCAAAAAAAAAAAAATTAACAATCAAAAATTGCATGAAAAACGCCTAATACCTGAACATAAGTTCGGATTTAGAAGCAAGCTTTCGACAATTGACCAAGTGCATAGAATCAATGACATCATTGAGAAAACTCTTGAAGAAAAGAAAATATGTTGGGCGGTCTTCCTAGACGTGTCGGAAGCCTTTTATACGCTTCTAAAAGCATATCTAGATAATATACTTTTTAGAGTAAGACATGGAAACGATTACTCGGTTCTTAAAGAAATAGTGGCTGGAGTACCACAAGGAAGTGTTCTAGGTCCAATATTGTACCTATTATTTACAAGTGATATACCTCAAACAGAAGACACTATCATAGCCACATTTGCTGACGACACTGCAATACCAGCAGTGGGCTAACGATAATTGATTCTACGATACAAAAAGCTCTGAATATGTCAATGATTGGACAAAAACATGGCGGATATCGCTCAACGAAATAAAATCAGTTCATGTAGATTTTACGTATAAAAAAATTTATAGATTACCGGTATTTGTTAATACGGTTCAAGTTCCGTTTGCTAATGGAGCAAACTATTTCGGAATGACTCTAGACGCGAAATTAAATGGAAACCGCATGTTAAAAAGGAATGCGAAGAGTTAAATAATAAACTCAGATATATGTACTGGTTGCTCGGGAAACACTCTAAGCTCAGTATCGAAAACAAGCTTATTTTGTACAGACAGGTGATTAAGTCTGTCTGGACTTATAGCATACAATTCTGGGGTTGTACGCGAGACTCTAATTTAAATACCTTACAATCATTTGAAAATAAACTGCTAAGATCGTTTGTAAACGCACCTTGGTACATTAGAAACGAAGATCTCCACAGTTCGCAATGAAAAAAAAAATTTTGCGCGAAATCATAGAAAACGGCTATTACAACAATGTAATAAATAAAAATAAATCCCATACTTCTGACCCCAACTGGACTACAAAGGCGGGTATCATTCCAAACTTTTCTCGAACTATCGCTAATATTAACAACTTTAAAACTAATTCTCTTTGTTTGAAGCGCAAATCCCCCCTCCTGCGAAATGGATGTATTTAAACTGTGCCCCCACAATCCTGCTCAACGTAAACGTGTATCTTTCAATCTCGCACCCCAATCCCATTCCCTAGCAAAAGCCTCTTTTCCAAAAAACACCCTCAAAATCAAATACCCGAAGTTCATCCACTCTCATACTATAAATCTTTCAAATTCTAACACCTCAGATTCTGCCCCATCTAAAAGAATCTCAAATGTCACTCATAAATCGTTACTTACTCGAATGTTCGACCCAATGACTCCCCCTGCTGTTAAACTTACCAATAGATTAACTGACCCTGAGCCCTCGCCCACAAACACTGAACTCGATGGGCTTTATGTCATGGCTAGACTTCGATATCAAAAACTTTTCGACAATGTTCCTTTGTACCTTGCCTACCTACATGACAAATCTGAATCTGTTTGCATTGACGGTAAAACAAAAACTAAAGAAATATCATTGTTCAAATACAAAAAGAAGGACTCCCGATTGACTCCGTAGCCCTGAAAAAGATTTACACGCGTTTTCATGAAAACTACAACATTTCTCCGATAACAGTTAACAAAGACCTTAAAACTTACGACTTTCACATCAGCTTTAAACGTACGTGTACCTTCAAAGTACACGGACAAATTCTAAAAATTACTTTCGCTCCTAACTCGAACCCAGACATACACATCACTCCTAATGTCCCATCTAAAACTAAGCCTTGCACCCTCCCTCTTGCCTTCTTCTATCAAAACGTTCGAGGTCTTCGTTCAAAAACTTATACTGTTTTACAACAATCCTACGCTCTATCCTTTGATATCTACGCCCTGACGGAAACAAATCTGGTCTCTAGTATAAACAACCAAGAACTGTTTATTTCTTCTTTTAACGCTTTATCGCGACGATGAACTTAACGGATCATCTGATGAATGTCCATGTCGAGGTATCCTACAAGCTATCAAAAGCACACTAGACTCATCCCACATTGCAGTCTCTTCTTCCCTTAATCCCGACTATGTCTCAATTAAGATAAGACTACCCCGTAAATCGCTTTATGTGATATGTTGCTATATTTTGCCGTCACAAAATAGCTTTATGTGACCTCAACGATGACATTCTTCTTTTCGGCGACTTTAACATTCCCCATCTTAAAAGGACTTCATCTGAAGATCAATCTTATTATATTGCTTCAAATCCCACTTCTGCAAAGGAATGCCTTTTTATAGATCGCCTAGCATATTGAAGCCTCTGTCAAGTTAGTGATATCCCAAACTATATAGACAGGCAACTAGATCTTATTTTCACAACCGATCCCATTAACTCTTCAGTATCACTCTCACCTCTATCCCAAATTTTATCGACCACTATCATCCTCCCCTAATTCTCTCATTATATCATGATTGTCCATTACCAACAAATCTCCCTGCAAATCAGTACTCCTTTGATTTTCATAAGGCAAATTTTCGCTATATTAATGAATATCCCAACAGATTTTCCTTTAATTTCGATAACCCTATCGTGAAAGATGCAACAGAAAAATTTTACAGGGAAATATTTAACTCTATTTCTCTCCATGTACCCTTCAGTCGACAAAAAACATCGGCTGCCTCCCCATCTTGGTATAACCACAAGCTTCGCTGTTTACGTAACAGGAGAAACAAGTTGTGGGAAATTTTCCTTCGTACCACTGACTATTCTCACTATTTTGGTTCTTATCTTCACTTTTCCGAGCTATACAATACCCTTTCCAACGCTATTTAATAGAAACACAAACCAGCCTTATTAATTATCCTAAATCGTTTTTTCAGTTGGTCAATTTAAAAAGAAAATTCGATGGTTACCCTTCCTCTCTTTCCTTGAATCCAGAAACTTCGAATAATCCGCAAGATATTGCCACATTTTTCAAGAAATCTTTCACCGACGATTCCTTTGTACCTGATTCACATTATTTCGATTATTTGCCAAATTTCTCACTAGGCCCTTTTCTTCCTCCTACCGTCGACCCATATATCATCGAAAATAAGTTGTATCAAATTAACGATGAATATCTTCTTGGCCCTGATGGCCTCTCCGAAATATTCCAAAGAAATGTTCTTCAGCCCTCTCTTTTCCGCTCTCCAAAATGTTCAGCCTACCATTATCTCAAGGAGAATTTCGCCAGGTATGCAAGACCTCTTTCGTAACCCCAATATACAAAAAGGGTACTAAGAGCGACATTAAAAACTATCGTCCCATTGCCAAACTTTCATACATCCCTAAAATATTTGAAAGTATTTTGTACTAAATTTTAAGTTTCCGTTGTAAGTCGCTCATTTCGTGTAGACAACCAGGCTTTCTCAAATATAGGTCTACAACAACTAATCTAGTTGAATTTGTATCGTATACAGTCTCAGCTCTAGAAAGCGGAAAGCAAGTAGATGTTATATCTACTGACTTTAGTAAGGCTTTTGACAAAATTTCACATAGACCTATACTTTTCAAATTGTCCACCCTCGGCTTTGAACCTATTTTCTTAAAATGGATTTCTTCGCATCTGGAAAACCGGTATTACAGTGTTCGTTTTAGATCTGGCTTCTCCAATTCATTCTTAGCTACCTCCGGGGACCCCCAAAGAAGTCACTTAGGCCCCCTCCTTTTTATTCTTACAACTAGCGATATTGAATTGGTCATTAAACATCCCCATATCTTGTTATACGGTGATGATACCAAGTTTTTCAAGACAATTTCTTCTTAACACGTCTCTTCCCTTATCCAACTAGATCTCGACAGTTTCTCAGTCTGGTGTATCAAAAACTGCTTAGAGCTTAATATTGCTAAGTGTCAATCAATCACTTTTTCATGCAAACGCATAAAATCTTGTCCCAGGAGCTACTTTCTTTACAATCAACCCTTAGCCATAGTTTAATCGATCCAAGACCTCGGCATATTATGTGACCGAGAGCTCAATTTCATAACACACATCTATAATATTATTTAAAAGCCAATTCAACGCTAGGTTTTGTGAAACGATGGTCCAAAGGATTCTCCGACCCATACGTCACCAGATCACTCTACATAACTTTTGTCCTCCCGTTAATTGAATACGCTTGCCAATTATGCTCCCTATATTAAAAAAATGCATATCTCTAGAATCGAGAGCATTCAACGCAGTGTCTTAAAATTAACCCTTCGCGGCCTGTATTGGAATAATCCTTTGATTCTGCCCCCCTACCAAAATCGCCTCCAACTAATTAACCTCAAAACCCAACAAGAACGAAGAGAAATAACCGAAATCCTTTCCATTCATCGACTTCTCTTAGGTTCCGTTGACTCTGAAACCCTCTACAACTCTATCTTTCTCAACACTAACACCCGTAACATAAGAAACCCTCGCCTCTTCTACCTGGTTGCTCATCGTTCCTCTTATGGTTTCAATGAACCTATTACCCGTATACTGCGAAGAGTTGATTTAAACGAAAACTGTTTTGACTTCAACCTCAGCACTCCCAGCCTAAAACTCCTCATGTTAAATTGTCCGCTCAATTCAATCCAATCATAGCTCTAAGTTTCATAGTTTTAGGTTAGGTTAAGTTATGAAGCTTGCATTAAGCCAAATAAATGGGGATATTGCACTCACCAAAATTATAGTACTATAATCGAAATTATTGATGAGACGAATTTAGTACTCCGTCTGCGAAGGACTAAGCCTTCCAACCTGGTGCACTAAGCAAGAATCCGCTTTAAAATCGTGGTATAAGCCGGAACTATCACCTGCAACACGTTTATTAAATTCGATAAAAATAGATTGCTAGATAAGTTTAAATTTAATTGCAATCGGGAGCAGGAGGTGTTTTTAGTGAAGTAAGAATCGCACACTCCTATGAGCACCCGTTTTTCGGTCCTCATAGAGCCTTTTGAAGGCTTTACACCTACCAACGGGGAAAAATGCATAAATATTTATACATATATATATGTACATATGTTATTATTTAATATTACGTCCGCTTAAATCTTATTACATTTAACTAGCTAAACGTATATACACACAATTAATAAATCTATACTAAGTGGCAGCTAGATAGAAGGAGATTTGCGTACGGAATCTATGTCCTGATGCGATAAATATTATAATATAGAATGAAGGAGACATCAAAAAATTACATCTCATCCAACCAATATAAAAATCACCATATTAATGCAAAAACAATCACTTATTACTAGGACATCATCCATATGATCACTAGGGCGTATATTTATTTTTTTTTCCAAATGTAGTAATAGTTGTTTAATTTGGTGAGTGTAAATTATTGAAATATTATTAGATATAGACTAAACGATTCTTAGTATAGGTAATGAATTGTCGAATCCATGATTCCAGGAATAGTTACATATATATACCTACCTACAAATGTATATTCAAATGGGTTTTAATGACTTTGAATGTCCAACAACAACTTGAGTGTTCTACCACCAACTTTTTTCTCAATTATTTTTGGCTGGAATTATAGCTATTTCACGACTTGCCAAGGTCGATCATCAGATTCCTTTTTGCTCAAGTTGTGCAGGTCTACTTTTTCATTTTAATTGAAAAATTTCTTGTGCCTTCATCGTGTATTGAACCATGACCAGCCGCTTAGTAGCCAACGCACTTCGCATCACGCCACCGAGCCCAAATGATCAGATCCAACCCAATGCAGGTTTTTCTGTTTATCAATTGCATTGAAACGACTAGCGCCCTTATTAGCCACTCAAGTTTGTTGTTGTTTATTCGGGTTCTTTCTTATTTTCTCCTTACTCGTTTATAAGCCAACATTTTTATTGTTCATATTTTTATGTGGAAGATTTTGACACTGGTCATTTTTAATACACGATGAACGCACAAGAAGTTTTTCAATTAAAATGAAAAAGTAGACCAGCACCTCTAGAGCAAAAAGGAATCTGACGATCGACATTAGCAAGTCGTGAAAAAGCTATAATTCCAGCAAAAATTAATTGAGAAAAATCTTCGTGGTAGTACACTCAAGTTGTTGTTGGGCATTCAAAGTTATTAAATGATATGAAAAAATGCTTTAAAAGCAAGTATGTAATCATACAAAAACTGAATATAATACAAATAAAAATGACCAGTGTCAAAATCTTTCACTTAAAAAATCTCCTTCTTATATGAACAACAAAAATGTTGGCTTATAAACAAGTAAGGAGAAAATAAGAAAGAACCCGGCTAGTATTGCATAGATATGTTTTTAGAAGCGAACAAATTGCTTCAGGCAGAATTTGCCTTAATTTAAAATTTAAGCCTTCGTGCCACACCTTATCAAAAGCTTGCGACACGTCTAGCAAGACCGCCGAACAAATTTTCTTTTCTTCAAGAGTTTTCTCAATGAAGTCAGTGATCCTATGCACTTGGTCAATTGTCGAATGCTTGGTTCTAAATCCGAACTGATGTTCATGTATTAGGCGCTTTTCTTCTATTATTGGCTGCATTCGCAGAAGTAATATTCTTTCAAAGACTTTAGATATTACGGGCAGAGGCGAAATAGGTCTATAAGATTTCTTATCATGTGATGGTTTTCCCGGTTTGAGAATCAATTTAACTTCCGCAACCTTCCATTGGCTCGAAACGTACTTTAGCCTTAGAGTGGCATTTATTATATAAAGAAGATTAATTAACCCTTTGCGAGGAAGCATTTTGAGAACTTCGGCCGTAATTAGGTCATATCCCGGAGCTTTCTTATACTTAAGCTTTCTTATTTCACTACTTAATTCGGCAAGGGTAACATTTCTTGTATTGTAATTTTCGCTTGAGTTAGAACTTATATTTAAATTTTCGTTAAGTACTTGCATATCAAAAGGTTTAAATGTGTTCTCCAGGTAATCCGCGAAAACGTTTGCTTTCTCTTTGTCGCTTTTTGCCCTTTTATTTTGATCATTCTTAATCGGAGGCGCTTTGGTTTCTTCGTTACTTTAACAGCTTTCCAGAGTTCGTAGTTGGATTCTTTTCCTGCTGTCAAGCTTTCAAGATAATTTCCAACTTCAGAATTTTTGAATTCTGCTATCGTCTTTTTTAGTAAATTAGTTTTTATTTAAATTTACCTTGTGTTGAGGAGCTCTAGTTTGATGGCATTTCCTACGTGTTTTTCGTTTCTCTTTTACTAAATCTATTATTTCCTGCGGATATTTTAGGTTTTTAAAGCGCAACATTTCTCTTTGATACGGGGTGTTGTTCAATGCGGCTTGTTGTACGATATTGACGAAGTTATCTACTGCGTTTTAAAGTTCGAGCGCCGATTGTAGTGATACCCTTAATTCAACGTTATCCTATATATCTTCCTTAAAACCTTCTCAGTTTGTTTCCCCGTTGGTTAGTGTTGGTGGTTTTTCATTTTTAACAAGATTTTCGATCATAGTGAGAAAAACAGACGAATGATCTTAGAAAGGATCAAAGCTTTCTGTTGTGATAATTTTATTTGAGGGCATTCCTTTGACCACAAAAAAAGCCAGTAAGTCGGGTTGCCAGTTGAATAGATATCGCAATTTCCATTCCCGCTTCGTAGAACATTTAACTCTTTTGAGAAATACCACTAGATCCCCAAAAGCTGTGCTTCGCATCAAAGTCACCACCAAGGATAAAATTTTGTTTAAGTAACTTTAGCACGTTTATAAATCCATTCTTTTCAATTTTACATCGTGCAGAACAGAATATAAAAGATACATTCAGTACAACATTCTGAGTTCACTGTACATGTATTAATTACATTGATTCAGCCTCTATTTTCGGGCATACGATAGGTTTGATACAATCTTTTATAAATAAAGATGCCCCATATCTTGCTTTGTTCGACGGACGAGTTGCGTGGTATTCTAAAAATCCCTTTATCTTACTATTTGATTGTTTCTTGACATGCGTTTCCGATATCAAACAAATATCAATATCTTTCTCATGCATAAACATTTCTAGTTCTCCAAGTTTTTGCCATAATCCGTTGGCATTCCAAGTAATTGTTTTCAGCTTTACCATCATGTATTTTCTTTTTGTAGGGCGTTTTGGCCGAAAACTGTTTTCGAGTTTAGTTAGCCTTTCAAATATAAGTTTATTTGTACCACATTGCTCCTCAATTTTCAAAAGGATTATGTTTAAGACGTTCGTGAGTAGATCACTAGCAGTATCTTTTTGTAAAGGTATGTTCTTAGCCTTTATTTGGGCATATGTGCTTACACTACCTTTCTTTGGTGTCTGTTCTGATTGTGTTGATTGATCTTGAGTCATTTTTCCTTTGGGTATTTGGACATTTAACCTCTTAGTGGTCTTAACAACTTGCATTTCTACTTGGCTTGGTGGTTTTCTTTGTGACTGTGTAAATTTTGATCGCCGTTTTTGTAATTCTTTGCTACTTTGCAGCCTCTATAGTTGGCCGGATGACTTTTATTACAATTTATGCACTTTGCTGCACATTTGCTATCTGAGGTGCAGTCTGTAGTAAGATGACTTTCAGCGCACTTTACACACCTAGGTTCTTTTTTGCAATAAGTTTGCAAGTGATTGAATTCTTGACAGCGTTTACACTGCGGTATCAGTCTTGAACTCTTTCTTAAAGGTTCGATCTTAACAACAATATTGAGGATTGTTTTCATTTTGTAAATATCGTCTATTTTCTCTGCCTTATCAAAAGTAAGAATAAATAGTGGAAGACCACACTGTATTTTTTTCGCTATCTTTTTTTTGCGTTTCTCTTTTGACGATGTTCACATCTATGATCTTATAGTTCCTCTTTAGATCATTAATAATATCGTCTTTTAGACATGATGGGTGCAAGCGTCTCACTACAATACGTAAAGGTCTGTGCGACTTATTCTCATAAGTGTACCATTCTACTTTTTCTTCGTTTAGTGTTCGCGACAGGAGACGATATCTTTCAGGATCTTTCACGCAAACTTTCTATTTGTTGTTATTAAGTGAAATAACTTTAAAGTCTGATGGTGTTAACGTGTTCAAGATAGTTTGCAGCCGGTTATACTCCGCAATGCCGACAACATTAATTGGTGGCGCAGGCCTAATTTTAATAGGCTTCTCTTTATTATTGGCATCTTTTGGTGATGCATTTTTTTCAGCATAATAGGCGCCATTAGGTGAGGATCCAACCTTTCGTTTTTACTCTGCCGTTTGTTTGAGGACGTATCTGTTTCGCGAGCTAGTTCTTCTCCATCAGTCTCATAAATGAAATTTTTCGCTTGTAAGGAACCAGCCTTCCAGTCATTGTGGTGTTTTTTTCTTCAGCACAACATTTTCTTTACGAAGAGGATCAACTTCTTTCTTTAACTCCTGATAAAGTCTTACTAATTCTTTAATTATCTTTCTAAAGAAATTCTGTTTTCATTGAGTCCTTTTTTACTCACGCATCTGGCGTTACTGGCGAACCCTTCTTACTGTTGTTACTGGATTGGGATGGAGGTGATCGAGCTACATTTGCTTTTTTAACAAGAGATTTACTAAATGCAAGTATTGGCTCTCCCCAGAATCAGTAGAGCCGACCCCCGAAGAGGTTGGATTTTACAGTGAATCTGGATTGCCACCTGGGGTAATGTATGTATTTGTTTTACTTATTGCATATTTATGTTTACTTTCACTCTCAGTATACAGAGGTTCGAGTTTACCTCGGGTACATTCTCTTTTGTTCCCCTACCCGAAGGGATACATTATTATTATTATGTACATTATATTCTTCTTATATTTTCTATACCTATAAGCTTAAATATAAAATTTAAGCAGAACTGCCGTCCGCAGCTAAATGCTGTGCGAACATCATCATAGTTATCCGGCTACCGATCCATGTGGGGTTTCTGCCTGGTATGTTGCGTTCTTCCATCGGTTGCGGCCCCTCGCACACTCCCTCCAGTCGCCAAGACCAAGCGCTCTTGCGTCTGGCAAACGCCTGGTCCCTGTAGCGGAGGTTCGTTCTTCTTGGTCGTCTCGAACTTGGGTGCTGGGATTCGAAGAGTTTCTTGGCTGGAGCGTTCTTGTCCATTCGATCGATGAGGCCGAGCCAGTGTAGTCGACGCGCTTTGGCTCTGTGGCTCTAGGTACAGCTCGTACAATTCACGATTGAATCTTTTCCTCCATTCGCCCTCTTCGCATATAGGACCAAATATCCGCCGAAGAATTTTTCCCCCGAAATTGCCCAGTATCAAATTCCCTTTTTTACTTATCGTCCAGAACTCGGCGCCGGCCGTAGAGTAGAACTAGTAAAAGCGTTTTCTATAGCGTGCTCATTTGTCTTTCGAGAAAGTAGTTTTGAACCCATTTGTTTGGCCAAACCGAAGTAGCAGCGGTTAGCTAGGTAATTCTTAGTCGGATTTCAACTAAGGTGTCGTTCGTGGAGTTGATGTGCGTAGGTGAAACCCTTAACTACCTGGAAATTACTGCTACCAACAGTCACGTTTTGTCCTAGGCGATGGACAGACTAGGCTTAGTTTGTTGATATCATATACTTTGTTTTGTCCAACGCGTTTCGCCTGTTCATCAATAGCTGAGAATGCTTCAAGTACAGCTCACTTGGACCGGTTGATGATGTTGATATCGTCCGCATCACCAAGCAGTTGCGAAGATATGTTGAAGATAGTGATAGTGCTTTCTAGGTTAATACCACTCTTGCGTACTATCATACATCCTCAACATTGCTCTTTCAGGCATTCTTAACTTAAGACTAGAACTAAATAAAATTAAAACTACAATTAAGAAGATGACCTCATCTAAGAGAATATTATACATACTCGTACATATGGGGCATAAGTCACACAAATTCTTAAAGATAAATATAATGTATCATCTAAAGAACGTTTACAACCATTATGCTTATTACACAGAGGTTTAATTTTTCTCAATTGGTTATTTTTTCAAATCAATATCATCCCCGATAGTTCAATGGAGATGCTTTTTCGTAAAAAGTTACGGAGAAAGTCCCACTAACATCTCGTGTTACTCAAGCCATTGAATGTTCATTAGTTAAATTCAATGGAGATAAATAATAGTTTTCATTTAACTTTTGGGTAACATTAGAGTCGATCATAGATCTAAGGAGTGGATTAGGATGAGAACTGATTCGCTCTAACTTTGTAAAGAGAAGTTCAATTTGGTACATCATTAAGGGCGTTACCTTTGTCAATTCGTATATAAATTTATTGGAGTACCACTTTTGTCTGGTTTTCTTAGTTTTCCACAGCAGAATCTAAGCAATTTTCGTTTAAAAATTTCCATTTCCTGGGCTACAATGGGAGATATTGTAAACCAAGTTGAAAAACCGTGGTTATGAATGGGTCTGATCAAAGTCTCGTACATAAGGATCTTTGGTTTTCCTGACATGTATTTAGAATTAAGAAAGTGGTTTTAGTGTCATAGCTACCATTTAAGATTTTTCTGGCGTGCTTATTAAAAAGATATCGGTTACGGAAATTTACTCCAAGATACTTAGCTTCACAACGCACTGGTATCTCTCTTTCATTAATTTGTAAAGAAAGGGATTTACTTTCTATAACCGCTAGGTAATGTCCTTTCCATCTGGCATTTCTAAAATACATAATACCACATTTTGCAGTGTTTATTTTGAGGCTCCACTTTTTAAAATAGTTTACAACATGTGGCATTCTCTGCGTGATTTTATTAAGAGCAACGCTTGGTTGTACATCAGAAGCTAGTATAGTAGTATCATCAGCGTAATGAATAGAGCCTGGCTCCCACAACCTGCATTGCTGATTGCATTATAAATTGTTAAGTATAAAACAAGTTGTGTATGATAAAGGGGTATCCATTTCGCGGTTTCAAAAGCATAGGGCTAGAATTCGACATCTGCCAAATTAAGTTGTTAAACCAATTTTGTTTTTTCAGTTCAAAGTCTGACATTTACGAAAATGGATCGCTTAACTATCGCACAACGCATGAAAACTGTTAAAACCTACTAAAAAAATGGTGATTCTGCCACAGCCATATATCGTGCTTTAGAGGAGATTATGGTTTACATAATAGTCCAACTACGCAGGCATTTTCCAAAATTGTGAAGAAATTTGAAGAGACTGGATTGGTTGCAGATATTGTAAGGCCTGGGCATCATCGTTTCGCTCGTACCACTAAAAATATTTCTGCTGTATGTGAAAGTGTTGCCGAAGACCCCAATGTGACGATTCCTCGTCGTTCTCAGTAATTAGGACTGTCTTATGGCACATTTTAGCGTATTTTGCATTTGGATCTACACCTACGTCTATATAAAGTCCGGATCACACAACAACTGAAGCCAGCTGACCATTCACGACGTCGTAGATACGTGGAATGGGTGCATGGCCAAAATGTTCTTTAGCGACGAAGCACATTTCTCACTCGGTGGGTATGTTAATAAACAAAATTGTCGTATTTAGGGTGAGAATCCTCAAGTAATTGAAGAGAAGCCATTACATCCACAAAAAGTCACTGTTTGGTGCGCTCTTTGGTCTAGAGGTCCAAAGAGCCTGTCACCGTTAATCCGGAGCGTTATGATCATATGATAACCGACTTTTTTTTGGCCGCTATTGAAGAATACGACTTGGAGAATATGTGGTTTCAACAAGACGGTGCCACATGGCACACAACTCGAGCGAATATGGCTTTATTTCAGGAGACATTTCTTGGCCGCGTAATTTCTCGTCGTGGCGATATCAACTGGCCACCAAGATCATGCGATTTGACACAGCTGGACTTTTTTTTGTGGGACTACGCAAAACGCGGTGTTTATGCAGATAAACCGTTAACTCTTGAGCACTTGAAAACCAACATTCGTCAAGTTATGGCTGAGATACCACCCAGTATGTGTCAAAAAGTGGTCGGAAATTACCTCCAAAGAATCGATGCTTGCAACAATTCGCGTGGTGGTCATTTAGATGATGTTGTGTTTCGCACATAATGTCAACGTTCAAACTTTATAATAAAAAAGAATTATCTTATATGTGTTTTACTTAGCAGAATAAAAGATCTCGCTGAATAGGCCTGATAAATTTTATTAACATTAAAGTAGGAACAAGAAAATAGGCTGTTTTCAAACACGCAGAAGATCTGCGCTAGTAAAAATCGTATTTCATTTTTTAAGCATTTTTTGGACGCATATACACTTTAGAATATGTATAGTCAACACCTCTTTTAATTAACATAAATGTTCTCTCATTCGCGCCTTTTCTGCAGCCAATAAATAAAAAGGGTATTCATGCAAGGGCGGAAAACCCGTATAAACCTCAGAAACCAGATAATTTATTTGAAATTACAGTGAAACCCGTTAAGTGAATCTCGCTTAAGTGAAAAACCCGCTTACCTGAAAATATTTACAAAAAGCCTTATATAGTTACATACAAACTACATCGCTTAACTAAAAAGTCGCTTTAGTGAAAAACCCGCATAACTGAAAAAAATTTCCTTCAAGTTTTCTATTTTTCTATAGAAAACACCTCGGTTAAGTGAAAAACTAAAAATGGAAAAATAATCGGGTGTTGAATTGTTTCATTTTTGTATACATTTTTGTATACATCATCCACCACTTCCGCATATGTAAATGCTAAGTTTTAAATAAAAGGGAAAATCCCTCAATTTCCATTTACTTACAAACATTGTTCTTTTTATAACACGAAATGTATCTGTGAATAAAAGAAACTGAACTCAAAGTACCGTTGGTTGGGTACGAATTCGTTTTGTTTAAAAATAAATTATTTGTTTGTTAATAACTAGGTCGTGTTTTTTATTTAGATAAACCAAATTTATTTATAACAGCAATTGCGGTAAACATCTTAAACAGGTTATTTTTCAGCTGTTAAATTTCAATATATGTATATAGTTAGTCAAAATTGTAAAGTATGTTACTGAAATATATTTTCAGTTATCCGAAACCTGTTTAAGTAAAAGATCCGCTTAACTGAAATTTTTTTCAATTATCCGGGGTGCGCTTAAGTGAAAACCCCGCTTAACTGAAAAAAATTCCTGATTTTACGTCGTTTCGCTTAAGGGGGTTTCACTGCATCTGGTTTCTGAGGTTTATAAGTATTTTCCGCCGTTTTATGAATACCCTTAATTTCTGCTCGATCGCGATGATATTTAGACGTTTATGCACAGCAGGACTACAATAATTCAACTAGGTTAGTGCGACCCAAAATCTGGCTTTACGAACAAGCCAAACTCAGGTCTTAGCTGAGCAGACGTTTATGAAAACATCCACACTCTTGAAAAGATCAAAGTTTTACTTAAATTTTACAATGACCCAATAAAATATTTTATCTTCAATGTTTTCGAGATATGGATTAATACTTTTTATATAATACTTTTTGGTGGATTCGACGGCATTTGATGGAAATATAGGAAGCGATTTTTGCCATAAGTAAGCGTCTGATCAGTTTAGAAAATGGCTGGTGTTTTTGGTCAAATCGTTCAAAACTGGAAGGCAGATTCGCACCTGCATTATAATCATCATCCCCTAGTATTTTGGTGCGCATGTTAAAACAAATAAAAAGAATTATTCTAAGCTCTCTTTTACCTTATTTGCATTATCATACGCATATAGTTCATCAGACACACTTGGTGCGGAGGACAACAACATCATACCGGATAATCAGTTTGGTTTTAAGGCGGTACACGAAGCAATTCATGTCCAGTCTAAACTGGTTTCCGATATACAATGCAACAAAACTAAAAAGCAGTGTACGGGTGCCTGTCCGGTGGATTTGGAGAAGGCCTTCGCCACCTTATGCTGAGAAGGTCTCTATCTAAAGCTTACCAGACTAGGTATAAGTAAACCTCTATTATATATGCTTTATGACATACTAAATGGTAGAACGTTTGTTATCAAGAGTGGCAATGTAACTTCTACTACAGTTTTTAATATTAAAAATGGCCTTCAGCAGGGAGCGGTTAACTCACCGATTCTCTTCAGCGTTTACACCGGCGATATGATAGGTTGTCTTACTCAGGAAGTTGTGTCCGCCGACGATCTAATTGAGTACAGAACAGCTCATACAGTTGAGGTCATCAAAAATCTTTTGCAGAGTGACTTCGAGAAGATTCAGCGATATTGTGATGACTGGAAGTTGGAAATCAACTTCCAGAAATCTGAAACTATGCTGCTTAGGACTCTGTTGTCTAGCGCCTCAAGGGATACGAGAAAGATCTCGCGCAAGCTGGCGATCGTAGGGCCACATGGACATCCACTGGCGAGTAAACGTGTAGTAAAGTACCTTGGCATCTGGTTGGATCAGTACCTGTATTTCGACAGACATTTAGGTGTTGCCTTGGCCAGGCCTACGGGAGCCTTTGACATGACAAAACGACTGTTTTATAGCAGCCGTCTTAACAGCAGGGAGAAGGTGATTGGTTACATGGCCCTCATCAGGTCGATGATTGGCTACGGATGACCGGTGTGGTTCAACGTTGCCCCATCTCAAATGGAAAAGATTCGGATGTTTAAAAGGAAGTGTCTTAGACGTTGCCTGGATTAGACAGAACACCAGCGTCGGAGTACAAACGATATTCTTCCAACCAGGTTCTATTCAACCGAGCCAACATAAACAGAATCGATAATTTTTTTTAAGCTGATTCGGGGGAACGTTGCAAGAGCGATGTCCTCAACTAACAGCTTAATTGTTGGGGCTTATTACCCCAATAACGAATATTTTAAGAGTGCACGGTTAAGTGGCTACATCCTTCCCAAAGCATTCCTCTATTTATATAGTCGAGGACTGATACAGGATGGAGGGGCGGTTCCGCTCATCTACCACGTCAGCCAGAAAACTGTGGATAGGCGACTCATGTACGGTCGAGACGTCATCGCTCAAGGTGGAGAGGAGCGACTTCGGTTCAGTAGGACTATGACCGATCGGGACCGAAGGGATAGGGCGAAACAGGAGAACCAGTTCTATTGGCTCTCTAAACAGCATCATGATATTTAAAGGCGATTAAGATCGTATGTCTTGGTTGACTTACATAGATTTAGGGTAATTAGGTATAGGGAACAGTCGGGGTGGCACAAAAAAAAATGTACCTGCGTGACTGTAAATGTATGTGTGTACGTATGATGTGTGGGATGTATGTAGCTGTGTGTCTGCATGCGTATGCAAAATATAAACAAAAGAATTAAAAAACGAAAAAAATGCTGCTGTGCCTGTTCTAGTTTTTAAGTAGTTTTCAATGGTTTTGTGTACATTACATTTTATACTACTCCGCAGATAAATCTATGAAGTAGAGACACTTCATCGTAGCCAAGATAATTAGGCTAGTTTTGTGATTTTTTGTTTACCTTTAAGTTAATTATAAGTTAATAATGAATAAAAATTAATTTAAAAAAAAATCGGTAAATTTAATAGAGAAAAAGACCTTTTTGAATTGCGAAAAAAATAACAACAATTTTTGTTTATAAAAGCCCTTATACACTATGCTGAACTCTGTTAGCGGATGAATCGAGAGAATTCATTCTATGGATATCATATACGCGATTGATTTTTTGTTTGTTTTTTGAGTAATATATAACGCTTAGTTATAATCTAGCCTATTTTTATTAGGCTAGATTATGATTTTCTTTTATTTACTCTTTTGAATTCTTCTATTTGACAGATGGGAGAAATCAGTGTATTTGTTCATAAATTGCTTGTAACTTTTATTTTAGTTTAAACGAATTTCAATAATGTTAATTTCTTATGATTTTTTTGTTCTTCATTTTTGATTGGTATTAAGTATTATCATTCTGGAGGAAGATAATAAATCTATTATACATTTCGTTAATTTTTTTAATTTTAATTATTATTATTTCAAGCTTTATTCACTCATTAAATTCTTAAATTTTAAAGATACAATTTAAATATTTATAGATACAAATTTTGATTAATTTTTTTTTGTATACATTATTGACGTAAATATTTATGTTATTTGAGCATTAGCTTCCCCCAGACTTCTGCAACTTCTTTTGTCAAACGCCTCTCACCAGTATATTTGATACATTGCACGGATGTCATTTCTCCATCGTTTGAATTGTACGCAATTTGTTGTTAGTTTTGTCCACCGGTCATCATTTGTTCGCATTATATCACCAACCCAGTCCATTTTAGTTTCTTTAGCTATACATTACATCTTTAATTCTGTGGTTCGTTCGTTGAGCGATACGAAACGTTTAAGATAGCTATTTCTATTGCTCTTTGGCACGATCAAAATTTTGTTTTAGTATTTTTTGTTAATTGCCAGGCACCTCTGGGTCAGAACTGGAAGCACTATTGCGTCGAACACATACTTTCTTGTTTTATATGAAATCTTTAGGTCGAGTAGATGCTTCGCATTAGAAAAATTATTTCCAAGCGTTTGTCATTCGATGTTCTACATCCTTGATTTCTTTATTTTTAAAGGAAACAATTTTTACTCAAGTATTTTATTGTCAATACTTTTATAATTTTTGTTTTTTTGTGACCTTTAGTCAAAATTATGCGTTTCGCTCAGGTATTACAGTTGGGCTCATCAGTTAGATGCTGTACTACCCCTCAATGACGCAAAATATTAGCCGATGGACACCGACACAAATAAAATGTACAGCTTTCAAACATTGTGAATTATATTTTTCTGGGGGATAATTTGGACTAAAGGTCAAAACAAAACAAAAATTAAAATTAAAAGCAGAGTCCACAAAAAAAGAACAAAAGCAATACCAACGTACATGCGATTGTATTGTTTTTACATTTCTTCTTAAAATACTTATTAGATTTTTTAGATTTCAGAGATTTTTTTATTTTGGCATTTAAAAAAATATATTGACATACAAAATTACAAGAATCTTTAAATCATGGCTTTGCCGTCTGCCTGATTGACAATTCATTTTTTAAGATAAATAATAAAAGATTTAATATTGATAATTAAATAAAACATTAATTAAAAATCACCATTAAGTATTTTGTTTCTATACGAGTGTAATGCATCCAAAAATATTTCTTCTAAGTTCTTTCAAAATTGGACACCGCCCCAGGAACTGGAAAACATCTTCCCTTTCTTCCCAATTGCACAGAATGCATATAATTGGTAGGTCTTACCTGTGTGGTATATAGTTCAGGTTCAGTAGTTCTCCTCACAAGCGAAACATCATAGCTATTTCCTCTACCTTGTGTTCATCTCTGAAGTAGTTATTTTGATTAAGGGAGTACATTAGTTGACCATAAATTGTTTGGTGAAGGGAACTAGCTGCATCCTCGTGGAATTTTGCTCTTGATTGCGAATCCACACGCTCAATCAGCTTATATAACTGTTTTTTCCAACTTCTCGTATCCTCCAGATTAATATTTAGTTCTATTCCACATTCCCCAGCTAAATTCAACCAATCTTTAAGAAACCCTGATTTGCTTTGTAAAATTTATGCTGCTGCCTTTTTTGGTAGTCGATCATTAGGCATTTGCATAACTCTGAGCACATAGTCGACCTGCAGCTTAAGCGTTTTTATAAACAATGGTGACAGTCCAGTCTCGATCATAACCATATACTTAGGAGAGTTAGGTGGAAGGTGAAAAGATCTGTTAACGGAGAACCTGAGAAGCTTTTCCACAGTTTCATATTTTCTTCCTCCCCAAACTTGAGCAGCATACAAAAGGACGGACCCCGAAACTGCATCGAACACCCGATATTTACTGCTGTGAGCTACATGTTTATTGTTCAAGCAAGACCTCCATGCAATATTTATAGTACTTTTGGCTTTTGTAAGCTTGTCTTTCAAATGTCTTTCCATACTCATATTTTTAGTCAAATAGACACCAAGATACTTGTGCTCTTTGAACATCTCGACAATATCACCGTTGTAATACCATTTTTTACTGGCACAGGCTCTGCCCCCATTATTTTGTATGATCACCACCTTCGATTTTTCTAAATTGACCATTAGACCCCATACGACACAATATTCATACAATTTATTAATCATCAGTTGCAGCGTTCCCGGTGAGTTAGCCATCAGTGCCACGTCATCCGCAAATAAAAGGGCTTTAATTTGGATTCCTCCGTACTCAATACCTCCTGCCAAAAAGTTGATGAGATCTTCCAAAAAGAGAGCAAATAAACTTGGACTCTGCGTACAGCCCTGCCTAACTCCTGTTTTTGTTGGAAACCAATCCGATCTAAGATCACCCCATTCCAAACAGCTGGTTTTGTATCTTTGTACATGTTTTGAATTAAGTGGCCAAATTTATGTGATATGCCCATTCCGTAAAACTTGTACATTAATGCACTGCGGTCTACCGTATCGAATTCTGCTTCAAAATCTACCAAAAAAAACATAGAGCTTTTTCCGTCGTTTGAGGTATGAATCTGCAATACATTTAAGAACAAAGGCGTGGTCTATCGTAGAGTATCCAGCTCGGAAAATCGCCTGAAACTCCTTCAAAAGGTTGTTTTCCACAATCCATAATTTAAGTCGGCTTTGTAGTACTGCGGTGAAAATTTTATATGATGCATTAAAAATGAAATGCCTCTGTAATTGACAGGGTCCGCTGTACACCCTTTTTTATAGATGAGGAATATTAGAGCTTCCTTGAATTGGCCTGGTATGACTCCGTAATCGAAAATATTATTAAACAAGCCGGTGTATGTTTTAATTAGACTATCTGTCCCATGCTTGTACAATTCGGAAGGTATTCTGTCGGAGCCAGCCGCTTTACCATCTTTTAGTTCTTCTATTGCTGATTCTAATTCACGC
Source organism: Philhelius pedissequus (assembly GCA_910595825.1). Lineage (NCBI taxonomy): Eukaryota > Metazoa > Arthropoda > Insecta > Diptera > Syrphidae > Philhelius > Philhelius pedissequus. The sequence continues at coordinate 99,962,827 of OU343160.1, forward strand.
TGGGTAAAAGGAGCGTTTAAATTTACATTACAAAAACGAGGTGCTGCATAATAAAATTGCACCGGATTTAGTGCTGGTGGGTTTAAAAGTTGCTCAAAATGGTTCTGCAGTAACTGTGGGCCTTGATTGGAGTTGATAATATAACTTGTTCCAATTAGTTTACGAGTCAAGTTCCAGAACTCTGAGCTCCTCTTACTTAGAGCTAGCTTACGACCCTCATTCACGTAAAATTCTTTTTTCTTAATGCTGACAAGGATTTTGAATTTTGTGTTGGCTTCAAGATATTCGTTTTTTGTTGCTGCATCGTTGAATTTCCGAAACCGCTTAAGCCACATGTTTGATTTGTCTCTTGCTTTCTTGCAACTTTAACGAACCAAGGTTCTTTGAAGGTTGGAGATTTTCTATTGATAATGTTTGATACCGGATATGTTAACTTAATTATTTCCTCAAATTGACCTAAGCTAGAGACTTCCTGGTTTAATAGGTATGTTTCCAGACCCCTTTTATATATACATGCTTTAGCGTTATTCCATACAATTTTGGGTAGCAGTTCCTTTCTTACATTAGGCTCATTTTCAACTTTTCTATGCATAAAACTTACAACTATTGGCATGTGATCAGAAAATGGCTCCTGTTCCACTGTAAAGTCAGTGACATAGTTGGTCCATTCACCTCCCAGGAAACTATAGTCAATAACTGAAGTCCCCTGTCGCCCGACAAATGTCTGTTTTCCTGCTCGGTCTCCCTTACTGCTTCCATTCAAAAGCCGTAATCCAACAGAGTCACACAGTTCCATAAGCCTGTTTCCTCTTACATTACTCGTTTGGTCTTTTGAATTACGCTGGATACTCGCTAAATTATTTTCTACTCCTCCTTTACTACCTACTCTTGCATTAAGCTCTCCAATAAGAAGTGTGCTAAGGTTGTTAGTTGCACTGCACAGCATAATTTCCGTTAACTTATCAAAGTCATTATCCCAATGGTTACTATTAATATACGTAGGAAGTATAAACAATTTTTTCCCATCCATGTACATGACAACGTAGATCGTATCCTCATAGGTCTCGAAAGTACCTTTCCAGCTAACAAGATCATTCCTCAAACCAAAGAGAAGCCCTCCGCTAGCCCGTCCCTTAACATGTGTTCGCACTGCTGCTACTGTCCGAAGTTGGTATTTAGAAAAAAGACTTTCATAGTTTGTCGCGCTGATGTCCATAAGAAAGGTTTCATAGAGAAAAAATATGTGAAACTGATTTACGAAATTATAAAAATCATTAAAATTGGGTTTAACTCCCAAGCCTGATACATTGTAAGATACGATTTTAAATATTTTTGAGCTAAAATTACTATCATGGAAAGATTTCTTAATACTATTGTGGCAGACGGCATTAAAATTAAAAACGTTAGTTATCCTCGTAACGTGACGTGCTGCTACTTGAGTCATTTATGTGAAGACCAGGAACGCACTCAATTGATCTGTCATCTGCCGCAGTACTGTCATTCCGCATTCGTCTCCACATCGTAGTGAATTATTGTTGTCAAAGTAAAAAGCTTTTTCACAAACAATTAATGATTGACCTCGGATTTCTGTTTTAATCGCTTTGTTCTTTTTGTAAATATCTGTTTTTAGATTCTACAAACGTCTCCTACGTGCCCGGGATGCAGCTGGGTAGTCACGATGCATGGATACGGCGGTGTTCCGCAGTTTCGAATTCGATGACAAAATACGTGAAACATCCTCCCTTTTCCCCAGTGTCACAATTACGTTTGCCCTTTTACTATTTTTGGTTCTAATGACTCGGGTTGATGTTATTGCCATAGAATCTCTTGTATGCAAAAGGTTCATGCAAATACATTTGGCCTTTTCCGCTACATTTGTCCCCTCTTCCGTTGGCAAATGCATCACGTTTCTTTCATTGGATTTCAGTTCCAGAAACTCTACCTGACGTTCCAAAGCTTTGCAACGAGCTTCTACTTCCTTAAGCTGCGATTGTAGTGCAAGATTACTGCTTTGAAGGGCATGAAGCTCCGTAGAAATACCCTGTATATCAGCCTTTGAAGGTAGATTTTTCAGCTTATAATCCAAAACAGACGCTGCTATGCCAGCTACCAAATTTTGTAGATCGCTCTTTGTCTAGAAGGTGACATACAGTTTAATAATTCCGGCGACTGTAAAACCACATAATGAAACCGTTTATTCCGCTGAGCATTGTCATCACTATCGTTGGTGTTGTTATTGTTTTTTGTCGGTGTTCTTTGCATTTTGCAACTAGGTGTTTTTTTTTTGTTTTTTTGCTTAAATTTGATTGCAAAAATTGTACGACTCAGCAAGATTTTGCTGTCCAATGAAAGAGCTTTGTTTATAGAGTAGTTCTTGCACTATATAATTAATTAAACAACTTAACAATGATATTGAATATCAAATCACAAGACCAGACTTGCCAATCATCATTTGTCATAACCTTGGTTATCTGCTGATTTGTTGATAAGCCAATACTTGTACATTCAGAGCATAATTCTTTTAGCATTCTTTGGAGTTTTTCACTGCTGTTTGAGATAAGTATTACGTTTTCTGCGAATCGAAGATTTGAAAGATATCTGCCGTTTATTTTTAAGACTTTACTCTCCCAGTTTGGCTTCTTCGAGAGCTAACGAAAAAAATTGCTAGTCATAGAGGATTTACTTCTTTCATACCTCGTAATATTTTAAACTCTGATACTAAACATTCTGTTTCTATGCGTGCGGTGCTACTTTCATACATTTTCTTTAAAATTCGAAATATTTTGTCATCAACGACTTGGTTTTTATATTATTTGGCTTATGGTTTACAAATGATCAATTGTCGAGAAACCTGCACTAAAACCAGCTTTTCGAAAGGTTGATTAAAATCAAGAGTGGTTTTCATTCTCTCAAATATAAATTTCGCATTGACCTTATAAATTGACGATATTATATAGTTCGATTGTTGTTGATAGCGTCCTTATTGTCCTTTTTGTGTATGGGTATTAACTATGATTTCGTCCATTGGTCTCCGACTACTTCTGTGACCAAAACTTGATGGAAAATATTTGTCAAGCAATTGGTCAATTCAAATTTTCAGAACTTGATAGATTCTGCTATTATCCCATCATTACTTTTGCTTTTATCGTTCTTTAAGTTAGTCATCGGCATAATTATTTTGACAGTACTGTGAACAGTCGTCTGAGTGAAAAATTGGTAACGGTAAATGTCACGTTGTTATGGCTTGTTAATGAATTGAAATATATAACATTTGTTATTTATGTACAGTATAATATAAATCATTTGAATCGTGTCTTTCGAGAGTACGCACCAATTTATAATAACAGTGCTCGTTTTTTATAGGCATAAGTATTTTGACTAGAAGTCTAGGTTGAATTTGGTAAGATTTTTTTGTGTTTTCTTTTTTTTTTATAAAAATTTTATGATTTTATGATGTAGAAACTAGAGCAACTATCGTGGCAAGGTATAACAGTGGTGAAAAGTTAAAACAAATTTGTGCGGAGTTTAATTTACCGAGGCAAACAGTGCATTACCAGATAAACAAATATACAAAAACAAAATCTGTGAAAAATTGGAGGCGTACGGGAAGAAAAAGAAAAATTACACCAAAAGATGATAGAAAGCTTCTGCGTGAATTTGTTAAAAACCCTGCACTAGCACCAAAAGCTCTGGAGTTGCAAATGAAGAGATATACCCAAAATCCCATTAGTGAAAGAACAATACGTAGGCGTCTTGTTGAATCCAATTTTGGAACGTATTCCGTAAGAAAAATATCCTATATTGCCTCTATGAACAAGGATAAACGTTTACAATTTGCAAAACAATATCTCCAAAAGCTTCTGGAATAGAGTTTTATGGAGTGATGAGAGTTCATTTGAGTTTCATGGCTCCCATAAAACAAAATGTGTTCGATTGCCAAAAGAACAACGTAAGAAAAAAGTTCCAGTTTTGCAAACATTGAGTCACGGTGGAGGTTCATTTATGTTTTGGGGTTGTGTATCTTCAAGTGGTCAGGGAAACTTAGCCCCAATTGATGGAACAATGAACCAACATAATGGAACCAGGGTAATGCGCCATGCCACAAGAGCCGAATGATAACTAACTTTTTGCGGGACATCGAAGTAGAAACACTTGACTGGCCACCACAAAGTCCTGATTTAAATATCATCGAGAATGTGTTGGCGTATGTAAAGGGAAAAAGGTGTTTTTCTTCGAACCGAACCAGAGAAGGCACGATTTTGGAAGTAAGAAGGCTTTGGGAGGAAGTTCTTGTAGAAATGCTTCAGAAAATTGTAGAATCCGTGCCAAAACGTCTGCAAAAAGTTATAGCAGCTAAGGGAGGATACACATTTTATTGGAAAGTGCTAATTTTATTTTTATTTTGTAAAGGTATTTTTTTAGTAACCATAAATCATTTTATTGTATCATTGTCAAAATTATTATGCCTTTAGGCAAAGTGAATTTTTTGTGTTATTTAAAAATTCAATAAATTATCCAAAGCAAAAAAACCTAAATATGTTTAAAAATTGACCTAACAACAATCTTCCATTTTCAATTTCATTGATTTATATCTGAAACTCGAAATATGTAAATTTTTCATTTGTCAAAATAATTATGCCTATGACTGTATGTATTGCTTGCTCTATTTCACTATTAAGAAAAAGTGAGAATTGTTCTTCTCGATTTTCTTGTTGCAGAATTAATTGATCTCCGGCTGTTGTAGTTTGCTTTCTGTACAATTGAATAGAGAAGTTTTTTTGGCTAATTGGGTGATGCCATGCATATCGTGATTTCGTTTGCCACTTACTTACTGTTATCCACTCTGTTTGTTCTTGGACTGCGTTCTTAGCTTTTTTAATAGATTTTGTTCCTTCTATGATTGTTTTTAAATGGTTCTCATTGAATTTTTTGATATTCTTTTCTTCATGTTCTTCCTTATATTTTTAACCTCTTGTTTGTGTCGCTCATCTGGTTTCTTTCGTAGACGTTTTTGTGGGTTTTGTAACATAGCTAGCTGTTAGGATGTATCTATCAGCCGATTCTTTGAGGGTCCTTTTCATTTTATTATATGTTATTTGAAACGGTTCATTTATCTGTGATATAATACGCTATCGTTGGTGTAGATCTGAATTATAGCTGTTGATTGCATCGGTGTTCACTGATTTCGATAATACTTTTCGTGTGGTGTTATGTAGTTTTCTAGTTCTAACACCTCAGCATGGAATAGTCGTTGATCCCATTCAATATTGAAACTATTTAGGACGGGGACATTTATTGTCCACTGATTTTTTGGCTTCTTTTTGAATAATGGGTTTCCAATAATGAGTTTTTTTTGTCCAATATTTTTAAAAAGTCGAGTTCCTCTTTCGTTATGACTTCACCTATAATTGCCTCTTCTCCGTCTTTTCTGAATCCTAATTAAGCATTAAAATCTCCTATTGTTAATACTATCTCGTTTTTAAAGTGTATATTGTTGCTGATTGAATCCTTTAATTTAAAGAATATTTTCCTTAAATTCTGTTTTATAAGAAAGTGACACCTTAGACGCCTTAAACCGTACCATTATAGGCAAATATATATTTCCATTGTTGAGTTCTTGTATATTTTTGCCTTGTTGCCATATTTCTGATAAGGCGATTATATTTCAATTAATCTTATCTAAGGCATTTTTGAATTTTGATGTTGATTCAAGTGTTCTCATGCTAAGTGCTGCCACATCCATTCTTGCTTTCAATTGTTTTGTTTGGGTCGATATTTTAATTCTTATAATTTTTGTTAAAATGCATCCCACAACATTTTTTAAAGGGGGTTTTTGGCCGAAATCCTAGATGGTTGCCGCCCGGATAGGAGATTTATCTGACGGTTTAAATCTATTTTTATTTATTTATTAATTTATTTATTCATACGATAATGCTTAAAACTTTATATCTTATAATATAGTCCTAAGCTTAATTTACAATATAGTTAAAAATTTAATTTGATCAATTTAAAATATTATAATTATTATAAAGAAGTGTACACAAATTGCAATTTAAAAATAATTTATAAAATTTCAGAAAAATATAGTTAAACACTTTTTTATGTTAAAAATTGTTGTCCAGAAGATTGTGAAGATTGGGGCGTGTTTGTGTTATGTACTGCTTGTTAGTTGTTATTATTTGAGGGTTATTTCGATGGTTTTATGAACTAATCATTTTGGCGATTATTTAATTTGGGTGTGGCCAGATTAGTATTTATATAGGAAAACGTTAGCTGTTTTTTTTTACTAGCTAGATGAAGCGTTTGTTTTTTTTTTAAATCGGAGACGGCTTTCGAAAGGAAACCGTAGGCCGATAAGCAAATTGGAAAAAAACGTTGAAATTATTAAAAACTATTTTTTTAGTTAGGTAGTTCCCTGTTCTATAGGGTTAGGCAAATAAAGTGAGAGCAATGGATAAAAATGTTTGTCCACTTATAGATTGCCGGAAAAATATTTGCTTACGCCAACAATGCTTCTGAAACTTAAATTATTAGGTAAGCATAAGTTATATTGGCTCGATGAATAATCTAGGATATGACTAGTGGGAGGGTAGTCCCCAGGCTCTAAATTACAGCTTAAGTCTCCCTGCTATTGGATGTTGTTGGTGAACAAAGAAAGGATGAAACATTAGGGTCTCCGCTTAGTACAGGAACGATAGCATATCTACAATAGCATTGACAATCTTCCACCTATGTAGCCCGGACAACCTTCGGTAGTAATGTAGTCTGGAGTCTTATGTGTTATTATATAAAAAGGATGGAATGATCGGGTTGAGTCATCTTACAGAGTTAAAAGCTTGCTCTTATCGGGCCTGACATGAGGTTCAGTGAAGATCGTGGTAATCTACTGTGATTAGTGATTCAATTTGACTACACCAAGCCGTACCAAGTCGTGTATAGGCATTGTCCGCTCTGGAGGTAGTCTTCGGGGATCGGGTATGCTTATACTCATTTGTTTTTCCGTTACATAGTGAAATTTCTTCCAAAATGAGTTTAAAAGGGCGTGAAACATCTACAGTTATTAGATTTGTAAATTGCACAAATAAAAAGCTTACTAACTGGGACCAGTAAATCCACAAAGAAATATTCGATCGTATCATACGGTTTTGAAGCTCAGCGAAGATTTGTTTTTACGAAAATTGCAACACCTTCCATTCCGTACCTTATAAATGATTTGAGAACTTGGTTCTTGCCGTATAGACAGCTAAACCTTATTACAATCGCTGTATTTTGATAACTAGCATTTCATTTGATGTAAAAGTCCTTTGACGTCTTTAAGTTGGCTTGTAATGTGATCCTTATAATCTTTTAATGTGCAAAATTCAGATGATTAATAATCAACTACAGATTGATATACTTGTAGTCAAAATTCAAACTTAAAAACGCATTTTTAAATATTCTTCATCTAACAATATTATTGAAACGATGTTTAAACGATATTGAAACGATGTTGCGGTCTAACTTTGTCCATTATTTGACCTTCTAAAATCATTTCAAGTGGAAGACAAAATGAGTGTTATTCGCAAAGGATAATTAGATTATTATTGAGAATAAACCTTATGCACCTCGTTATTATATTATCTATTATTTTTACAAACTCTTTCTCTTTAAAAACAGGATTTAAAAAATACTTTTCAAAAATTCTGAATGCTTTAGATTAAGATGTAACGCCATATGAGTTCTAGCCCGAGACGAAAAATTCCCAACCAAAATAAAAAAAAATCATTCAACCTTTAGATTTCCATTCACTTAATATGAATATAACCATACATAAACTGTATGTAAAATCACCTTCATCACACAGGTGTATGTATCTACATTTATATTTGTCTATAAGTTCATAGGCCTCTTCTATTAAAATGCCTGAAATCCTTTTTTATATTAATTAAGAAGCCAAACAAAACTAAAACTCTCTCTAGACAACATTTAATCTTTTAGCGCGCGAAAAAAAAATAAAAAAAATATAACTAAAAACAAAAATAAACAAACTGGGAGGAAAAAAAACACTTAATTTCTGCATCTAGGATCTATATATGTTCTACTTGGTCGTCACCATCGTCCTGTTAGTCCTTCGTTTGATCTATATAAGTATTTGTATCCAAGAATGATAATATAAACACGGGATGACTCCACAGGGTGAAACTACCAGCCATCCCAAGACTCGCAACCCACTCCTAACTTGCACACTACATCATCGAAAAAAAAACGCAAGGATAAAAATGGACCTGGAAAAATATTGTATTCGAAGAACAGAAACGCAACTATGCCAAAGCGATGGGATGGTTGGTCGGTGAGGATGGACCATGCCTCGTCGTCGTCCTGTCAATGTAGAGGGATGAGAACGAATGAAAAATCGGACAGAAACTGCGCCCAGTTGCTATACACAAAAACAGTGAGCACCACCACTGCCAACGGTCCGTCTTCGTCATCCCCCTAGTGCTCGCGAATTTTTTTTCAGCAATTTCTGCCGCAAAAAGACACATACAACGATGAATGAATGAATTTAGCATTTTTTGATAGGAATTGATTCCTGGTTTACTTTTTTCTGTTTCCAGCAAATTTCTATTCTTTTTTTTTTAGCTTAAGTTTCGCGTACAGAGTCCAATGATGTCCAGAGTCGACGTAGTCCTTGGAGCCTTTTGCGAGACCAATTCTGGTTCAACTACGGCTTGTATGGGAGACACTCTGCCTTCTCAAAGGCTGGGGATGAAGGATTTGGTGGCTCCAAATTTGGTCGTCGTCAACGTATATTCGTAGTCGCTTTGCTCGGCGAGATTGGAAAGAGTACCACAAGTGGAACACACATCGTGTTTGTTTGTCCGTTTTACTTTGCTTTCGTTTTTTGGAGGATTTTCGCATTCTGTAGGAGGAGAAAAGTGATAGAACGGTGTTGTGAGTGTGGGTGGTAAAAATTGCGAATGCTGGAACAGCTATAGAGCTCTGCTAGGACGGCAAGTTGAACAATAAAAATGTATAATTGGATATGTGCAGTGTTTTCTTCTATTTTTTGTTTGTAGCTGTAGCTGCTTCGCGATGTGCACCCTTGTTGTCCTTAGTCCTTCCCTCCTAGAATTTTCTATGGTCAACATTTACTTTTTACATGTTGTCCTTGAAGTAAAAGCAACACAAGTGCGATAAAGGTAGGAGTTGGAGGATGTGTGTTGGTTAATGCAAAAAACGACGAACGAGAAAAACTTAAAACAAATGCAAATGAAATGAACGCAACGACTGGCCACTGGTCATCAACCAATTGGGTGGGGTGAGCAAGAGTGAGAGAGAGGAAGAGGTGATGGTTATGTGGGGAAACCGGGAATGCTAGTCACCTACCTAAAGATGACTTCTGGAGTTGAATGTAGAGGAGAACAATCGAAAGAATCACCGTAATCATAATAAAGTACTTTCAAGGGAAAGGGGATTTTTTTTTTTTAATTTTGTATTTTTATTTTCTATTTTTGTTTTTTGTAAAAACGCGGATGGCTATTTGTATTGGGTAACGTCTGTCGAATATATTTTTCTTAAAGAAGGGGAGAGGTTTTTGTGCTTTAAATTATTTCAATTATTTAGATATGTACACATTAGGACGAAGGATGATGGCAAAATCAATGAGAATGTGTAGACGTGGCTTTTATTCCAGTGCTTAAAAAAATTAACACGAAAAATGATTTTGTGTTGCAAGGCTTTCCAAAGTATTTAGAATAATTATTAAAAAGATAATTTGAATAAATGAATTAAAATTCATCAATAACTCACATACAAATAAAATAATTATAGACAAATCCACAAACTTGTCACCATACCATCCGTTCTTGCGTTCGCTGTTAATAATATGTGAATACATATCATAATGAATTTGCTTCCAACTTTATACAAGAATAGTTTTTTATTGAAACATTGATTAAAGGAATATTAATTTGAGTTTAGATAAAAATGGAATGGCGTCATGTGCAAACTGATTCGAGAACAAATTTATCTTATTTTTTTTCCACAAAAAAACTGTCTGCACCTTCAAAATTTGAATTTCTTAAGGCTTGGCACGGGTTTGCTATGCAAATAAATGGCAGGGGTTTACAAATTGTTAGAATAAAATTAATTATTTAAATAAAATTAATTATTTAGGTAATGTATACAGCTAGAACATGATATTTTTAAATTTTATTGGATATTTTGTGTTGGCGATGAAAATTTTCGTAAACTTTGGTAAACCCAGACTGACATTTATTGGCAGTGTGATTTTGCTAACCATACAACTTTTTACTTTTTTAGTTTTTTTTTTTCTAAATAAGAATGAACAAATAAAGAGCGATGTTAAAAATTTTTTCGGACGTGTAAAAACAAGTGTGTGTCCTTCAACTTTGAACAGAATTTAACAATTTCGAAAGATTTATAGAACTTATGTTAAAGGTATTCAAGTTCCAAAAGAACGATCAACTTTTTTTTTAAATTGAAAGTTTTGACTAGGAAAAAAACGTCAAAATGTCGCATATTTCATCTTATTACAAAGACAAGGCTACTAGTTTCCATTTTTGCAAGTTCATGGAATCGTGAAGAATTTGTTTTTATAAAAGAGGGTAAATATTTATAGGTATCGCAAATTCCGTGTCATAGGGTAATTGCGGGAGACATGCCGCGCTCTTTCAAAAATCAATTAATTTTTTTTACTTTAGTAAAATGAACTTTATTTATGCAAAAAACTGAACAATAGATTTATGTTCTACCATGAAAAACAATTAAAATTAAAAAAATAACAATTTTCATAAAAAATAACAAAAAAGAAAAATACATTAAGTGTGAAATCCCTCCCTGCATGTGTGGCAGTGATGGGCATGAAAAATTCATTGAACTTAAAGAATTAATTTGACTGTGAAACATGTTTCTTTCGTCCTTGCTGACGTCCACAGTCTGTGCAAAACGTAGATTACAGTATTTTGTAAGCTGTATAGTTTTCTTGTAGCCATTTTTGACATTTTGTACATCCAGAGTTCTCGTTTTTTGTTTCAAAATAATTGTCCCAACATTCAACACAAATATTGGGATCTTCAGTCGGCTCAACCTTCCTTTAGGTATAGATTTATTTTGTTCTTGCGGAAACTTGCATATGTTTCCTTTTTTATTAGTGAAACTGGGAGAAGTTATAACCTATACTAACTGCCTACATACGTCTTGAAAAAATCGACATTGGAGTTTAAGGTAGTGGTGAAATTGCTTGCAGTAATTTTGGTGGCGTTGGGTTTTTGAAAGATGATGAAGTGTGTGTTTCATTTTCGGAATGATTGAAAGCATGCGATCCATTCCTGGTGCTTGGAATTACGGGTTTCAAGATTGTTTCATGACATGAAACTTTATTATCAACGGCCTTTGCTACGATGAAAGCATCGCTTCCCATAGATCAGCGAAATCAAGCATCGTTGCTCGTGGTTAGTACTTCGATGGAGGACCGTCGGAAACCAACCACGTGCTGTTCACATGTGTTTCTTCTGTTGTGTGTTCTTCTTTCTCTGTCTCTCTCTGTTGTATGTCGATGAATCTCTTATTCGTTGGATTAGAAATTATCTTTCGGACCGCTCAATACAAGTTGTATTGGACGGTTTCAAGTCTGATATTCACAAAATAAATGCTGGTATGCCCCAGGGCTCCGTATTGCCTCCGACTCTTTTTCTCATTTTTATTAATGATCTCTTATCTGGAACTTCTAATCCACTTAATTGTTTTGCTGACGATAGTACTCTCAGCTTTTCATATTCGTTTTTAGATGCACCTCCTTGTTTTTCGGATGTGCAACTGGAACGGCAGCGTATGATAAGCTCATTAAATTCTGATCTTGACAGCATTGTCCAATGGGGAATTAAAAACCGTGTAGAATTTAATGCTTCAAAAACTCAGTGCTGTCTTCTGTCGTTAAAGCAGAACCCACCCCCCTTGCCGCTATCCATGAGCGGCACTTGCATTGAAGAAACCGATCAGCTTTCAGTCCTCGGCATGTGGATCACAGACCACCTCTTGTGGAATGAACACATATTTGATGTTGCCAAAAACGCTGCAAAGTGTTTGGGCTTTCTTCAAAGGTGCAAGAAATTCTTCTCCCCGTCTGATCTGGCTGTAATCTTTAAGGCCTTCATTCGTCCAAAGCTGGAGTATAACTCGCACATTTGGGCAGGAGCTCCCAAAACTCATTTGAATCTTTTGGATAGAATTCAAAATAGAGCTCTAAGAATGATTGGCGATAGAACTATAGTGGAAACATTTACATCTCTAGAACATCGTCGAAATGTTATATGTCTCTCACTATTTTATCGCTATTTTTATAAACACTGTTCCAGCGAAATAGCCAGTTGCATTCCTCCCCTTAAATTTTTCAACCGTATACTCGCGCTTCTAGGAATGCTCATCAGTTTACCCTTGGGCCCAACTTCGGACGTACTGTCAAGTACAGAGATTCTTTCTTTAGCCGTACAACGCGAATGTGGAATACCTTACCCGACTCTATTTTCCCCTCCCATTTTGATATTCAGAAATTCAAAACCAATGTGCATCGGTATCTCCTCTTGCATCCTTCCCTACTTTCCTAACGCTCGCACTGTGCTTGTTCATTTTAAGGGTAGTCAAAACCCCTTTAGTCCGCGCATCCGTTAAAAAAAAAAAAAAAAAAAAAAAAAAAAAAAAAGGGTAAACAAATTTAACATGCGACATCTTTTCAAAAAATAAACTGCGTCATCTCTCCCCAAAGTGACGGAGAGATGCCGCACCAAACTTTAAAACTTAAGAAAAAAATAATCAAAAAAAATATTCACACGTATTCTTATAACACTTATTTTTGATATAAAATAATTTCCCTTAGAAAAATACGCGAAAACTTCTTTTCGCATTAACTTTTTGTAACAAACTGAAAATTTCCATAGTGAATAAGGGACCGTAAATTGAAACAAATATAAAAAAAATTCCGTTACATGTCGGGTGCAAGCAATTTCTTGTCCTGCGTTTTTGATTGAATGCCTAACGAAGAAAAGGCAAGATAAATTTCTTTTCGCGGATGACTGAATATATGAGTTTGGTTGAATGCGACATCTATCCCGACGCGGCATTTCCCCCGCAATTACCCTATATTTCGTTTTCTTGATTTTTTTTGCGTTGTTTTTGTGATCTTTCTCTAGATAACGGAAAAAAACAAGTCATATAAAATAAAATGCACGACTGGATCGTACGAACTTGCTCTTGTAACTAACAACTTTAGTGTAGCTAACTACCGACGCTGTAAGTGGGTATATGCTGTCTAGTTATCTTTGGCAGGAGTAAAGCCGATGTAGGTTAGATAACCTGTAAATAAATATACGGTTACATAGGTACCTACCTACAAATATATATTTAAAGGGATTTTAATTATTAAAATTAGGAAGGTATTATGTACCTACCTATATATAGAGAACCTGGGTATGTAGATATTTACATACATATGTATAAATGAAAGTGAATGCTGTATAGGTCGGTAAAAATCGTAACTTATAAAAACTGCCAAATCCATCCCTTTAATACCGGTTTCTCAAAAAAATAAGAAAACCATTAGATTCCACCGATCGATGAAAATTTTATAAAAAAGTATCTCGTTAATTGTATGACGGATTTTGATGAAATCCGGTTTTTTATTTTTAGTTTTTTGAAAACAAATGTTTTTTGAAATGTTGGTATATGCAGTTTTTCAGACTTTATTAATATACACGTGACCATTAAATTTAAAATTATTTTTTTTGATTAGTTTTAAAAATATTGATTTTTTCAAAATAAAAAATTAAAATTTTTTTTAAATTATAAAAAAAAAGTTATTAAAAATTTTAATATGCAGAATTATTTTGGCTGCCTTCTCAGGTCTTCTCAGATATAAAATTTGGCAATGTACAGTTACCGAGAAAGCCAAAAATTTTAAAAACCATTATATGAAAAGTCCCGTAACCGAGTTTTCCGGTAAACCCGGTTCATATCAAATTATAGCTATTACCAACAAAAGAAATTTAATCAAAATTTTTATCAACATCCTTAGAGCCGTTTTTGAGAACAATAAGATTTTCCGTCAAGTTCATATGGCGGGTACCGTTATTTTTAGGCCTAAAAATAAAATTCCAATTTCTCCTCTGAGGAATGCCAAAATGAGCACACATACCAAATTTGAAGGTAATCGCTAACACCGTTTAGGCTGCAGCTCGTTATACATACAGACATGTCAATCTGTCGTATGTCCGTCTGTATGTATAACGAGAAACAGCCTAAACGGCTTAAGCGATTACCTTCAAATTTGGTATTTGTGATTATTTTGGCATTCCTCAGAGGTCCTAAAAATAACGGTACCTACCATATGACCTTGAAGGAAGATCTTATGTTTCTCGAAAACGGCTACAACCATTTCGATAAAAAATTTTTGCGAATTTTTTTGCTGGTAATAGTCTATTAACGGTACTTTTCATATAACGGTTTTTTAAATGTTTGGCTTTCTCGGTAACTGTTCATTGGATTTCTGTCAAATTTTATATTTGAGAAGATCTAGGTAGCCAAACTAATTCTGCATATTAAAATTTTAAATAACATTTTTTATATAATTAAAATTAATTTTTGAATTTTTTTTTTTAAATCAATATTTTTAAAACTAATCAAAAAAAATTATTTTAAATTTTATAGTCATATGTATATTAATAAACTCTACAAAACTGCATACCAAAATTTCAAAAGGAGTTTTAAATGAAAAACCGGATTTCATCAAAATCTTTCCTACCATTCTTTCTCTTCCTTAAGATTTATACGATTTTTATAAAAAGCAAATCATTTCATTAATGAAGGTAAAATTTACATTTTGATAATTTTATTTATTTTTTTTGAAAAAAATGGTTATTTTCTAGTACAACCATTTTTTTTTGGTTTGCGATTTTCTGCAAAAAAGATTCATTAGATGTTTTTTTAATTTTTTATGCTGACGCTCCTAGAAAGTTTTAATACTAATGTAAACCAAAATTTTTTGTTTGTCAACTCAAAATTTCGAAAACGATTTAGGTGCCAGTTATAGCTTTCATTGAAACTAATCATTTAAAACTTTGAGTATCAATTCTGAGCACTTAAACAAATAAAACTGATGTAGTTTTGATACCAAAATGAAGGAAGGTAATTAGATATGTAATAGTTTTTGTCAAAAAAAATATTTTATTTGCTTTACCACTTTCTTATAAATTCATTTTTAATTTTTAAATGATGGAAAGCGTTTTCAATGATCAGTCAATGATCATTGAAAAATCAAAAGTGAATTTACAAGAAAGTGGTAGAGCAAATAAAATATTTTCTTGACAAAAAATATTATATATCTTATTACCTTCATTTGGGTACCAAAACGACATCAGTTTTATTTGTTTAAGTGCCTCAGAAATGATAGTCAAAGTTTTCAACGATTAGTTTCAATAAAAGCTATAACTATTGCCTAAATCTAATATTTCGAAACTTCGTATTAAATAGTATTTTGACATTATATTGAATAGTTAAAAATACCTTATTCCTACAATTAAAATCAACGGTACCTCCCATACAAATTAAAAAAAAAAACTTTTAAGAAAAAAATGTATTTCTCGAATACGGCTCCAAGAATTTTTATAAGAAAATGTGAGTGTTCTTAAATTACTACGGTCCACTTTTAAGTATTTTTTTAAGCAAATGCTCCTTAAAAGTATTAAGAAAACTGCATAAGAAAGAGAAAAAAAAATGTTTCGTATTTTAAAAAAATAAAAACTTTTTTGTTTGAAAATAGATTTTACAAAAACCAGACACTGATTTTTTTTGAAATTTGAATTTTATATGTAAATTAATAATAGCTTAAAATTGGTGTTTCAATTTTTTCCAAATATGTTTTCAAAATTTTATACATACAAAATTATTTTTTTTAAGACCTCTCCAACGATTTTTGATTTTTTTTTTTGATATACCAAATATATTCTTATTTGTCCAGGAATTCAAATGGTATCTTTGTATCTCCTCAAACTTAAAGAACTATGCAGTCTAAGAAGATTTTAGTAGGTGTATCATCGATTTATTGCTATACCTAATTAGATTTCATTTTTAAGAATTTTGGCGTACGTCACTGAGCAAGTTCATACCCAGTCGTGCATTTTATGTTTATTTGGAAAAGAATTAAAAAGTTTATTTTGAAGAATTTATTTAATTTATTTGTTAAAAGAAATCAAAAACATTAATAATTCTTTTGCTAAGAGTGCACTTTTTTATGAAAAAGCGTATGAACATTTGACTAGCTGTGACAAATTAACAAAATGTAAACATTTGAATGGGTTTTTGCATGGCAAGTTACTAGGTGTTATAATCGTTAGATGACTAATGAGCGTTGCCGAACCTGAGGCAGTTGCCGCCCTATGCAAATTGTAATTTTGGCGCCTCAAAGTTTTATTTAACACATTTCAAAGAATTTTTCTAAAATTATTTTACAAAATATTGAGACTAAAATGCTGCTTTGATTATTTTAAGTTTTCAAAAACTAGCTTCCCCTGTAGCAACACTTACAGGAAACGTTAAGAGTATTTTGAACGAATTTGTTTAATATGGATACTATTCAAGGAAATCGTTTGAAGCTAAATAATTCAAAATTGATAGCTGTTTGAAATCAGTTAGAATTGACGTTTGGTTGAGTATATTTATTTCACTCAAGAGATTGTTGGATATTACATAATTTTGAAGTTCGTCGTCAGTTTTTTCTATTATCACTACTTCAAGTTTCTCACAATCCTTACCAATTATTTGAAATATCCCAGAGAAATCCGAAGTTTTCGTTCAGATATTGATACTGCCCAAAACACTCATCGAGAGAAGATAACGTCACATCGATTACGTGGTAGAAGAAATCAAATTTAAAATAAAATTTTGGATCAATTGTTTTAGATTGTTCAGATTGATAACGGCGACTGATAAGTTCATCGAATCGTACACAATGAAATCTACTTGCAGATTCATTTTGTCATAATGTTTAAAGCGTTCTTGTATAATGCTTCAAATAAAATGTCCTCAGACTGGGCGGTGTGGGCGACCGCCCACGACCTCGCGGTACAAAGGGCCTCGCACCTCACAAGCAAAAATAAAAATTTGAAAAAGTATGGAAAATCCAAAAGTGCGCACGAAAATAATGTGAATGAAATAATCTATATTTCTGATAAGCTACGTATATCTATTATATTATAAGATTAATTAATTAAAAGATCTCATCTCTGTGGTTTCTGATAATTCGTTTGTATTTAGTCTGGCAACATTAATTAGCGTTAAGCTATCGCGGGTAGTCCCCGGTCAGTGACAGGGCATAGCTCGGGAAAGAAAACCAATCAAAGTACCTATTATAGCAAGACGGCAAACCCTTACTTCTTTTGCCACGCAAGTTCCATTTGCTTACATTGTTGTTTTTGTAATACGAATCTGCTGTCACTGTCCCAAGCCTGTACTCAAAGTAGTGTAGAATTGTGTGTATAATAGGAGTCCCAACTCCGCTGAACTGGTCGCACCAATCATCGTATACACGTTGCGACTGGGTCCGGCGGACCTTACGTTCATGATTCTACCAACAATTATCTCATTCACTATAAACATAACTTAAATGTTATTTATTTAGCATTAAAATTTCACTTACAACCCATTGGTCGTGCCGCAAGGTCCGTACTTCAACGTATTTCAACGGAACATGCGACCGTTTATTGTCGCGTAGCGTAGTTCGATGTACGACCAGGCTGTTCACGGTAGAACTTGTCGTATTCGAACAAGATTTTTGCGACCGCCCAGCCTGTACGTCTGTCGCATCAAGAATGGCTACCTTTAAAGTTTTGTTAGTGAAATCAGCTTTCTAGGCATATTTCATTGTGTGTGTAAAGTTTGCCTTTTTGTTCATTGACACATATCGCATATTCGCATGCAGACGCAGTATCGTTTCATGTACTCTTAAAATAAATAATAGAATAAATTAGTGTTAACCTAAATAAGTAGAAATTCGGTGTGTGCCGTGAAGTAAAATAATAATACCTGTGTTTATTTCTCAAGAATATGGTAAGAATTATTTATTATACACATGTTTTCATAGTTTTCTTACAAAACAAGTTTCTTTATTTTTTTTTTCGAAAAAATATGGTATGACAATTTTAAATATTTAATAATATAAACTTAAAAATAAAATATTAAATCGGCTTATTCAAAGAAAAAATAATTCAAAATTCTGAAATAAATACTTAAACTAATTTGAGCTCAAAAGAGTACGCCATTTTATTTCTTGAGATTTTTTTTTTTAATTTTTGAAAACATTTTTCGAAAAAAAATTCAAATACGCTAATTCATAGGTATGCACCAAATACATATAACTATAATTTTTGAAAAAAAAAAATTAATGAGCGGTTTTCAAAATATTAATTAATTTTTTTTGTAAATGCTTTTAAAAATACAAGTTATTCTGTTACAATATATCATTTATGATATAACCGAACGCAAAAAAAACCGTCCTATGGAAAGTACCGTATTTAGACATTTTTAAAAATTTGTTTTCAATAATATGATCGGTCGTACCTAAAAAGCTGCACTGATTTTTTTAAAATTAAAATCATTGGAGCCGTCTACAGTTATTTTTTGAAGTTCAAGTACCTACCTATGAATATTATTATTGTCTTTTTTTGTTAACAGATTACAGAATATTAGCGCGTTCTTAAAAATTGATCAATTATGTCAGGCTTAGGAATAAGAGAGATAGAGATAAAGGGTGCAAATGGGAATCTGGTTCAGCAAAAAGAAAAAAACATGCGGAAAGTGCTGTATCAAACCAGTTTTCAAGTTCAGGTATAATGAAATTTTTCAATCGAACTGAATCTGGTACTACAGAATCAAATGAATCGGTTGCTTCGACTTCTCAACAAGATGTGTCCTTCTCCGAGAATTTTGAAATTATTCCAAATGCACCGACTATTGATACCGAACTACGCAAATCAGGAAAAGAAATACCTTGCCAATCAAATAGTAAATTGCTCATTAAACAGAAAGCAAAGAATTTGTAGGGTTTAAATTTTGATGAACACAATTATTTGTTTTTATGCGTGTAAATGAATTATATGTTAATACTCGTAGTAAGGGAGGCTACCGTAAGATTACCTATCTCATCGGGAGAGTAGAAATGATGGGTACCAATCAATAGAACTTATTAAAACATTCACAAAAGTACAAAAGTGAATTTACTACGGGCAAAAGTTTCCGGGAATTTTAGGCGAGAGACGTTCACTTCATAAAAAAATCATAATTGAGGCTAAATGAATACTTTAAATAAAGTGTTGTCGACTACGTTATAGAGATAAAATTATATATATTAATTTATCTACCATAAGGTTAATTTTTGACATTTCAATTTAAACAAAAAAAATCGTTATTTTTCTTAAAACTAGTCGGGCGGCAAGTTATTCCCTATAAAAGTTGAACCGATTATCGGATATGTGAAGAGG
Organism: Philhelius pedissequus; assembly: GCA_910595825.1. Classification (NCBI taxonomy): domain Eukaryota; kingdom Metazoa; phylum Arthropoda; class Insecta; order Diptera; family Syrphidae; genus Philhelius; species Philhelius pedissequus. Next base: position 99,982,353 of record OU343160.1, read on the forward strand.
GCAGTCTAACCTTTCGCTTGATATTAATTTTACTTTTCACCCACTATCCCGATGAGATAGGTTCTCTAAAAAACTGTTTATTTGAAATGGTCGGTCACGTATTTATTTCCTAGTTTTCTTCGCAGGACGCATTGTTTTAAATTCGGTAGCAACGCTCCTACCATTAGTAAAAAGAGTTTTCACTGCCCCCATGAGTACTCATCGAAAAATCGGTACCGGAAGTGACCGTCTCACGCCTAAATTTCCCTGAAAACGTTTGCCCGACCAGTGGTTTTGTGAATGTTTTAATAAGTCCTTTCGATTGGTACCCATCATTTCGACTCTCCCGATGAGATAGGTAATCCTACGGCGCCTCCCATACTATCAGCTGAATTCTTTTCCGGAAAATCGACAACTAAAATAGTGGTAGAGGTACCAAAAATAAAAAATTTAAATTACGAAAAAATAAATTTGCCTTCAGTAATTAAATGATTTAAAAAAAAAATCCTTGTTTTTCGTGCTCTCTATCATCGTTATGTTAACTTTCAAAACTTGCCATAGAATAGCTACAAATATATATATCCAAAGCAAAAATCAGTAAAAACAAGTTTATTATTTTTACTTGCCATTATAGGTACTATATGTCAGTCTGTCAGTCTGTCAGTCTATCAGTCTGTCAGTCTGTCAGTCTGTCAGTCTGTCAGTCTGTCAGTCTGTCCGTCTGTCAGTCTGTCAGTCTGCCAGTCTGTCAGTCTGTCAGTCTGTCAGTCTGTCAGTCTGTCAGTCTGTCAGTCTGTCAGTCTGTCAGTCTGTCAGTCTGTCAGTCTGTCAGTCTGTCAGTCTGTCAGTCTGTCTGTATGCATTTATAGACACCACCTACAGTCCAAACGGGTGGACCGAATTGCTTCAAACCTGGTATATAGGGTTTTTAGTATTGTACAGAGGGGAAATTTATTTATTTATTTATTTATTTATTCATCAAATTTTTAGCTAAAAAAAACGGTACCTGCCATACCGTTACGTTAAAGCCTATTTTTCTCGGAAACGACTCTTACGATTTTGATTTAAAAAAATCTGTGCTGCTTTTTAGGTGCGATCGATGATTGAAAAAAAATTTTAAATGTCTAAAAACGGTACTTTCCATAGGACCGTTTTTTTTTTCATTTCGACTATCTCATAAATGGCTTAACCGATTCTTTCGAAATTTCGCATATAATATAGGTTTAGTTTGCCCAATTTGTACTGCGTACAAATATTTTTAATTAATATTTTTTTGTATTCTTAAAACCGTTTAAAAAAAATATTTAAATACCTATAAATAGGCGTTTTTTTTAATTTTTTTAAAATTTTTTTCAAAAAGTTTTAAAAAAAACTTTTTTTTTCAAAAACCGCTCCACATATTTTCAAAATTTCTCATAAATTCAAATTTATACAAGAAATAAAATGGCGTACTTTTTTTGAGCTCAAATTAGTTTAAGTATTTATTTCACAATTTTGAATTATTTTTTCTTTGATTAAGCCGATTTAATCTTTTGTTTTTAAGTTCATATTATTAGATATATAAGATTGTCATAATAATTTTTTAAAGAAAAAAATTAAAGAAAATTTGTATATATATAATAAAGTAAAAACGACTTTAAAAATATGTTTAGATTTTTAATAGAAATCTTTTTGTGATCGAACATAAGAGCAAGTTCGTGCGATCCATTCGTGCATTTTATTTTTATTATTTTATATTATACGATAAAACACGTGCGAAAGTGGTTGAATGAATGAATGAATATTTTGGGGTTTTAGTTGGACTGCGACCTTAAGATCTATTATGTCCCCATTTAGAGACAAACTGGGATTGCTCTTTTATAGCTCTTCCTCCAATTTTATCGCTTTTATGATTTTTAGTATTTGGAGTATTTTCAGAGAGGATAATTCACTTCAAGTCCCAGATGTCTATGTCTTTGGTGCATAAGTGTTTGCAACTACATAAAATTAAAAAAAATACAAGTAGGCTGCTCACTAATCCAAGAGTATTAAGGTGTTTTCTTAGTTTGCAGTGACCTGTGAGGATACCCGTTATTTTCCATAGGTTATTCTTAGTTAGGCTAATGCAGTCTATAAACCGTTCGAGGTTGTAGTAGTTGAGTTATAGTTTTGCTTGTCTCAGCTGTGGGGGTTTTTTCCATGTTTTTTTGTATTTGGCCTCCTCTACTGTTTTGATTTTAATTTTAATCACATTCTCTTCCAGTTCGCATCCGGTGAAAGCAGAGAAAGAAGGATAGGAAAGATGTGTGGCGCGATGTTCCGAGACTAGAGCTGGTTGTTGTCTCAGATTTATCTCCAGGGATGGCGGCTGAACTAATGCGGAGAAAACTACCGTGTCTTATTTATTTATGTCTCTTATAATTCGCATTATTTTAAATTTGCTCTAATTTTAGCTAAGGAGTCTGGCTCATCATTGCCTTGGACACCAACGTGACCTGGCGCCCAATAGAGTGTTTCGTTGTTGTTCTTGCCCAGTTCGTACAGTCTCTCCACACATTCCCATACCAACTTCGAGCTAATGGTGTAAAAGCTTAGTGCTATGAGTGCAGCTTGGCTGTCCGACATATTGCAATGTTTTGCTCGCGGTAGTTTCTTTCGAGATTTCTTCCTGCACATTTTGCATTACATTAACTTCTGCCTGAAAAATGCCCATTGGAAAGGAAAGTTTGGCTCGTGGCCCTTAAAATCCTGCCCCGTCCCTTCGTTCGCGATCCATTACTGTAGCACTTGATGGCATTTGGTTTAAGGGTGTAATTCACTGCCACACCTACCTAATCTTTCTTGTTACTGAACTCCGTTTGAAAGTTCATCTCGAAGTTATACTTTTTAATCATGCGATTTCTTGGGGTATGAAATAAATCTGTAACTGTGGACTTGCAGATCGAATTTCCTACTCTAAGACCAATGCACTTTCCCGCCCCAATACCTTCCTTCCCAAAACTCAAGATGGTTCCCAGAGCCATACTTTCTATAGCTACATGAAATGGTGTCATGTAAAGAATTACCTCAATTGCTGCTGTAGGGCATGTTTTTATGCTCCGGTAATACTTTTGCTAGGGAATTCCTAGTTGTGATTAGGTCGGTTTTCTTATGCGATGCAAATGCCCCATAAGGTATAATCGGTCTTACCATTATAGTGTACATCCATCTCAGTATGATTGGTTTACAGACCCATGTTTAGCAGCAAGTGTTTCGCATGTCATGAGGCTCTTTGTGGCTTTCCCGACTGTTATCACAAGGTGTATATTCCAGAGGAGTTTACAAATTATTGTGATTCCTAGATATTTAGCCTATTCCCCTGCCAATCTGAGAGGTTTCATACGTGACAGAAACCTCTTCTTGGTGAATGGCACTATCGTTGGCTAAGTTGGGGTAATACTTAGTCCCACTGAGATACACCATTTCCTTGTTATTGATAGTCCTCTTTGGATTGTATCACAAAGGGTCTCCTCAAATTTCCCAAAGGCTGATATTACAATATCATCGGCAAATTCAATAAACATCGTTCGCCTTTGGAAGTAAGATATTCTAGTAATTCATCCACTACAAGACTCCACATCGAGGGTGATATCCCCTGCGGACAGCCTCTTCTTGTGTACTCTGTGTAATGCGTATGCTTCCGCCATTCTTGTTCTTAGCATTTCCCTTATCCATCTAATTATGGTGATGGGTACGGAATTCGTTATCTTTGTCTACGCCTTCGTGGGAAGTATTGTCGAAGGCTCCCTCGATATACAAAAATGCATAATGCCGTTTTTATCGATTCTAAAGCCGGCCGTAAGGTATTTGTGAGTTCACACAGGGCGGTTTCTGTAGATTTTCCCGCTCTGTAAGCATGCTGTTGTTTTCCCTTTTAGCAGGACGGCTGGAAAGATGCCGTCTACCCCCGGTGACTTCAATAGTTGAAAGGAGTTACTTGTCCTATCAATTCTATTAGATGAACAGATAGTTGAGACTATCCTCCAGCTTTGCCGGTATAATTGGTAAACTGTCCGGAAAATGAGTATTTAATAATAGTGTAGGCATTTCCTCCTTAGCTTTCCTTATTTCCCTGTTGTGCTTTGTCAACTCTGTAGAGTAGTTATTTCACTATCCAGTTCTCTTCGCTGCATTAAAGAGTTTTCTTACCTTGGATCATAGCTTTGAAAGATTATTGCCTAACCACGGGGCATCTACCTGTCTTTTAACTAATTTTAGTGGGAAGCTGAGTTCATACGCTTCGCTTATCGTACCGCTAAGCTCATTTACATTATGCTCCAATTTAAGGTAACTGGTTATTGTTCTTACTGGACCTATTTGCTCAAGGCTTGTTTTGATAGTATTTTTGTAAATACTCCAATTTGTTTTATTAGGGTTCCTTCCAGGGGTGTTCTGTGTGAGAAGGTTTTCTAAGGTAAACTGTATGATTCTGTGGAATCTCTAATCCCTAAGTAAATAACTTGAGTTCGGACTTCCGAACGTTAAGTCCAATACTTCCTTTATATTCCTCAAGAATTTTCTCTAAAATAAAATCTAAAAGGTACTCACCACTTTCGATTATATGTTTACTACCCCATGTTGTATGGTGAGCTTTTGTATCGCATCCCACTATCATCGGTAGTCTCCTGCAGCTGCAGTAGTCGACAAGCTCCTGTACTTCTATCGGTGGTATATTGGCGTCATCACCGGCGAAGTAGGCTGCTGTTACGACCATCGTTCGGGGATTCCCGACAATTTTAATTTGAGCCTGTATAGGCACAAGGTCTCGCGTCATAAATTCTGAAAGACATATTATTTCTTATTTTTATGCATGATCTGGGTTAGGTCTGCTTCATATCCCATAATAAATAAGAGTCTTTACTTGTTAGGCATCCTGCTTGGTCCCCGTTTATTCAAGGTTCTTGGATCACCACTAGCCCTAGATCTTCCGATATAAACTGTTTCAATATATGAGTTGTATTGGATGCTCTTAAGTCTGATACTCATAAAATAAATGCTGGTATGCCCCAGGGCTCCATTTTGTCTAACTCTTTTTCTCATTTTCATTAATGATGTGTTATCTTCAACTTCCAATCAACAAAATTGTGCTACTGACGATAGTACTCTTAGCTTTTCATATTCGATTTCAGATTCACCTCAATGTTCTTCGGATGTAGAACTGCAACGGCAGCGTATTTTAAGTGCATTAAATTCTGTTCTCGACATTATTATTGTCAAGAATTGAATGCTTCAAAAACACAATGCTTTTTTCGTCTTTGTTAAAGTATTAGAAAAGACATTTGTTGTGTTACGTGGCAAGGGAGGCCTCCACTACCATCCTGATAGAGAACAATTCTTCCTTAGATTAAGGTCCCACATTTTAGGATACAACGAAGGATTTATTCCCGACGCAGCAAATGTAAGGTTTGACGACACCCCAGATTTAGAAGTGCCATTGACCGGTTTTCAGACATTTCTTTTGCTTATACAAACAAATAATCTGATATGTCTTTTTAGGTTCTATATTTCAAAGCATTGCTTGGGAACTAGAAGAGGATACTACCGATGGCAAGAAAGATGATCATTGCAATGGCCTAGATAGCGATGGTCTAGAAATTACGGCCGGATACATATGCCATTAGCTAAAAAACAAAATTCCAGTGGAAGAAAATGTCGAATTGTATTAATGGGTGGACCAAGGATGTTGAATGACTTGACGAACTTGGACAACTTCTTCAAATCCTTCCAACGGAGAAGACTTAGTTATATGTCCAGGCTACCAAACAAATCTTCTTGAATTGGCCAAAGACATTAACTGCGATGTGAAAATTAAAAAAAAAAACAATTTTCCGCGCGAGAATGTATCTAACAATAAGAACACTTAACAGAACAATTGCAAACTTATCCAAATGCAAAAAAAAAACAAAGATATAACAAAATTAAAACATAATTAAGACATTTTCAATTTATTTAATGCACAATAACCTTCACAAACTGTTGTTTTGCTTAATTTAAGTTAAATCTTCAATATCCATTTAGCACTCTTACTTCCTTGATCCTTGTTTTTTTCGCAATTAATTTAAATCCGATTAAAGCAAATTTAATTCAACAATATTCAAGTATTTACACAAATTATATGTTTATATTATTCGCGAACGAAAAATCCATTAATCCACATCGGACTAACAAAACAATTTCTTTGTTGTCAGATTTTTTAATCTCGCGTGACGTCAGTCAAATAACACAAGAAAGGAAGTGTCGGAATCTAGTTATCTTTGATTAATGCTATTTAAACAATCAAAAGTAATGTGATCCACATTGTATCTCCTATCTTATCCTATCGTGTTTTCCTAATGGTATAAGGGTAGTTATCGCCCCTTGAGTGCGCGTATGTATACATAAAAACGATAGGATGTATTTCATTTTGTGGGAGGATGTCCAGTTCCGGTACTGATGGGGACTAATATTGGGCAGCGACTTTTTATCTGTGAACGAAACCTTAGCTCAACTAAATGAAATAGCTGAGTATAAATTGATTATACCCCTAAATATATTTTATACCCTTAATAGGGAATAAACAAATCACTTATTCATTTAAATCCGTTGATTAGTGCTTTTTGAGAAAATCTTAGGACAAGATTTTGTTAAGGCTTTTTCCATATTATTATTATTATAAATTTCTTAAAAAGCAAATAAATTACATTATTAATATACTCAGTCTAGCGCAAGCCAGGTCTTAAGACTAGCTATTTCCATAAAAAAAGTTGTTTTAGAGTGCAATAATATACATACATAATACTTAGCATCTTGACCTAATTTTGAAATGAAAAACGTATGCCTTAAGATGTGTTAAAAAAAGAAGTAATTAAAAGATTCCTAACAATGGAAATTTTGCGTCAAATATACATTCATTCATGCCAGAAGAATAAAGGTACTTCTGCAAGAAAAATAATAATCACATCTCATCATCATCATTCTATTCAGTAGCGTGCAGAGGGTGTACTTTACTTATACAACTATATCCTCATCATCAGAGTTGCATTGCAACAGAAGCAGATGAAATACAGCAACAAAACGCTACTTCCTTATTCCTCCAATTAGCAAGGATACATCTACTGTTATGCTTCGTGTTGCAATTGTTATTTGTTCCGCCTGACATCCTTCTATTTTCGCTTTATTATTTTTTGCTTCTCATAAGCGATTATCATGTTTATTTATATTAAAGCCACTCCAATTGCAAAGGAAAGGTAGGTACTTAGCATAAATTCTATGCGCTCCTGTGGAAACAGTCAAACCAGTTGAGGCATGCAAGGACAATGAAATTGTGTGCCTTTGTTTAATTATTATTTCATAAAAATGCCCACAGGTAATTTGTCTTCATTAAATCCATCACCTCTCATCAGTAGCACTTTAGAGCAGCATCCGGAATAAGGAACATCGGCATTGTTGTCGTTGTCCTTGTGCATTTTAGTGTGTTCTTTCTGTTAGTTAATGACAACAGAGGTTATGCCATACTACGTAAAGACAACTTTGTTCTACGACTCCTATTTCATTAACTTGGGGTGGTGTTTTGCAAATGGTGTTTTAAGAAAACTTGTAAAAATTTGACAACTAAACAACAAACAATTTTTTTTTAAATAAATAAAATAATTGATTCATTATTCCGAATCACTTTTTTACTTGCTTTATAGGTACTATTTATAAGGGAAGTAATGTATTCGTAAAAAAAATGTTTCCAACAATCAAACATGACAGTACGATCATAAAGAACATCAAAAAAGTGGGTCCCCCAATTCTGTCTCCTGTGTATCTGTCTGTCCTCGAGTCTGCAGCCTAAACGGTTCGGTGGATTTGCTTCAAGCTTAGTACATATTGTTTTTTCGGTCATATGCCCACACGTTTTTTTAATTTTTTAACGACGACAAAAACCGGTGGCTCCCATACATTTTATTTGGCCAAAAACAAAAATCTTATTTTTCTCAAAACCGGCTCCAACGATTTTTATAAAAAAAATCAGTTCATTAATGGAGGGAAAGAGTACCTTTTGATAATTTTTTTTTTTTTGGAAAAAATAGAAAAAATAGGTACCAAAAGTACCTCTAGTAGAACCATTTTTTTGGTTTTCGATTTTCTTGGAAACATTTAATTAGATTTTTTTGAATTTGTTTACGCAGAAGGTCCTAGAAAGTCTGAACGCCACTGTATACCAACATTTTTCAAAAAAAAATTTTTTTTTTAAATTCAAAATTTCGAAACGACTCAATAGATTCGAAACTTCGTCTTTGATGCTTTTTTGGTATTATCTTGAATAGTTAAAAAAAACTATTTCTCTAAATTAAAAAAGGTTCCTCCCATAAAAATGTTAAAAAACCGTTAAGATTTATTATAAAAAAATGTGTGTGTCCTTAAATTAGTACAGTTCACTTTTAAGTATAAAAATATTTTTTTGCGTAATTTTAACGGTACTTCCCATAGAGCCTCTTTCCATATTCTCGACTTTCTCAATATTGCATGCACCGATTAAAATATTTTTTTTATAATGCTCCCTAAAATTGTTAATAAAACTGCATACTCAGATTAAAAAAAAAGTTTTTCGATTTTTAAAAAATAAATACATTTTTTTTTTGTGAAAAATCGATTTTTCAAAAACCAGTCACAGAATTTTTTTTGAAATTTGAATTTTATATGTATATTAATAATATCTTCAAAATGGCGTTTCAATTTTTTTCTAAAAATGTTTTCATGATTTTATACATAAAAAATTAATTTATTATAAGACCGCTCCAAAGATTTTTTAAAATTTTTTTTATATTCTTATTTATCCATGAATTCAAATTGCATCTTTGTTTTCCCTCAAACTATAACGAATATAAGAATATTTAATTATATGGTTTATCCATTTATTTCTACATTATTAATATTCCCTTTTTACGTATTTTTGCGTACGTCACTGAATATACTAAATACAATATAGGCCCTCATTCATTTATATATACATTTGTGTCTTTAAAATTCACATGAATCTTATGTATGCATATTGCACCTAAGTTATGAAGCTGTATGTATATAGCTACTTACCCACCTACATCCTTCATTTTCATTGTTATAAATATGTACATGTTAACATACGAGTACTTAGGTTCCAACAATATGTATATATATGTAGATTCATTTTGCCCTCCTAACTTACATAATTAATAGCCATAACTTAGATTTAAACATACTCGTACATTTGTAGGAAGCTAACTTTGTAACTATTCCTTGAATCATCCAATCGACAATTTATTAGAATAAGAATAAAGGTAATCTTACCTACATAGGCTTTAAAACTGCATAATACACCTAACTGCACCTTACTAACTTAACCTTAATTCTTAGCTACATTAAAGTTGTTAGCTCCAAGAGCAAGTTCGTACGATCCAGTCGTGCATTTCATTTATTAGGTAAATGCGATTTCGGCAAACTGGTGGAGTAAAAGCTATTCGCAATGAAATTGCGCAACTTTTTTGTTCTTCCCTTAATACTTTGACTGACCCCAAAAATATGTACATAATACATGTAAAATTGACGTTCTATCGTTGTACATACATTCATAGGTAAGGTTAGGTAATTGGGCTGACAATAAATTGTTGACGTTATCGTCACATCAATGTAGATCCATTGTGTTACACGAGAGTGTAATCATAATCACTCTATCTTATCCGATAAAAAACTGTGTTCTCTGATCTATGAATCATTTAAGCCATTTGGAGCCATTGACGAAGTTCAATATGTTAATTCCTGGAGTATTAGAGAGCTCTTCTAAATTATTAAAGAAGTAGCTAGCCTAGTAGAAAATTTGGGGTAAAACTGAAATAAAATAAAAATGCAATTGCCTATGTATATTAAATACACCGAAACAGTTATATTCATTCTAATTATTATCCCGTTAAATAACATAACATACTTTTGATGATTAAATAATTGAGTTGTTTGATCGCTGTGAAACCAATGCAATTAATTAAAAAAAAACTAACTCAAATTTTACAATTTATTTAAATTAGTTAATCTATTTCCAAATTCCCCTAGAAAAATATAATTTGCAGTATATATATAGTGCAAATTCTATTAGAGTCGGTAGACATCGACCAAAAATATTGCGCCTTAGAAAGGTACGATAGCATCTAACTGATGAGCCCAACTATCGTACCCGGGCTAAGCGCATTTTGGACTATAGGTCACAAAATATTTCAATTGGCTTGAATCCACACTGTCCATAAAAACAAAAACAAAAACAAAAATAATATGTAAATATTGTTTGCGTTTTCTTCGAATATAGTTAACCTATTTATTAGATTAGATTAGTTCTTTATTTCTTCAAATATAAAAAATTACAAATATTATATAATTTAAGATTAACAAAGCATGGGTATATAAACCGTCTGCGGTGTGGAAACAAAATTTTTATTAAATTGAAAAAAATAATATTTTGATTTTGAAAATAAATATAGCTAACAAAATTGATCTGCGTGAAATATATGTACTTTAATCTTATAAAACAAACAGCAAAGATAATGTGTTTTAATGAGATTTTAAGTTTAGTCTAAAAAGAATATCTTAAATACAATGAGTAACTAAAAAATAGTATTAAAAAATATTATGAGTAGCGGGCTTTTAGTTTAGCTAAAATAAAAAAAGTCAATTGAAGACAAAAGTGTTTTGAAATTTTGGATAAGACTTGCATAATTAAGAGGTGCTTATTCAAAAAAAAAAAAAAAAAAAAAAAAAATGGCTTTTAGTTTGGCTAAAACAAAAAAAACAGAGATGAGAGGAAAATGTACAGTGAACATTTAGTTATGACTCAAAACAAATTGAAATATTCATTACGATATTTTCTTGCGTGAGATACCTAGCGAATAAGCGCCTTCCAGCCTCGATCTCCGTTTAGAATGCAGACACATTCCGCTGAGGAAAGGGAACTTGAACGAAAGTAGGGTCTTCGGATTTCTTGCAAAATTTGACAAAGCGCTAGGAAATGTAAAACATCTTCAGTTTGACCAAGGTTGCAAAGCTGGCAAAAACGGTGCATGTCTGTTCTATGTGGTCTGAACTCCACACAATTCCAAGCGAGGTAAACAGACTGCTACGTTTGATTTGTCACAAATTAAATGAGAAGTAATACCATCTTTGCTAATGCTTAGGTCGTAAAGTGTTGCAGCATATGCTTTTTCGGGGGAATCGCAGAAACCGTGGAATTAGATTTGAGACTCAGGAGAGTAATTTAACAAACGAGGTATATTTATAAATTGGATTTCTTTTAAAGTTTCAATAAAAAGTTTCCATTTATATAGTGAATTGGGTTGTATACTCTCATCCCGTTGCGTCCCGTCCAACCAAATATTTTGCATCAGCATTTTCGCACGTATAACTATAGACGCGAGCCGGCTGTATCAGAAAGACGTCCAATCTCAGAGAACACCTCACGATTTGTTGTTGTCGATGTATTATTTAGAGGTTTGGCTATAAAGTAGAAATAATCCTCTTTAGCATTCCATCGAACAACTAATGTTTTCGTGGTACTGTCTTCATCCAATCTTAAGAACTGTTCGTTTAAAACATGCTGTTGAGCCAAATGATCTAAAAGTTCCGTCGTGTTTGAAGTCCATTTTCTGAGAGCAAATCCAGAGGACTCGAGCAACGCTATATTAATTCTAAATGTGCTTTTTTAGCTTCTTTAATGTTGTGGGCCCCGGAAAAGACAATATCCACGTAAAAATCATTTTTGAGGAGCTGTTGAATTCATCTTTCTTCTCTTCGGCTAAATGCAAACGGGTACGGATTGCCAAGTAAGGCGCACAGTTGACGAAAGTAGCAGTTAACAATTCATAATCTTCAACACTTGAAGAGGAAAATTGTCGAAAGATGATTCGTTGGAATGGTGTATCGTCCGCATATACCATTATCTGGAGAAACATCTTCTCTATATCTGTTTTGAAGACGTATTTATAGAATCTTCAACGGATTATAAGGGAGGAAAGATCAGTTTGTGGAACTGGCCCTAAGTGTAGTAGATCGTTAAGACTGACACCAGTAGAAGAAGCGCTGTATGCGTTGAAAACTACCCGCAATTTAGTTGATACACTTTCAGGCTTAATGACAGCGTGATGTGGGAGGTAGAATGAGGATTTTTAATTTGTTCTATTGGTTCAACTTTACGCATATGATTCATCGAAATATATTCCGAAAGAACCTTTGAATATTTGATTTGCAGGTCTAGATTTTTGGCTAGGGTTCTTTCTCTGTAAAAGTGGCACTTGGTATATTGTTGGTTAAAGTTTTTAGAACAATTGCTTGGGCAGCGATAGAAATCCATCCAATTAAATACGAGCACAATTTCTTCGATGATGTTGACTGAATACCACTAATGCCAAATATTGACGTATTTACGAAAGAGGCAGGTAGGTCTAAACGCATCTGCATAGTTTCGGAAATAAAAAATACTTCGGATCCAGGATCAATAAGTGCCCTAACCAAATGATTAGATTGTTGTGTTATGATACGTACTAACGCTGTTGCTAATAAAATTCGCTTTTGAGTGGCAGCGTATATGATAAGCTCATAAAATTCTGATCTCGACAGCGTAGTCCAATGGGGAATTAAAAACCACGTAGAATTTAATGCTTCAAGAACTCAGTGCTGTCTTCCGTCGTTAAAGCAGAACCTACCTCCATGCCGCTATTAAAAAAATACAAAAAAAAAAAAACGTGAAATTCAAATCATGCCATGAAATGCCAAAATCTATCCGTCCTTAACTTGGAACTATTATTGCATTTCCATCTAAGGAATAACATTGGTTCAAATTTGTGAAACTCTCGTTATGTTTTAAATCAAAATGATTTGACATCGTTTTCTAGCAATGTGTTCATAATATTTCATTATGTAAATTTGATCCAAATATTTCCAAGGAGAATTTCAAATAAATGCTTTTAAATTAAAATTGCCTGTCTCAAAACGGTGTGTCTTAATGAAATTCCACCTCATTCGTAATTATAAACATGGAATGGAATGGTGACCATAACCCTTTGATTTCGTAGAGAGAGTAGAAGAATTCAAGAGGACCAACGTATAATGCATAACATCATCAACTTCATCAGCTAAATATTATTTTGGAATAAAATCAACGAAAGAAATTGAATAATCTCATTAATTGTGTCGGCCTTCTACCCGACCATCATCCTTCAAACTCTATTCCACACCTTTTTCAAATGCTTTTGTGATTACCCGAAAAGCAGTGAATGTTCCATATTTATGAATTTCTACAAACAAAGCTTTTCAAGCAGCTTTTCTTTGGGCATTATCACTGGCCCAACTACTCGAGCCACCCTCATTCCATTTAACTAACCATTTGTCTCATCATCATCGAAAGGATAATTTAGTCATCTTTAATTCTGGCCCTTGCAGTATTCTTGCCACTTTCAATGTTTGTTAAACTGTTCATTTTAATTTTGTTTCGTCGTAATGTCGTCATCGACATCGACAACCATTGTGTCGGTCGACAATACATACCGCACCTCTTTCTTACTGACAAGCAGGGACAATAGTCCAACTAAATTTGAATTGGATCAACGTCGTTCAAAATCATTTGAATACGTAGCTGGATGGGGAATAAATTCGAAATTTGCATACGACAAATATCTACTTTACAACGAAGGAAGTTATCCCTCGCCAGTTCAATAAAGGACATTAGTTTAATTACAAAAACCGCGTTCAATAGGTTTGAATTTATGTATTTCTTCCAAGAATCCCAAACTTACCGCATCGCAATCGCGTCTACAATTTGAATAAACAAGGGTATTTTAATGAGCCACAATTTCTATCAAAACAAAAAAAAAACGGGAATTTAAATATGTAATTATAAAGGATTATGCAAGAATATATCTATATTTTTTGTCTATCCTTTTCGTTATAAACGGGTGAATAAGAGCTAAAAGGGCCTTTTTTTTTAAAACAACAATAATTACTACTTGAGATTTAGTTAATATTATACAATATGAGAGTAAGTTGAGAATATATGTTAAACAGATGGTGGTACGACATTGCAATGATAGAGCAATTGTATCGGTTTTCAAATTTGTACCTTGATATGAATATAGGTATATCTGTAACCATAGGATAATATATTATATTATATTATATATTTATATATATATATTGTGTCCAAAAGACAGCTGCGAAATGCAGTTATGTGTGCGACCCCTATTTTATATAAGAAATTTACTTGCTACTTTTGACTTGTTTTGTTTGTTTTTAATTGTTTGTGTTGTTATAGTTTTTTAATATCAAATTAAATTAAATTGTAGAATAAAAAATGAAAATATACTAACACGTAGAGGAGAACAGGAATTTGTTCTTAGAAATAAAAGATTTAAATATATATTTCAAATTGAATAATTTTGCCATTAACGGGCATTTAACATGGTGAACCCGAAGATAGAAAGGGTAAGTTTTTTTTTATATAGAGCCATTTTTCTCTACCAGCTGAACTTTCGACATATATTATATTATGCATAAATATTTACATTTTTTTTTTTGAAAAATCATCATCTAGTCCAGGAAAATAAGATATTCACTTCGAAAAAATTCCGACTAAGCTGAATTTTGTTGGAAAGCTTCATTTTTACGTCCTAAGCATTTCCTTAAAAGTTTGGATCGCAGCAAACAATTTTAGATGGATTGAAAGGGCTTAAAATTCATTTTATTTTGCAAATGAAAACCATAGGTTGTGAAATAAGTTGTTGGTACACCAAATTTAATTGTTCGTCAAAATGGATATATGGATTAAATTCATTCGACTTAATAAAGCTCCCATTCTGACGAACAATCATAATTTGGTATGTTATAACTTATGAATGAATTGACATACAGGACTCCTTGATATGTCATTTTGTAGATAATTGTATTGTCTATAAGTTGTTTTAAGAACATTTTGATAAAAATAAAGGTTTTGGGAATAATTGAACAAATATAATAAGTTATTATTTTTAAGATGGCAGCATTTCCCTTTCGGCCCCACACTTAAAACTTGGGTTTTTGAATAGAACATGTTTTTTCAAACATAACTAAAAACAAAAAATTTCCAAACTCAAAAATATAAATTTATTACATTTTTTAAAAAAAATGTACTACACCCCAATGTTTTTGACCATTTTTCTCCAAATTTATCAATTGTACGATAAAAGGTGTCTTCATCTTTTTTGCATAGAATGACAAGATCTACAATGTGTACCAACAACCCTTTTCAAAAAACACCTATGGTTTTCGAGTAATTTGAGAAAAAAAAATTGTTTGATGGAAAATAATATTAACTATCGGGCACCAAGGTAGAAATAGAGTTTTGTATTTGTATAACAAAAAATTAAAATGTGGGAAAATACGAGTAATTCGTCACTTTTAGGGCTGGCAACGAGACGAGACCAGGCGAGACTTTTGTAATTCTCGTCTCGGTCTCGTCAGAATCGAAAAATTTCAGTCTCGTCTTGGTTTCGGTCCAGGTCTCGCCTAACCAAGTCTCGTCTCGGTCTCGGTCTTGGTATCATCGTTAGTCTTGGTTTCTTTTGTGTTTTTTTGGTAGTAAAAAGATGTAAGATAAAGATAAGACGCATTTTTCGGATTGCAAATATAGAGTATGGTTGTGGTATCTCAGCAGTTCGTCGGTAAGAAAAATGCGGGAAAATGTATGAAACAAACTCGTGAGTCTGTTTTGTCTTTTGAGTAAAGTGGAAATAACATTTTGGAAGAATTGTGTAAGTTAATATATTTCCTAGCAAGAACAAATAAAATATTTAAAAAAAAGAGTACCTCCATACAACGCTCGATTTTTTAAAAATAAATTAACCAGTTTTGTCAAGCCACGACCTGTCAAAAACCATTTAAGGATGTTTCCGTTTTAAATGAATTAAAGAAACCTCTACAAAATTCACATCTTACCTCAAAAAATATTATCAAAACGTCAAAATAAAGTTCGCTGCCTACCTGTCAAGCCATGAGCTGTCAAAATCCATTGAAGGATTGCTCCGAATTTAGTGTTTGGTAGCGTGTAAAATCGTACGAATGGTACAAATTTTCACATTTAGCTGTCAAAACCCATAGAGAAAAACCCCAAGTTTAGGAAACTTGGTGAAAATCACCGTACAATATGCATCTCAAGAATTCGGTCAAACTTGGCATCTGCACGTCTTTTCCAACTTTATTGTGCTTGTCAATTATGAATGAATCTAATAATGATATGTCCTTGTACGTTGCTTATGCTAAACAAATCATAAACTAGAAATTTTGATCTGCAGTACGTACTCGTAGTTCCATGAAGCTAAGGCCATAGACTTTACTTGAAACGAGTAAATTTTACTTGTGTAAATTGAAAACTATGATTTTAAGTTGAATTTTATTAGTTGCGTATGAAAGCGCTCCGAATGGCTTACATCTTGTGCGAATTTAGTTTTCAAAGGTGTGTTATAACGTAAGAAATTGGATGTGAAGTAACGTTATCAGACACCTTTGAAGAGCCGTATTTCCAAGATAAAATTTGAGTTTTCTACAGTTTTTTTAATCCATTTTAATCGGAGCAATCCTTCAATGAATTTGACAGTTCATGGCTTGGCAGATAGTTAACGAACTATATTTTGACGTTTTCATAATATTTTTTTTCCAAATGTCATACAAGAGGCTTAAAATCATCTTCTTCCGGAGCAAACATTTTATTGATGCAAAATTTGAATTTTATAGAGGGTGAGGTTCTTTTAATACGCTTAAATCGGAGCGATCGTTCGATGGATTTTGACAGTTCATGACTTGACAGGTATGCAACTTACTATAACTTGACATTTGGATAATGTTTTTTTTCCCAAATGTCACCCAAAAAGTCTAAAATCAACTTTTTCCGGAGCAATAAATTAAATCGAAAAAATTCTAATTTTCTGAGGTAAAATTTGACTTTTGTAGAGGATTTTTAATCAATTTAAATCGGAGCCATCCTTCATTGGATTTTGACAGCTCATGGCTTGACAGCTAGAAACGAACCCTATTTTGACGTTTTGACAATATTTCTTACCAAATATCACCCAAAAGAAGCAACGCATACATAAATCGTACATATTGTTCTCTGGATTTTCGCAATGCGCCTATCTCTGTATAACTATGTACATACATATATGGTTTGATATGTTAACGCGCATATAATATTTCGCAGAAAAAAACTTGTGAATATTATAAAAATTGAACATGATTAGATACTAAACAATAATTAAATAAAAACAAAATTTTCTTCTAGCGAAAACCGAAACCAAACCACCGAGACCGCTGAGACCAGCGAGACTCTCGTCGAATTTCGGTACCAAAAATACGGTCTCTTCTCGCTCTCGTTCTCGTCTTCGCCACTTTTAAAGGAGTCTCGTCTCGTTGACGAGACCGAGACCGAGACGAGACCGAGACTAGTCTCGGTCTCGTTGCCAGCCCTAGCACTTTCGTTTGTGTCTTTCTTTATTTTAAAATTGTTTTGGACAGTTTATTTTTGTAAATATTTTAATACTAAAATTTCAGAATAATCTGCATTATTATGTGCCACCCATTCAATGACCTTATCAATACAAATAACAGCATCCTTTAATGAAATAGGCCACAGACGCAAACTCAAGCTATGGACCCATTGTAGATGGAAAATTCTGAGAAAAAAGATCAGTGTTCACTATATCGAGATTTTTTTTGTGCACTATTTAGAGTACCCTGTATAAAATTTTGTGTGTTCACTCGAACGAGATTCACTATATCGAGCGTCTACTGTAATAATAAATTATGCCAAATTCAAAATTATTCCAATTATAACTTAACTTTTTTGACTTAATGGAGGAAAGATTCCGCTTGCCCTCGATAATTTGAAGCTATTACCCCTTACCGACGAGACTTTACATATAGCATACTTACGGAGCTGTGATTGATCTTTCTATCTTTTTAAGGGCTATTGGTACTATGCGTGGTAGTTGTCCATCTTAATGTAAAAAGCTAAAAAGGGAGTGTTAAACGCTATTTTTTGGGGATTTTAGGAAGTTACTAACTTGCTTTGGTTGGATTTTAAAGAAAGTGTTGTTATACAACTTTTCAATTGTTTGTTCGTAAAGCAGAACAAATGCTTATTAAAATTTAGATTTGTTTTCTAAATCAAATGAAATTTGGAAAAATAATTGAGAAAAAACTTGGTGGTAGCACACTCAGTTGTTGTTGGGCGGGCATTCAAAGTCATTAAATGATACGAAAAAGTGTTTTAAAAGCAAGTATGTAATCATACAAAAACTGAATATAATGAATTTTGGAATTTTTTTTTAAATCAATATTTTTAAGACTAATTAAAAAAAATCAAAAAACTAAGAATAAAAAATGCAGCTTTTATAAGTTTGCGATTTTTACTTCGCCAAATATTTTATAGATATTGTAACGAATTCTACCAGCAGATTTCTTTTGAATTCCTAACGAATTTTATTTTACAACAAAACACCTGACAGTATGCTACAAACTACAAACCTATTCCCCTAGGTGGAGACTTTTCACTTAATATTCAAAGATATAAACCCAACATGCGATTGGAAAAGAACGTGCTAGAAACGTTTGACGTGAGATTTCAAATAATATCTCACCACTCTTACCACTGGGACTCATTTGAGTCAAAAGAACGCATTTTTTTTAGGTTAGCTGAGGGACTCATCTTTTTAGATTTGACTCATTTTTTTAAGAACGAGTCAATATATATAGTTGGAATTTTTAGAATTAGAAAAATTTATTTATTCATTCTTTTTTCATTTTTAACTTAAAACTAGTACAAGAGTAATTAAAAATAAATAATAGTTATCATTCTTTAACTTGCAAGTTAGTGATGAATGATACATTGGTGAATTAATTTTACAATAATTAGAAACTGTTGTGGGGTAACAATCAGCAATATAATAATAATAACAATCAGCAATATAATAATAATAAGTTAAGGAGGATGAATAAATATTTCAGAGATAGTTAAGACTGATATCGAAAAATAAATACAAATAAATAAATAACAGCAAATGATACATCTTATGAGTTTATAATTTATGATACATATTTCAACAATAGTTTTCAATAGAATTTATGTCAATTGTGAAAAGCCAGTCTTTTACTTTTTTTAAGAAAGAGTTTAAGTTTTGAGTTGTTCTGATAGACAGAGGTAATTTATTAAATGACTTTGGTGCTGCGGCAGTATAAAAGTTAGAGAAATGAGTTTTGTAGGCAGTGGGTTCATTTGCAAGGTGCATGTAGTTTATTCTTAAATTATATAGCTGCGAGTTTCTACTAGGAATATTTCCGCTTTGCTTGAAAAATTCTTTAAGAACTTTAAAAATATAAAGATGTCTCATAGGTAGAATTCGCAATTCCTTGTATAAAGACCAACTTTCAGTATAACGATTTTTGTTGCAAATAATTCGAATAAGATGTTTTTGAGCAATCAATAAAGGTCTAAAAGTATTTGCATACGAACCACCCCAGCTAGATAGCCCGTATTGTAGTTTAGAGTGCGCAAGACCATAATATATTGAAGTTAGAATCCTTTTAGAACAGAATGGTTTTAAAAGATACATTTTTCGCGTTATGAGCATCAGACTATTTTTGATGTTGTTGCTATGGTCTTTCCATCTAAGATTAGAATCAATTGTAACACCCAAATATTTAAAATTATTTACTGAATCAATTTTGAAAAAAGAATTGGTACAAGAATATTCATGTTGGAAATTAGGTTTGTCACAATTGTGAATTGGAAAGCAGAATTGCCTACAACTTGAAGAATGAAAAAATAAATTATAATTACAAACTCGATGACCAGATATTTTGAAAGTCATGAACTTAGTTTTTTCACTTACTATTAGCTTATGGTTATGAAACCAAGTCCTTAGAACTTCAAGGTCCTCTTCAATTTGCAAGACACAATTAAGATCCGAATTTGACTGGTAGGTAAATGATATATCATCAGCAAATGCTGTTGAAAGTCCATTTAAACGGAGCTTAAAAATTGAGTTTATATAAACAAGAAAAAATAAAGGGCCGAGTACAGATCCCTGAGGTACTCCATTTTTTAAAAATCGAGCTTCACTATGTGTACCGTTTACAATGACTTTTTGAACTCTTCCTTTTAAGTATGATTGCAACCATTGAAAAATTACTCCCCTAAATCCTGTATTATACAACTTACCTAATAGTAAATCATGGTCAACCATGTCAAATGCTTTAGTCATATCGATGAAGAGAGCCATTGTAGATTTATTATTATTTAAGCTGCCATAAAGTTGACTACATAGCCTAAGAATTGCATCTTCGGTTGATTTTCCCGAACGGAAACCAAATTGATTTTCGCTAAAAAATCTGTTTTTATTTAGGAAAGAAGTAATTCTCTTTTGAAGTTTGAGTTTGAAGCACAATTTTAACTTTATTATGGAATTGATGACTTTTCCTCAAAGTTCTTCAGCCGCAGAAATAAAATTTTCAGATCTCAGCTAATTAAAACAAAAAAGTTTAATAGATTTAAATTAGAAACTGTTAAAGCAATTATGTTTGCAAAGGAGTTATGTGCCTCAACCGATAAAGTTTCGACTCCAGCTCAAAAAATATGCTTTTCTATTTGTTTTCTTATTTTTGTCTTATTATTGAATTGTTCCTTTTTGTTTACTTTTTAAAAAATGTGTTCTTAAGACTTTTTAAATTTTTATTCATAATATTGTTTCACTTTTAATCGCAACCAGAGTACCGAATTATTAAATTAAAATGCAATTTAAAAAAAAACAATGAAAATCAAATACGACGACCGGTAAACTACTTTAAGACGATTGACCAAAAAAGAAACCACGACGAACTGTTAACGTTGGGCGAGAAGACTAAAACAAAGCGAGTAAAAAGTGCAACAGTCAGCAATAAGAAGTGCTGCCACCACGTCTTGGCTCAGCAAGTGAAATAAATTTTTTTATGATATTAAAAAAAGAATAAATGCTATATAAAAGTAAAATTAGAAATTGATTTTCTTACACACTACCTCAGGAGCGTATAGTATCTGAAAATAAAAAGGGCGCCAGTGATTTTTGAAAATAAAAGGAAATCAAAAACCTTTTGGAGCGAAACCGACTGTGAAAGTATTTTGAATAATAAAAATGTAAATTATTGATTCCAAATGGATTTTGAAATTATTTATTGAATTTGCTTGGGAAACCTGCAAATGGAGGGCTAAAACCCAATATCTTTTCAACAAATAGAGCAAAGGTATATATAACTATAAAAAAGAAGACGGACCGTTAAGGCGTTGTCCCGAAAGATACAAAACGAAATTAAACGGGTCGTGAGTTCCGCTTTATCGGAAAAGAAATTTACGTTAGCGAAAATCCACACGATTAACTATTAATTTTTCTTTATAAGGTAATTGGAAAACACAAACGAAATTCTACCACAAGAAATTCACAAATTAAGATATGCAAATTTTCTTCACTATACTTATTTTTTCTACTGCAAATTCCTCTTTTCCTGATTTTCTATCATTTCTGCTAGTTATTAGATTTTCACCAATCCCTGCCTGGATTTTTTCAACACCTTTTTTTCTTCAACTTTACCATGGTAGCCCAGAGACTGTTCAAAAAACTCAACAGACAGCTTCAAAAGCAGATAATGCTGCAATAATGAAAACATCCAATGAAGAAATAGGAGATGTATCCCCAAAGAAGTCTTATGTAAAAGGCAGTAGGCAAACTGCACCACCTCCAATCATGATTTCTGGCATGGTAAAAAAATGCACGAATAAGGCATGTAAATATCATACAGTAAATACAATTGGAAAGTCATTGTTGAAGACGCCGATGCGTATAGGTCTGTCACTGAAGAATTGAACAAAAGAAAATTCAGTGGCATTCGTACGGAAATAAAGCTACAAGATCGATAAAAGTAGTAGCAAGAGGCCTTCACTCTTCATGTGTTGCCAAAGAAATTGTCGAAGACCTTATACAAAAGGCTTCCAAGCTCTCGATGTCAATAATCTTATTAAAAATGAGATAATCAAAGACTCCACTGGGGAAACAACGTCAAAAAAGGGGTCTCTACCTTTATTTGTGCTCACTTTCAAAAATAAAGAAAGTCTCGATAAGATCTACAGTATTAAATCAATTATGGACATAGTTGTCCACTGCGAAAGTCGAAAATTGTTCCACAATGTAAACGTTGCCAAGCCTTTGGACATACACAAAATACTGCAATCGGGAGCTTGCTTGTGTTAAATGTAAAGGCAAGCATGCAACTGAAAACTGTCCCATGGGCAGAGAACAGAAAGCGAAATGTGTTAACTGTCAAGGCAATCATCCTGCGAGTTACAGAGGATGTCCAGTGGCCAAAAAATTCCACGACACAAAAAGAAAAAAACAAAACTGGGAACAAGCTTAGAAACGCAACAGACACAAAAGCAATAGTTGAAAGTAAAAAAGCAAACATAAAAAACAAAACTAAAAATCAACCGGCTAAAGCAATTGCAATAATCAAAAATGATGAGAATATATCCTATTCCCAGATTGTAAAAAATGTGCGGAAGAACGAGAAAACTTCTATAAAAAAATATGCTGGAACTTATCCTGAAAAGGATTGACCAACAAGATTTAAACATAAAACAGCTAAGCGAAGGAGTCGGCCTTAAAAACAATGATGGACAGAACACTTAAAATCGCAACATGGAATGCAAACGGTCTCTTAGAGCATGTATCAGAACTAAACATCTTTTTAGAAATAGAGCATTTAGACATTTGTTTGGTGTCCGAAACTCACCTCGGTATAGAACAAAGTATTGATTATAAACTGCCAAATTATACGTGTTATCATGCTACGCACCAGGCTGATAAAGCGGGGGGAGGATCAGCAATACTTATAAAAAAGTGCTTAACACACTATGAAGAACCAAAGTTTACGAATGAAAACATGCAAGTAACAATAATAAGTATTGGTATAAAAAAGAAAGGATTTAAAATAGCAGCTATATACTACCCACCGAGGCGCTTTCCAACTGAAGAAGACTTTGCAGAACTCCTAAATTTGTTAGGACATAACTCCCTTGTTGGTGGCGACTTCAATGCTAAGCACACCCACTGGGGATCTACGCTCATAACTGCAAAAGGTAAACGTCTATACCAAGCAGGCGGCAAATACAACTATGAATTTCATTCTTCTGATTCGCCAACATATTGGCCATCTGATACTAACAAAATACCAGACCTTATAGACTTTTTCGTAGTTAAAGGTATTAAACGAAATCATATAAGTGTCGAAGGTAATTATGATTTATCGTCAGATCATACTCCAGTAATTTTATCACTGAGCGAAGAAGAAATAATAGAAAAAAGTAATCCCAAGCTCGTGAATAAAAGAACAAAATAGAACGAATTCAGAGATAAACTTGAAAGTTTTATAAACCTGAGATCCCCTATGCAAACAATTGAACAAATTGATCATGAAGTAGAACAATTTATTGCTGATGTTCAACAGGCTGCAGAAGAAAGTACTCCAACTATTTCAAACGCTATAGAAAAAGAAATAAAATATCCTGTCGAAATAAAGGAGCTAATATTGGAAAAAAGAAGAGCTCGAAGAAAGTGGCAAACTACAAGATTCCCAGAGGATAAGGCAGTTTTTAACCGTCTTAACAACGAATTAAAAAAAAAGAATCAGTGAGTTCAAAAATAATTCCTAAAAAATCTGACGACGGATGTTTCTCCCGAATACTCCTTATGGAAAGCAGCCAAGCGCCTAAAAAGACCTCAGGCACAAAACCCGCAGAAAACAGAAACGGCGTATCAAATTATACGCAACAAAATCGACGCATATAAACTTTACAAACAAAAACATAAACAATGTTCCAATATTTATAAACAATTTAGCAGTACCTTACTCCAATACTGCCAAATACCTTGAAATGACTTCGGATGCAAAGCTTAAATGGAAAGAACACATCAAAAAGAAACGAGAAGAACTTAACTTGAAGTACAGAAAAATATACTATTTACTAGGAAAGAAATCTGACCTATTTATCCAGAACAAACTAATGAGCAAGTACTGAAACCCGTTTGGACACATGGCATTCAACTATGGGGCTGTACAGAGAAAACAAATGCTGAATTGTGGGGGGCCGTGGCGCGATAGTTGTGTGCTCGCCTGTCAACCTTGTGGTTGCAGGTTCGATTCCTGCCATTGTCTATATCTTCTTATATTCCATTAAAAGCCAATTCTAAAAATTGTCATAAAAATGATTTGCTGGTTACTCATTACATGCTGTTCAGGCATAACACTAACAACATGTGATTGAAGAAATTAGCATACTACCCATAAATATGGCAACGAAACAAATAAAATATTGCGAATTATAAGAGACATAAATAAATAAGACATGGTAATTCTCTCCGCATTAGTTCAGCCGCCATCCCTGGAGATAAATCTGCGACAACATCCAGCTCTAGCCTCAGAACATCGCGCCACACATCTTTCTTATCCTTCTTTCTCTTCTTTCACCGGATGCCGCGCTGTGTTAAAAACATATAAAGGGTATTCATAATCCCTTGAGCGCGTGCAAGATTATAAAAAAAAAAAAAAAAAAAAAAGAACCCATCCAAAAATTCCAAACCAAGGTCCTTCGTGGAATAATAAATGTCCTTTGGTATATAAGAAATAGCGATCTACATCGTGACCTTCAAATTGAAATGGTTACAGAAGTGGTTAAAAAACGCGCTGTATCTCACAATCAGCGACTGCAAAGGCATACCAACTCCGAAATGGAGACCGTCTTTAATATACGAGACAATGTTCGGAGATTAAGAAGAACCAATCCTCATGAGCTGATGGTCTAAAAGCTATGGGAAAGTGTTCTATTGAAAGGGTATATTGAACAGGGAAGTATCACACGCAGTGAACAATAATATGAAAGGGGAGGAAAGAAAACAAATTTGTTCTATCCAGTGGGAAACTTTATAACCCGAGACATTGCGAGTTATTTTGTTGCTGATATAATTTTATGTTTGCTTAGGAGTGAGTTGAAAAGCAAACATGTGTATAGAGAAGCACTGAAAGAAGAGTTGTTATAGTAATGTTGACAGCATGTACAGGTGTAGGGTTAAACTAGATTCATGTTGTCAGAAGCTTAAGTTGTTAAGGATGAGATTTTCAAAAGGTAAGATGCAAGGAATCGAGTTAAAAGGACGCTTCGCGCCTGATATCTACATATGTAATGAACGTGAATGCTGCATAGGTTGGTAAAAATCGTTTTTAAACTTATAGAAACTGCCAAAACCATCACTTGAATCGGTTTCTCGAAAAAACCAAGAACACCATTAGATGCCACGGATCAATGAAAACTTTATAAAAATGTAAAAGTTTTTTATTTTTAGTTTTTTGAAAACAATTTTTTTGAAATTTAGGTATGCAGATTTTAGAGTTTATTAAAATTCATGTGACCCTAAGATTTGAAATTATTTTTTTTTGATTAGTTTTAAATATTCAAAAATTAATTTTAATTATAAAAAAAAAGTTATTTAAATATTAAATATCTTTTCAGATATAAAATTTAACAGAAATCCAATGTACAGTTGCCGAGAAAGCCAAAAATTTTAAAAACCGTCATATGAAGGGTACGGTTAATAGACTTTTCCCTTAAACTCCGTTAATATGAAATGATAGCTCTTACCAACAGAAAAATTTTCGAAATTTTTTATCAAAATCGTTGGAGCCGTTTTCGAGAAAAATAAGATTTTCTTTCAAGGTCATATGGCAGGTACCGTTCTTTTTAGGCCTAAAAATAAAATTTCAATTTCCACTCTGAGTGATACCAAAATAATCACACATACCAAAGTTGAATGTAATCGCTTACGCCGCCGTTTAGGCTCGTTATACATACAGACTGACAGATAGACATTTTTTTTCGATCACTTTTTTAGGCTTCTCTATGATCTTATTGTCATGTTTGATCGCTAGAATTTTTTTTACGAATGCATAACTAGCGTTATAGTTCCTATAATTTTTTGAGAAATATCGAAACTAACTTAGCAGAGCAGGGTACCACGGCATATAGCAGGCATGGCCAAATTGCGGCTCGCGAGCTACATGCGGTTCTTTGAATGAATGGATGGGGCTATCGAAAATAAATGAAAAAATAATATAATAATACATACATACATATTTAATAATTTATTCAAATTGAAATAAAATATAAGGTAATACATATGTATATTTCTTAATATAATATGATTTAATAAAATCAATTATTATGTTTGTGTATATATGTGCTCTTAATCGAAAATGTCTACAAGTGAGATAATTTCCGTAATTTTATACAGTTGTGTTCGGATTCACTTGAGATTTTCGGTCCTATGCGAAAACCGTTCAATACAAATATAATACGGTAAATATACAATACAAAACAAACAATACAAGCAAAATGTATAATACCTACAGCCGCCGTAATAAAACTTCCAAACGAGCTAATGACAAAAAACTGGACTTCTGACAAGACTAAAACGCTTGTACAGACGATTGTGCATTAATTTGTATTGGGACACTAAAATGCGGGTCGTTAACTCGTGCGATCAGAGCATGTTCCCAAAAATTAATAAGATAATCAGGAGAAAAGATCACAACGATCTTCCGTGTCTTAAGCTCCAGAGGACGACAGAGAACAGAGACGTACTTCTGACAGCAGGCATAGGCCCAGAGGACGCCATATTGGACGATGCCCTCTATATAATCGAATATCCGTAGGATAAGATAGAAGCTGTGGGGGCTGCTTTTCAGCAAGTGCAGAATGTGAATGCTAGCTTTCGTCCGAAAACAGTGCTCTGTTTCATCACACCTGGCTGCGGAACGATATAACGCAATGGCGATCTAAGAACCTTGGTTTTATCATTAAACCCGTATGGTGAAGATTTGGCGAACGCCATAATCGCCGAGCGGAATGGGCCCAGTTCCCTATTAATTTCGAAGACTGAGCTCCAGCTCGGAAGTCAGCAGGAGTCGATGGTATATCCAAAATTGTACTACGACATTTGCT
This sequence comes from Philhelius pedissequus, assembly GCA_910595825.1. NCBI lineage: Eukaryota > Metazoa > Arthropoda > Insecta > Diptera > Syrphidae > Philhelius > Philhelius pedissequus. The sequence goes on from OU343160.1 coordinate 100,009,429, forward strand.
TCAAGAAGCAGTTGACATTTATACCACACTGTTTAACAATACGCTGAATAATGCATATTATAAAGTGCGGTGGAAGACAGCTGTGGTGCATCCTCTCTTGAAAAGAGAAAGGACAGCTCCAATCCGGCCGGAATTGGAATTGTCGGAATCTCCGATCGATAAGTCTTCTTCCGAGTATCAGCAAGGTATTTGAAAAGATAATTATTAGGGCGCTGTTCAAGTGGGCGGAATACAAATATCATCCTGGATAATCAGTTCGGTTTAAAGGCGGGACATGACACAATTCATGCAGCGTCCAAACTGTTTCCTGATATCCAATGGAACAAATCTAAAAAGCAGTGTACGGGTGCGTGTCTGGTTGATTTGGAAAAGGCTTTCGACACCGTGATTTTGAGCTCAAGTGAGCATTTAACGGAATTCATTGGTACCGCGCTTCCTAACTATGAACCCAATTTCAGAAAATGTTCGGCTAAGTTACAAACACACATGCCATCTACCAGCAAACAATAGCATAATTTAAATACATTTATGTATGTATATGTTTGAAGACGTATTCAAAAAAATAAAAATTCCATACCAACTGCTGTTTTTGATAGTATATTTTTATGTTGCTCGCGTCAGGAGAGTTATTAGAATTCGGCTGTTCTTGAAGTAAAGCTTGGCCACCCCTGGCATATAGGCATGAAAAATGGGATAATTTTCTTTTGAGACAGATCTCCGAAAATGCTTCTGAAAAGGGGGCACTTAGTTCGAGCTAGGTGAGCACTTAATTAATAAAAAAGATTTGTGTCAGAAAAGCTCATATTTTTGAGAAAACCGAAATTCAGTTAGCAGTACGCACTGCATATAGGCATGGAAAATGTAATTATTTCATACAGCATTTTTTTTTATTTGAAAAAACATTTTTTTGTAATTTTTTTTTTGGATTCGTAGATCACTTAAATAGCACCTAATGATTATACCAAACCAAGTTTTCCCATACTCAACGTCTTGAGCATTTTAGGTAATTACTCTGCTAACTTGAAATCAAGATAGCAGAACATTAATTTTCTCCAAAAGTACTGGACCACTTAATTTTATTTTTGGGTACTTAATTAGCATTTAATTATGACATCGCAAAAAATACATTCTGCTAACTTGATGTACCTGAGTATTATAACACTTTCCGAATTTTCCCCAACGAGGTTTGTATAAAAATAAGGGAAGACAAAAAACAATACTTCTCGAATTGTCTATGTAAAAAGGTGTCGTGAAATAAGGTAGATGGCAATAAGGTCGATTAAAACTCAATCGACTTCATTTCCATCGACGTAGAAAAAATTGTCTAAACCGAAGGAAATAATGTCGAATGAAAAACATATGCAATAAAATCGACTAAAATTTTTGCTAAACGTGTTCTAGTAGGCAATTCGTAATTGGCATTAATACAGAAATATATGGAAATAAGACCGAAATAGTTTTTACAAAAATGGTAATAATGCCGAAATTGTGTGATACAATTCTGCATGCAAGTAAATGGAAAGTGGTGTTGTTATCTGGTCATATATAACGCTGCACTCAAAAATTGTGAATTTAAATCAAAAAAAAAATCTGTGTATACACCCAATTTGGACCCCACCCCAAATCCTATAACTGGGCCAAGCAGTGGGGTTGTACGCGGGCAGTATGACCCCCTTACGCGCCGAGCTTTTCATGCATGCATTTTTAATATTAATTTCATTGGTAATAATGTAGAACTGTATTTTTTCAAATGGAAATAACATCGAACGAAATGGAAATAACACCTCAACTGGAAATAAGGCCGAAATGCTGATCGCCATTATTAGTAGTAGTAGTAGTACTAGGTATTTATTCAAAATTCGTTTTTTTGTAATACATCATTTTTATATTTTTTGATTTTTTAATTCTTACAAAATATACATATTTTTCTTGAAAACGGCTCCAACGAGAATTTTTTTGTCGGCAATAGCTATCATTTAAAATGAACCAAGCTTACGTTAAAGGTCTAATAACGGTATCTTTCATATAACGATTTTTTTTATTTTTTGGATATATCGGTAACGGTACATTGAATTTCTTAAAAATTTTGCATTTAAAAGACCTAAGTACCCAAAATAATTCTGCAAACCAAAATTTTGGATAACTTTTTTTTTCTAATAAAAATTAATTTTTAAAACTTTTTTTTTGTTAAAATCAATATTTTTAAAACTAATCAAAAAAAATAATTTTAAATTTTATAATCACACGTATATTAACAAACTCTAAAAAACTGCATACCAAAATTTGAAAAAACAATTGTTTTCAAAAAACTAAAAATAAAAAACAGGATTGAATCAATATCCTAGCCTAGTTATCATATGCAGGTTTAAAGCCGATAAGTAAGATTACCTTGATTCTTAGTATTATGAATTGTCGAATTCAAGGAATAGTTACATATTTAAATGTATTTTAATTATGTAAATTCGGAGATTAATATGTACCTACATATATAGATGGAACCTAGGTAAATATGTACATATATAATGGAACCGAATGCTGTATAGGTGGGTCAAAATCGTTTTTTAAACTTATAAAAACTATCAAAAACATCACAATTAGATTCCACGGATCAATGAAAATTTTATAAAACAGTATCACGAACATTTTAGGACGGATAATGATGAAAAACTGTTTTTTTTTTTTATATTTGAAATCAAAGTTTTTTGAAGATTTGGTATGCAGTTTTTAAGAGTTTATTAATATATGTACATATATTAATAGGCAATTTTTAATTTTATTACTAAATTCCTCAAATGTTAAAAGGTTTTTTAAACTTGACCAGTAATAAACCAGTGAAGTGATTCAGTAGACCTATAAATTTTAGTGAGCGGGCGTATCATAACAGATCTCTCCCACAGTTATATTTTGTGGTTTGATAAATTTTAGTAGAAAAAAATATGAATTTTGATGGTTTTACGAATTGTCTACAATGTCTACATTGTCCATAAATTTATTTCGACAGTCGTTAATTGTCTTCATCGAATTGTCTACATGTAGACATTCACGTAGTCTACATTTATAGTCTACATGGCACAACACTGATATATAGAGAGTACGGGCTTGTTCGTCAATGAACTAGTCTTCATGAAACATTAGTTAGGGAAATATCTGTGTGAAAGGGAAAGCAGCATTTGAGCTGTGCATGTCCCTACTAACCTAACCTTACCAACTAGACCCACAACTTACTAAATTGCTTATCCAGTTGCCAACAAAAGTAAAATGCACGGCTGGATCGTACGAACTTGCTCTTTTAGCTAACAACTTTAACGTAGATAATCATTGAGGTTTAGTTAGGTAGGTGTAGTTTTCCTATGTATGTTTATAGTCTACGTAGGTAAGATTACCTTGATTCTAAATATAATGAATTGTTGAATGGATGATTCAAGGAATAGTTACATAGGTACCTACCTACAAATACATATTTAAATCTAAGTTGTGGATTTTAATTATGTAAGTTAGAAGAGCAAAATGTATATACATACATGTATAGATGGAACCTAAGTATATAAACATTTACTTATAATAATGAAAATGAAGGATATAGGTGGGTAGGTAGCTATATGAATTGCATGTTTCCTTATAATTTATGTGCAATATACATACATAAGATTCATTTGATTTTTAAAGAAACATATATACATATAAATGTATGAGTGCCTATATTGTATTTAGTATTCAGTGACGTACGCAAACAATCGTAAAAAGTGAAAGTAGAAATAAATGGATAACACAAATAATTAAATGATTTTATATTGCTAAGTCGTGAGGGAAAACAAAAGTGCAATTTGAATTCAAGGATAAATAATAATATACAAAAAAATTCAAAAATCGTTGGAGCGGTTTTTTAATAAATCAATTGTTTATGTATAAAATCTTGAAAACATTTTTAGAAAAAAAAATTGAAACACCGCTTTGAAGGTATTATTAATATACATATAAAATTCAAATGTCAAAAAATTCTGTGACTGGTTTTTGAAAAATCGATTTTTCAAAAAAAAATTTTTATTTATATTTTTAAAATCAAATAGGTTATTTTTTGAAAATTTAAGTATTTAGTTTTATTAACAATATAAAGGAGCATTTGGATAAAATTTATTTTAATCGGTTCATGCAATGTTGAGAAAGTCGAAATATGAAAAGTGGTTGTATGGGAAGTACCGTTAATAAGTACGCCAAGAAAATGTTTTTATGCTTGAAAGTGAAGTGTACTAATTTAATAACATACACATTTGTTTATAAAAATTCTTGGAACCGTTTTCGAGAAATAATTTTTTTTCTTAACGGTTTTTTTAACATTTGTATGGGATGTACCGTTGTTTTTTATTTTAGAAACAAAAAATTTTGTTCATATACAAGATACTCGTAGTGTCAAAAAAACACGAAATACGAAGTTTCGAAAAAATATACTTAGTCGTTTTCGAAATTTTGAGTTTTTGAAAAGTTTTGGGTTACAATAGGGTTTAAGCTTTCTAGGAGCTTCTGCGAAAAAAAAGTTTAGAAAAATCAAATTATCCGTTTCCAAGAAAATCGAAAACCAAAAAAATGGCTCTACTAGAGGTACCAAAAATAACAATTTTTTTCCAAAAAAAAAATTATCAAACGTGCTTGCGATTATGGGTACTACGAGTATAAGGCAACTTATGCATTCGTCGAAGAAAAAAGTTTTGAGATAACAATCAAACATTACATTACGATGATAGCGAAGACGAAAAAAGATGGTCTAAAAATTCTGACTGTCAGTCTGTCAGTCTGTCAGTCTGTCAGTCTGTCAGTCTGTCAGTCTGTCAGTCTGTCAGTCTGTCAGTCTGTCAGTCTGTCAGTCTGTCAGTCTGTCAGTCTGTCAGTCTGTCAGTCTGTCAGTCTGTCAGTCTGTCAGTCTGTCAGTCTGTCAGTCTGTCAGTCTGTCAGTCTGTCAGTCTGTCAGTCTGTCAGTCTGTCAGTCTGTCAGTCTGTCAGTCTGTCAGTCTGTCAGTCTGTCAGTCTGTCAGTCTGTCAGTCTGTCAGTCTGTCAGTCTGTCAGTCTGTCAGTCTGTCAGTCTGTCAGTCTGTCAGTCTGTCAGTCTGTCAGTCTGTCAGTCTGTCAGTCTGTCAGTCTGTCAGTCTGTCAGTCTGTCAGTCTGTCAGTCTGTCAGTCTGTCAGTCTGTCAGTCTGTCAGTCTGTCAGTCTGTCAGTCTGTCAGTCTGTCAGTCTGTCAGTCTGTCAGTCTGTCAGTCTGTCAGTCTGTCAGTCTGTGAGTCTGTCAGTCTGTGAGTCTGTCAGTCTGTCAGTGTGTCAGTCTGTGTGTATGTATGTACAGAAACCTACAGCCCAAACGGGTGGGCCGAATCGCTTCAAACTTGGTCTATGGAGTTTGTTGGGTATTGTGCAGAGGGGAAATTGAAATTTTTTTTTAGCTAAAAAAATAACGGTACCTGCCATATAACCGTTACCTTAAAGCCTATTTTTCTCGGAAACGGCTTTAACGATTTTGATTTTTAAAAAATCAGTGCAGCTTTTTAGATACGACCGATTATATGGTTGAAAAGAAAATTTTAAATGTCTAAAAACGGTACTTTCCATAGGACCGTTCGTTTTTGCTTTCGACTATCTCATAAACGAATTACTCGATTCTTTCGGAATGTCACACATATATAGCCTTAGCTCGCCCAATTTTTACTGCGCACCAATTATTTTAATTAATATTTTTTTGTATTTTTAAAAGCATTTAAAAAAAATTAAAAAGTTTATATTTTGAAAACTGCTCATTGAATTTTTTTCAAAAATTATATTTATACAATACCTATGAATTGGCGTTTTTGAATTTTTTTTTAATTTTTTCAAAAATTAAAAAAAAAACGTTTTTTTCTCAAAAACCGCTAAATAGGTTTTTAATTTTTTTCGCATAAATTCAAATTTATCCAAGAAATAAAATGGCGTACGTTTTTTTGGGCTCAACTTAGTTTAATTATTTATTTCAGAATTTTGAATTTAGAAAAAAATTAAAGAAACCTTATATATAAAAAATAAAGTAAAATATGACTTTAAAAATATATTTAGATTTTAAATAGTAATCTTTTGCATACGATGTGATCGAACATAAGAGCAAGTTCGTGCGACCCAGTCCGGCATTTTATTTTTATAAAAATCGTTGGAGCCAAAAAAATGTGTGGGAGCTACTCTTAGTTGTCGTCTTAAAAGAATGAAAAAAACGTGTGGGCATATTACCGAAAAAACAACGTGTACCAAGTTTGAAGCAAATCCACCGAACCGCTTAGGATGCAGACTCGAGGACAGGCAGACAGAAAGTCATACGGAATTGGGGGACCCACTTTTTTGGTGATCTCTATTATCGTAATGTCATGTTGGATTGTTAGAAAACAAATTTTTTTACGAATCCATATGTAACTTGCCTTATAAATTTTCTATATTATCTATAATCGCAAGTAAAAATTAAGTCAGGGAATGTATGTATAACAAGATATGGACGTGTTGTTAGATTTTGTAATGGCGGCGCGCGGTGGGGAATGTGTTAAAGTATAAGTGACTGGAGTTTGGACTGTCATTTGCTTGTCACTTGTTTTTGTGTCTTCAATAAAGTCGGCCACCATCTTTCTTAAGTCCAATCGCCTTCAGCGCAACAAGTTGAAAACTTTTTCAAATTATTAATTATTGAGTATTAAATATTAAATAAAATATTCTAATTAGACGAATATCTTTTCGTTTATTTAGAATCATCCTCTAAAAAAGCAAAGACTTAATATTCTTTTTGATTAAAAACTAATTTTTTGATCACATAAAACCAATACTAGGCCTTAGAACTAAATCTAAAGAAAAGAAAAGAAACAAAAATGGGGTTGCAATAGGTCATCAGTTTCAAGTGTATTATAAAAAGTGTATTTGTCCTTCTAAAATTTTCCATAACAAATATTGCAATAATTTTGGAGTCGTATTCGATCTATTTTCAATGCGAGGTTAATTTGTGTGGACCAATCGCTCCTTGCGTGACCAAAGCAAATGATTTTTGTTTATTTGACGGAAACTCTCTTGTAGGCGGAGCTCCTTTTTGGCCGCAACGTTGTCAATGTTGGCAAGCATTCAGCAATAAGAGCGAAGGGATAACGATTATACTTTTGCGTTTTCGTATTATTGTTTTAGTATTTTTTTTTTAATTTTTATTTTCACATTTCTTTCACTGAATATTTTTTGTCGACATGAAGTGCTCAGTTTTTCTTGTTTTTAGTGCCTCCCTTTTTGAATTTACTCGAGGAAAAAGCAATTCCGTAGTTTCGTGTGACAGAGTCGGCTTAAACTCGAAAATAAACAAAAGAAAAACTTATGTAGTCACACACAACGGAAGATTCGACAAGTGTACACCGAGTTGCATGCTAAAAACATGATTTTTTTTTGAGATATCAATTAAAGCAAGAGAAAAAAGGCACTTCAAAATCGGTTACCTCCGTAGTTGCAAATAATGTAATTTTTGACTGACCGCTATTCCACCTTTTTTCTCTGTATCATCAGAGCGATTTAGATTAGATATACTATTTTTTGCTTTGCTTTAAGAAAAAAAAATCTTAAACGCAGTGGAACTGACAAAAAATAAATCGATTTGAGTTTACCCATTTTCTTTTCTAATGTGAAACAGAAAATAAATTAATTTCTGTGTTCCGGGTAACAGGCTATTGTTTGGACTTTCTTATATTAGAAAATAAAATGCACTACTGCGTATCGTACGAACTTGCCCTTGTAGCGAACAACTTTACTTACTTACTTACTTACTTAAGGTGGCGCTACAGTCCGGGGTGGACCAGGGCCTCAACTCAGCGAACAACTTTAATGTAGCTAGATTGAGGCTGTTTGCAGGTAGGTAGTCTAGTTATCTAGGTTTAAAGCCTATAGGTATGTAGTTAATATTAACTCCATTTTTTGTATAAATTATTGAGTGGATGATTCAAGGAGTAGTTACCTACAAATATATATTTATATTTAGACTAGCAGAGCCGGGCACGCGTTGCTGCGACTTAATTGTATTGCGTTCAATTTTGGATATTAAAATTGGTATTGTTAAGGAAGTGTTTGGTAAAGATTCTAATTAAGAGCAATGAGTGCTTTCTATTAATTAAGAACTGAATGATGAACAATATTATTCGTTAGTCTGTCTTTCGTTAAAACAAATAAATTTGATGGTTTTCCAACACGTGAGCATGCAACATACAGCTGCCCATGGGAGGAACAGAGATTCTCAAAGACCAAGCCACAAATTGTCATTGTCTGCCCTTGCGATTTATTTATCGTCATCGCGAAAGCCAAACGTATCGGGAATTGTAGTGTTTGAAAGTTATTGTTTATTTTGATGGAATCATAGGTATTCTAGGTAATCGCAGGACTTTTCCAAATAGCTTTTAAGGACTTCCTTTAAACTTTCCAGTATCCAATATCTTTGCTTCAAGTACATCGTACACCGTTGCATAATTTTGGTGGACTTAAGTTACGCAGAATGACCGGTGAACCAATTTACAGACATAGCTTGTGGGACGGCATTCCTGGCATATCCAGAGAATTTTCAGTCGGGAAATTGACGATCTCATTTTCATAAATAATAGTGTCAATTGACTTAAAATTCATCAAATCACCTTGCAATAAAAAATTAAAAAGAATAAATTTAATGTCTCAAATTTACCATTTTGAAGCTGAATGAGGACGATGTTCATGGTGTCCTAAATGAACAGAAATGGTATCAGCACTGATAACGAAGCGATGAAGCATATTTAATATTCAACGAAGAATTTGAGAAATTTGAAGCTACCGGATTTAACAGCAACAACAACAGCAACAGCTACAACTGCGGAGTATATCCGTAGAATAATTATTAAATAAAATAATATTAAAATTACATATTTAGTTTTTAGAATAAGCCGCACTAAACCTATTTAATATTTAGCGAGTTCAATTCTGTACTCACATCGAGCGTGGTGCGGTAAGAGCGATTTGGGCTACGCAGGTTGTAACGTTGAGCTCAAGGTCCTGTCTCTTGCTGATGTTGTTGTTGGTTTCAAGTGTAGCGGCAATTGGATCGACCTTGTGTTATTGATTATGGGATCCAATGTTTTCGACAATTTGAATCTGTCGTCACGATTGAAATTATGGTGTCGTTTAATTTCAATCGCTTCACGTACCAAACAAGGTCTATAATGAGGTACGTTGGCTAGAACCTTGGCTTTTTCGAAGTGGATCCAGTGGTGTTCATCTGGATGGTCGAGGATGTGCTCACATATGGCGGACTTTTACCTTTGGTTTTTGGTAACCGCGCTGATGTGTTCTTTCAGACGTGTGCCAATGCTCCTCTGAGTTTGTCCTATATATGATGATCCACAGCTGCAGGGTACCGCGTATACTCCAGGTGTTTGGGGGGGAGTTTATCTTTTGGTGGCTGACGGAAATTGATCAACTTTTTGGGTGGTAAAAATGTGGTTCTTACACCATATGTCTTCAATATATTCCCTACCCTGTCTGTTACATCTCTTACAAATGGCAGGAAAGCTTTGTTCTCTAAAAGGCTATCTTCCCTTTCTTACGGCGAAACTGGTTTCCACATTCTTTGCTTTTTTGAATAGCCATTCGCTTTAAGGACATTATCCAGCAGAGAGAGTTCAGTGACAAAATGGTCGCTGTCACATATCCTGTGGGCACACTGAACAAGTGTCGACACCACAGATTTTAAATTTGCCGGATGGTGGTGGGAAGTAGCGTGTAGTTATCTGTTTATGTGTGTGCTTTTACGAAAAACCGTGTGCACTAATGTGCCATTTTGTTTTCGCATCACTTTCAAATCCAAAAGTGCAATTGACTCTTCTTTCTCTTTTTCCATTGTGAACTTCATTTTAAGATGCTGCGAGTTCAGATGATTGAGGAAATTCAAAACAGCCGAATTTTTCATAATGCAAAAAGTATCATCCACATATCTCAGCCAAACTGTCGGTTTTTCTTTTGAGCTAATCAGAGCTTTTTTTTCAAAATTCTCCATCCAAATATCTGCAATTAAGGCAGCCAAGGGCAATCCCATACCAACTCCATCTTTTTACAGATGAAACTGTTGGTTGAAACAAAAATTTCCCGATGTTAGGCAAAACTCCAAAAGTGGCATATAATTGTCATTGATGCCGGAAGTTGAGATAAGCTTACTGATGATGATAAGTACCTCTTTCATTAAAACTCCCCATATTTCGTCATCTTCGGGATTTAAACCACTTAAAATCGACACAAAATGTAAGCAATCCTTAATGTGGTGTTCCGTCAAGCCAACCAATGGTTTAAAGACATCAATTAAATGTTTTGATATCAAATGAAAAGTTGCATTTATTTGACTAAGGATTAGTCGCATTGGATTCCCTTCTTTGTGGATTATTAAATATAATTTAATAATTAAGTCTGCTTCTACACTAGTGCAATTCTTATGTCGTTTCCCATTATTAAAATATATCAATTTTGCCAAGTTAGATCCTTCCAATGGCTAAACAAAAATTTGTTTTTTATTCTGAATCAATTTTGCAGATCCGTATTTTTCTGTGGATCAACCTCTCTTTTTACTAACACCACTAAGCACTGGAACAATTAAATGCATTTACTTTGCAAACTAGTAGTTTAATATACACGAATACCATCCAATAACATATCGAAAACAAAATCAATTCAAATCGCTTTCCATCAAATTCTTTATTTAGCAATGGAAATGGAAAGTAAAACTTACTTTCGTTCAGTTGGAACAGAATCATCCCTCCGCACACCTTGTTCTCCTTTCAAACAATAAGGAAAAGAGCACAACGAAGAAAGGGCGATAACTCAAACATTTTATTTACGCCACCTTCATTCGAAATCTACTACTTATTACGCGGTGCAATAACATTCATACACCCAGTAACACACTTGTGCGAATAATATACCCACATCTCTATAACACACTAGACAGTGTGTTCTCTATAATAGTTTTTTTTTTAGGCAATTCAAAGATGAGATAACGTGCGCTGGTACCATCATTGACGTCTATCCGAGAGTTAAAAATAAAATGCACCACTGGATCGTACGAACTTGCTCTTATAGCTGATAACTTAAATGTAGCTAAGCATTGACGCTGTTTAGTAGGTAGGTAGCCTATTTATCCTAAGCAGGCTTAAATCCAATGTAAGCAGTGGCGGATTAACTTTCTCGGTGCCCTGAGGCACGCTTAGTGCCTACCGCCCCCTTTTTTTTAATACTATGCAAGGATCGTATTTGAATGGGCTAACATCGAAAAGTTATGGGACACGGTTGTCTTTATGGAGGTGAGGAATTTGAATGCGGTGGTAGTATTTTCGAAATATGTCACATGTCAATGTTTTTAATAAATTTGATAGAATTTTTGTAGGCAAAATTGCATTACTAAATGTTTACTATACTTGTATGGCGAAAATATATTTTCCCTTATATTTCAACGAAGAACGTACGTTTTAAACCCGTCAAATATTTTTTGTATTGCAATAGGATATTGCGTATAGACTATTGCAATTAATTTAATAATAAGATCTAGTAAAATTTATATAAAAAGTTGATTGCTTTTGTCCTTAAATTAAATGGTGTATGTCTTAATGCCTTTTATTGTTTTTTCCTAGAGCTTTGAGCGGCTGTTGCGCATTACATGGTGGTTTATATTTTTTTTATTGAAAAGACAAATAGTTATAGGGCTTTAATAGTATTATATTAGAAATGGCATTGTTATATACCTTTTCTTATCAAAAAAAATCCAAGAACTTGTTGAGTGGAACATGAGCAGGAAAGATAATTCTGAATGTTCGAATCAGCTGCTTGACAGCCATGAGCGTTTAAATACTTGCTGCATGTTCTCACAAGATCCTCTCTAAGGTTCTGCAAGTGTTTGAGGAGCAGCTGTCGTGTCCACAATATATGTGTAAAGTGTATAAAACGACTGAAGAAAAAATAAAAGTTTTGCAGACGAGATGTTCGTTGTTTCTTATCTCAAAAATAATTAAAATTTTATTTATATTTTAGTTGCATAAAGTAAAAAACTTAAATATTTTCTTAAGTCTCCAACAAATGTGTCGGAAAAAAACGAGCACCATATGGGAAAAATGGTCACTTTTTTGGCATTAAGAATGTCTTTTTCCCCGAGTATTTTTTTCCCATATTCGAAGTTTGCTTAGAATATGAGAAAGGGAAAAGGGAAACAAATCCTGAGAGTATATTTTTTTTTGTAATAAGAGAGTAGGGAAAAGGAAAATATTTCCCTGGGAATTGTCATTTAGAATTGGGCTGATTAATTTACCTATACATACACATTAATATTACATTCGGAAAAAAACCTTGGCTACTTTTTGTTCACTATAAAGTCTTTTTGAGTCACTTTTTTTACTATATAAAAAAATATCTTGAGTATTACGGTTTCTTATCGAAATGTGCAGAGACGGAAAATCAGGCCAGAGATTTAAATTTTGTATTTTCAGATACCATAAATGATGAGCACCAGATTTGAATGACATTAATCTTTTTCTTTGTTTTTTGCTTAAACAAAATTTGCCGCCCCCTACAAGTTGCTGCCCTAGGCTGGAGCCTCACGAGCTTAGTAGTTAATACGCCAGTGGATGTAAGTAAGATTACTTTTATTCTTATTATAATGAATTGTCGATTGGATGATTAAAGGAATAGTTACATAGGTACCTACAAATGTATATTTCAATCTAGGTTACAGAATTCAATTATGTAAGTTAGAGTAGCAATAAGTACTTAAATACATGGATGGAACATAGGTATGTAAATATGTATGTACATACATATATAATAATGAAAATGAAGGATGTGGGTAGGTAGCTCTCTGTATATCTATATATAAATGGTTGGAATCATATCTCACGGGTCGAATTCAATTTGTTTGCATTGACGAAGTTATCTCGAAACCAGTTTTGGTTTCATCTGGTGTGCCCCAAGGTAGCCATCTTGGACCCCTTCTTTTCCTAATTTTTATAAATGACTTACCTAGTATTTTCCTTAAATCTAGTCAACTTCTTTTCGCTGATGACCTAAAGTTATTTCGGTGCATAAAATCTATTGGTGACTGCCATCTTTTACAAGACGATATTTTAAAATTGTCCCAGTGGTGCACGAAAAACCAATTATATCTAAATGTTTCTAAATGTCAATGTTTTTCATTTTGTCGCAACTTTTCTGAAATTACTTTTGATTATATAATTGATAACCAAGTTCTTGAAAGAGTTAGGGAGAAGAAAGATCTTGGTGTAATTTTTGACCCCAAGCTGAACTTTTCGAAACACATTGAATTTAGTGTATCCAAAGCAAATTCCATGCTAGGTTTTATTAAACGTAATAGTAAGGAATTCACAGACCCTTTTGCGCTTAAATCGCTTTATACGTCTTACGTAAGACCAATCTTGGAATACTGCTGTGTAATTTGGAACCCTTGTTATAACAGCCATTCTAAGAGAATTGAAATTGTCCAAAAAAAGTTTACACGGTTTACTATTCAGAAATTTGGCTGGAACATCGATACTCTATCGTATAATATTAGATGTCAACTTTTAGGAATTCAATCACTTGAAAACAGACGCAAAATTTATTCTGTGATGTTTATTAGTGATATTTTATCTTATCATATCAAATGCCCTTATCTGTTGTCTTTAATCAACTTATATGTTCCATCACGTCAGCTTCCAGTACGTTGTTTGTTTCGAGAAGATGAACACAGAGTTAACTATGCGAAAAATGAACCAATAACTCGTTGTGTCAAAGAATCAAACCTCATATTAAATCTTGTTGATTTTGATTTTCAATTAAGTAGATCTTCTTTGAGAAATAATTTAATAATGCATCTTCATTTTAATTGATTATTAAATTTAGATTATGATTTAAAAAAAACAATTTTTGTTTTTCATACTTTTAATTATAGGTATTTTAAGTATTTATATTTAAGTTAAGAATTATTTAATAAAATGTACACATATATTTATATTTATCTAGTAATCTAAAATTGTAGATTTTAAATCTCATATTGATGAAATAAATAAATAAATAAATATATAAAAATGAATCCCTATTTCCCTACGTCACGACATCACTCGAGAGCGACTGGGCCGATTTCGCTAATTCTTTCTTGTAGTGTTTGTTATTGTCAGGAGAAGGGTCTTATGAAATAAAACATTAAGAAATTTTCGCGGAAAATTAGAAAATTTATGAATACTTAGCCACAATATAAAATTATTTCTAACCTTAGTCTATTGGAGTACAATATAAACTTTTTCAATGTAACCTTAAGACGTTTGAATTGACAGAATGCGTGCTGAGGATGTAAAAAAACTGAATATCGTTTAGAACAGATGCTTCAGTCGGAGTTATTTTATTGGTCAACTTTAATTTTTCAAATAAAAATAAACTTATACTCTTTGAACTAACAAGTTAAGGACAAGACCGAATGAAATCGACGTTGTGATATCTGCGGAAATTCCATATAATGATATGCCAATGATACGCTAATAAAAATAGTGAACTATGAAACTAGCGGATTTTTTTCTCAGATGCTCCCGGTGCGACTGGGAAAACGTTTTTAATATCACTGATTTCAGCAACGATTCCATCGCACAATGGTATCGCACTTGTACTTGCTTCGTCAGGTATTGCAGTTACGTTGTTAAAATGCTGTCTAACAGCTCATTCTACACACATGCAAATAAATGAAGCACCAACTTGCAACCTTTACAAAAATTCTGCGATGGCCAAAGTGTTGTAACAGAGCAAATTAATAATTTGGGATGAGTGCACGATGGCACACAAAAAATCTTTGGAAGCATTAGATCGCACTTTGCAAGATTTATGAAATAACCAAAACCGATTTGGTCGTACAATGATTTTATTGGCAGGTGATTTTCGCCGACGAACTTAACGCATGCTTAAAATCATCCATTTTACGGAAAGCCGTTAAAACGCTCAAATTAAGTATGAACATGCGAGTCGAATTGCAGAACGACCAATCTGGAGAAGTTTTTTTTCCAAACAATTGCTCGATATTGGTAATGGCAAAATACCTGTTGACTCATCGTCTGTTTAATCATATTTCCTACCAATTTTTGGCACTTTACTAAAACTAAGACCGAACTCATGGAAATGGTTTTTCCACACATTCGTCAAAATTACAAAGATCATGTATGGATGAACGAAAGAGTTATATTGGCCGCAAAGAACGATGATGTCAACGAAACGAATTTTGCGATTCAAAATAAGATATTTGGCGAATTATTGACATATAAATCGATTGATTCCGTTACTAACCAAGATAATGTTGTCAACTATCCAACGGAGCTTTTAAATTTGCTGGAATTACCTGGATTACCACCTCATAATCTGCAATTAAAAATTTGATCGGTAATCATTATGTTGCAGAATACAAACCAGCCACGTCTTTGTAATGGCACCCGACTTGTGGTGAAGAAATTAATAACAACGTCATCGAAGCCACAATTTTTAAAGAGATGTACAAACGCGAAGACGTTGTGATTCCACGTATTCCCTTGATTCCGAATGGCATTCCAGTCGACTTTCTTCAAGAATAGTCTCTAAGTGTTTGTGGAATCAATCTTGAAAATCCATGTTTTTCACATGGCCAGTTATAAGTCGCCTGTTCCCGTGTTGGAATACCAACAAAACTATTTATATACGCCCAAGAAAAAAAAACTAAGAATGGTTGTATATCATAAAGCATTAGAATAATAAACATTTTCTTTTTAATATTTTTTAAAATAAATATACCAATTCCAATTCAATATTCATAATTAAGACAGGACAGCGCAGGTCGGGGCAGCTAGTAACCTTATAATTTAGGTGTAATATGCGTACATAAGATTCATGTGATTTTTAAAGCCACATATACATATACGTGTGTATAAATGTATTGTATGTAGTGACATATGAAAAATTTATTAAAAAGAGAGTAGAAATTAATTGGATAATACACAGGATAAAATGTTTTTATATTGCTAAGTTGTATAGTTTGAGGAAAATCCAAAGATGCCATTTGACTTCCTTGATAAATTAAAACGTAGAAAGAATCAAAAATCGTTGGAGCGGTTTTTTAAACAAATAATTTTTTATGTATAAAATATTGAAAATATTTTTAACAAAAAAAAAAATGAAACGCCATTTTTAAGATATTATTAATATACATATAAAATTAAAATTTCAAAAAAATTCAGTGACTATTTCTTAAGAATTGAAAAACTTTTTTTTTTGAAAATTTGAGTATGCAGTTTTATTAACACTTTTAGGGAACATTTGCATAAAAAATAAATTTAATCGGTCTATCCAATAGTGAGAAAGTCGAAAATATGTAAAGTGGTTCTATGAGAAGTACGCAAAATAAAATATTTGTATACTTGAATACATTTTTTTCTTAACACTATTTTTAACATTTGTATGGGAGGTACCGTTGGGTTTTATTTTAGGATTACAATTTTTTTTAACTATTCAAGGCAATGTCAAAAAACTTCGAAGTACGAAGTTTCGAAAAAATCCATTAAGTGGTTTGCAAAATTTTGAGCTTAAAAAAAAATTTGTTTATTTCCAAAAAAATGTTTGTTAACAAAATTTTTGTTTACATTAATGGTTAGACTTTATAGGAGCATCTGCAATAAAACTTTAAAAATAATCAAATCAACCATTTTTTCAGAAAATCAAAAGCCAAAAAAATGGTAGTACTAGAGTTAACAAAACTAACAAATTGTTTAAAAAAAAATACCAAATTTCCTTTTCTCTTCATTAATGAACTGATTTTTTTATAAAAATCGTTGGAGCCGTTTTTTTAAAAAATAAGATTTTTGTTTTTGGCCAAAATTTGTCTGTATCTTAAAAAAATTTAAAAAAAGTGCGGGCATATCACCAAAAAAACAATATGTACCGAGCTTGAAGCAAATCTATCTAACAGGTTAGGCTACAGTCTCGAGGACAGACAGACAGACAGGCAGACAGACGGAATTGGGTGACCCACATTTTTGGTGTTGTCTATGATGAAAGAAAAAAATATTTTTGTATTTTATTGTTTTATTCAAATGCAAAATACATGCATTTGAAATACCGCTCAATTTGACCTCTAAAAGTAATTCGTACTATTATAAAGCTTTAGTAGCATGGTACTTACGTCCTTATAGCAGTCTTCAAATTGCTTCATCTTTCTTTCATGAATACGTTTTCCAGTGTTTTATAGAGCTCAGTGTATATCCAGTTAGTCATCGGGTTTATACGAGAATAAATCACATCCTGGTATTTATCGCCATGAAAATTAATTTTGACAGGAGAAAGTTTCGTGTTTGTGACGTGTAAATATTTCTCGGCAAATGTGAACTGTATTTTCCTTATCTTTATTAGATATGTTACAATATATAGTTATAATCCAAAGCTGAGAAGATCCTGTGCAATATATTATTTTCTGATTGAATTGAAATAAAACATTTTGTTGTTTACTTTTTCACAATCAAAACAATAATGATTTTTATTTTTCTGTTTTGCTCAATAAAGCATGTTCGCTACAAAACAAAATATCAATTTTTTTTTTTTAAATACCTAACATATGAGTGTTTATTTTATAAGCACATGCCTATATCTTTCTTCTCTTAGAAGGTTGTGCATGTGGATTAGCTTTCCTGTAGTAGGACTCGTTGGCTTTCACATTTGTGTCCGTTTAAACATCTGCTTAGTGTGTTTCGAGCCAAAAGTTTTGCTATAGTATGGGGGAGCCTTATACACAACTGGCAACTCCGCTTTGACAGGAATGCAAAAAATTTCATTGATTTTCTTTTTTCGATCCTTGTCAACAAGGATTATCATTTTTTTAATAAGATCCTCCATTGGACTAGCCTTAAGCAGAACTTGCAGTTTTTCTTTCACTTCTTTTAATCAATATTTAACTGAAGTTAGATTCTATTTGATCTAACGACATATATTCCCTAGGGTAGGTCTTACGATTTAATATAATTCCAAAATCAATGGGTTGCTGTACCATATCCAGATAGTAGTGTAATTTCTTTTTTTATTATAGTGTATTATTGGGTTGGTGACATTTTCCACCAGACATAATCCTCAAAGTGAAATCCCCAAATCCAAAATCCCCAAATCCAAAATCCCCAAAGAAAGAATCCCCAGGACAAAAATCGTCATGCCAATATCCCCCAAACAAATATGTTCAAGTAGTGAGTCATGCGATGAAATCGCGCGCGCGACATACATGTTTGTTTTGGGGATATTTGGCTTAATTTATATTGCATGAAATATGAAATGTAATCAAAAGAGTAGATTCCTACATTTTTTTTTTTATTTTAAGAAAACACGCGAACGCATAAGGAAAATATTATTTTGAAGTAATGATTACCAGTGTCAAACAAAGACGATTTGTAACGTAAAAAAGTGAAAAACTCTTTCCAAGAATCAATAAAGTTAATAGCTAAGCAAAATAACATTTACGATCAAATAAAATAAAAGTTAAAAAAACATCATTAAAGAAAATAAAAACGCTTTTATTACTATTTCAACGTAATGGAAAAACACACCATAACTAATCTAGCAATTCAACTCAGCGCAAACGATAATATTGTGAATCTCATAGAGACAAATTAGGTTTACAAACAACAAATAAACCAAATCAAATCAATGTGCAGAAAGATCAAAAAATTAAGAAGGAAGAGCCACAAAGTCACACAAGCAGTTCAGAAGAAAATCTATTAATAAAAGAAGACGAACAACTCACACAAATCAACAAATAACAAACAACGGTAAGAATATTTTTAAGTCACAAGAAAATATTTTAAGTAATTCAAATATTGACATTTGTAATATATTACAACTATCACTATAGTGATTTAAGTGAAGATTTAAATAAAAGAGGAATCAAAATGACTCAACCACTCACACTGACTTTAGATCCACTTAAATATATTGAAAAATTACACAACTTTGACAGTAGAATAGAAGACGTATACAACTTTATTAATAGCGTAGACGGGATAAGCCCAACGTTAAATAAATGCGATGACTTTTCGCAGCTCGTGTGCATTAATATCTTGAAAGCAAAACTCATACGGAAAGCAAAAAGATGTATCGAAATCTATCCACATCTAATCAAATAGAAAGCTATCAAAGAACTCTTAATGAAAACTTTGAAGGAATCAAAAACTCCTTTACACTCTATGACGAAATACGCCAAATATTATATAGAAAGAATGTGATGAATTTTTATAACGACATAAAAGTTATGCGAACTCAAACAACCAACTATCCAAGAAGGGAAACCTTCCGAAATAGAAAATAAGCATGCAACCTCTTTAAACGTCTTTAAAGAAAAATTACCCATACATATGCCTACCACACTCTTTGCATTAAACCTCAAAATTTACAAAAAGCTCTCAACGAACTTACACAAGCAAATTTCACCAATGAAAGAAACGAAGAAAAATTCAAAAATCCCGAAATAAAAAATAGAAATTATCATAAACCTCAGAATTCTAAACCATTTCACACCAAACAAACCCTATCAAGACAAAAATTTTCAACCTAGAAATCCCACATACATAAAACCCCCTTTTAACTACGACAATAGAAATCCTAATATTCACGGAAATAGTTACGATCCTAATTACAAAAGAAGTCAAAATCCCAAACCCTTAGAAGTAGATACTACTTCATCACAACTTAAAAAAGTACAACCCCAAGTTTCCCACTATCAGGAGGAATCAGGATTTTCAGAAACTAGCCTCGAAAACTTATCCTATCTTAGGCTAAGTAAAAATAATTTTGTAATAAGACTCCTAATAGATACAGGTGCAACCAATAGTCTACTAAATAGAGAAGACATACTACCTCAAATATTAAAAAAAAACAGAAAAGAACCCTTAGTTATCAAAACCGTAGGAACGCCCATAATAATTAATCAAAAAGTTCTAATTCCAAAAAATAGTTTTGCATTAGATACTTGCGAAGACTGTCTATTTCAAATCTTTAATTTTAGTAACAATTTTAACGGAATTCTAGGAAATAAGATACTCATTCCGAATAATGCAATAATAAATTAGAAAACAAAATTAATAACAATAAATAACAATTCATTCCCAATATTCTTCGACCAAAGAGATGAACATTAATACGAAGACACCATACATCATTTAGAAAACAATAATGATGATCAATTTTGATGATTTGCAACATAAAACAGATTTGATGTCTTTTTGACCTTGTGACGTTGATTCCAATTATCGATGATTTGAAGCATAAATTAATATAACTATATATATTTTTTTATATTTATTTCTTTTTTTATTTGCATAACTTTCTGGCAATGATTGGCATGGTTTGTGCATAAGATTTAATCTTCCATAAATTGGTTTCTATAAGCAAGCGCTTCAATGACATTACTGAGAATTTTCCAGTTTGCTCCGTTCAATATCACAACGACTGCTTCCCTCGTGAGAAAGGATTGGTTATAAACCTTCTAGTCTCCTGCAGTACTGGGCATTTCCCTAATAGATGAAAGACATCTTCCTTTTCACGTAAGTTGCAGAGGGTGCAAAGTGTAGGCAGGTCTTCCCTATGAGGTCCGAAGTTCAAAGGCAACAGTGAAAATAGTTCCATTATAATAAACAGTGGTTGAGTTCGTTGTAAACTAAGCGACTCGATGAGCTGGCAGCTTGTCCCAAAAAACCAGCTGGAATTTTTCGTCCAGCTTCTGAAGAATATTTTTCAAAGATGCTCTCCATGTCCATCTACTCTCCCCGCTAAGAGACAACTCCACTTCTAGCTCCTCACTTAATTCTCGCCATTTCACGAAAAAAAACAGTTTTCCTTCTCAGAAGATGCAAAAGCAATATCTTTGGTAGGAGACGATCTGGAAATTGAACAATTTTCATGACATACTTGAAGTGCATTTTTAATGGAAGACCCGTTTCAGCATACAGCATATAGGTGGGGGTGTTAATACGGAGCCTGAAGAGATGCTTTATAAAGTGTCTTTGTAGCTTTTCAACTTCGCCGTGTTCTTCGTATCCCCAAACTTGACTTCCGTAATACATTAAGGGTCTTGCCGTTGAATCGAAGAGTTTGAATTTGGATTTGCTCGTAACATCTTTCCTATTTAAAACCTTATTCCAAGCGCAACTCAGACCTTTTTTTGATTATTTCAGTTTAGTTGGCAGGTGTAGATTATTAGTAAGTTTTGGGGTGAGCGTAATGCCAAGATATCGATTCTGTTTAACAACATCCACAGCATCAGATCCTTAGAACCATCTTTCTTCCCTTGTGAATCGACCTGTGTTGTTGTGGAACACCATTACATTCGACTATGTTGGATTAATATGGAGAATCCATTGATTGCAGTACTCACCGAGCCGAATAATCATGAGCTGAAGCATGTTTGGAGTATCCGCTAACAGAACAATATCGTCTGCAAATATCAAACCAGTTATCTGGACTTCATTAAAAATTATTCCACCAGGTAAAGATTGTAAAAGATCGTCCAAAAACAAGCTGAAGAGAAGCGGACTTAGCTGACAACCTTGTTTGACTCCCGAGGAAGTGCTGAAGTACTCCGACATCAAAAAACCGTCCCATACCGCCGTTTGGTTATTTGTATACATACTTTGGATTAAGCGAAGCATTTTCGAGGATAAACCAATATTGCTCAGTTTCAGAAAAGTGCTCTTCTATCCACAGAGTCGAAGGCCGCCCTGAAATCGATGGAAAATGCATACAGTTTGCGGCCTCTGTTAAGATATCTCCCAATATTCGTTAGTACAAAGATATTGTCTACCGTTCAATAGCCTGCCCTGAAACCCGCCTGCAATTTATTTAACAATCCGTTTGTTTCAACCCAGATCGTAAGTCGATCCAGAAGTATGCTTGTTGGAAGTTTTAGGAGCGTATTGAGGAATGAAATCCCTCTATAGTTTCCCGGATCATTCGGATCTCCTTTTTTGTATATTGGAACTATAACATTCCCTTGGAAGCTTTCCGGCACCTCACCTTTCCTGAAAATATTATTGAAACCATCTGTCAGTAACTGGATGAAGCCTGGAGTCACGTTCTTATAAAATTCGAATGATATCCTGTCTTCTGCTGGTGCTTTGTTGTCCATCTACTTGTAAGGCTGGAAGTGCAAAATAGTGAGAGGTAATACAGGAATCAGCGTTCAGTAAGGATCGGAAATGTATCGCAAGGATGCTTGTATCGACATTACAACCAATTATATTTTTCGACCCGTTGATGGTTCTCAGCATCTTCCAGAAAGTTTTCGAGTCCTTAGCTTGCGAAAGTTGATTTAAAGCAGCTTGGATGAAACACATTCCTTTCTGTTTGCAGAGTTGATTGTACGTCCTATTACTTTCTTGATACGCTAGTTTGGATAAATTCGTGTTCATTCTTCTCGTCAGCTTCAGCTATTTAAATGACTTTTTCCTCGCAGATGCACAATCTTAGTCAAACCAAGCTTCTTTATTATGTCTCGTTGAAGTGCCTTGGAAAGATTGGGCTGCACTATTGATTGCCGAAACACATGCCTTAGCAAAATGTTCAGGGACAAGATCTTGTTCCGATAACCGGGATGATTTGTCGCTGAGGTTTTGTTTGCATACAGAGCTTTTCGCGTCTTTCCAGTTTAGTTTGGCGGCCAATGAAAGGGTGTTCACAGATCGTGGATTGTTGACGGAATTAATAAAGGCTACGAGTGGCATGTGATCGGAGTATTGTAGTTATTGAACTTTGAAGTTGTATATTTTAACCACGCTCCTTTTATTAGACAGAAATCGATAGCCGAACAGTTGCCTCTTATATTCGTGTAATTCCCTTCAATATCACTATTGCTCCGCCCGTTCAAAAGAATTAAACCAAATTCTACGCACATATCAAGAAATTTCTTGCTCTTCGCATCCGTTACTATATCTTGAGTGTTTCTTTCAGTAGTAAAATTCGTATTAAGGAGTTCTTGTTCATCGTTTAGGACCTGTGCATCGCCTAATCTTGTGTTGCAATCACCTATGTGGACTAGATTGTTGAGGTTGTAGTTCAAGAGAAAGTTATACAAATCTTCTGTCCAATGGTTGCAGTTTATGTAGATGGGGATGATAAATAGTTTCTCATTGTTCATGTAGTAATATAGTAGAAGGTTCTTCCATTGTAGTTCGCAAATTTGCAAAAAATAGTATTACAAATATTCTTATTTATAACATATAAAGAGTGTCCACTAGCTCTTCCTCTTCTATGTAATCGAATTGCAGGAATCCAATGTAAAATGAAATTGGGAAAATTTCTAACGAAACAGTGTAAATTTATATCTTCTACAAATGTTTCAAATAGGAAAAAAAATATCTTGGCTTCAAAAAAATCATTAAATAGTAACTTATTTTTTAAACCTGATTTAAATATTTTTAGGAATATTCGAAAACTAACTACAATAACAAAAATTTAGTTAGAACAAAAATCGTACTAGAGGACGTACAAGACATTGAAAAAATGAAAAACCTAATATGGAAGGAACATGAGAACTATAATCGCATATGTATCGAAAAAACGTATTTACAAATTAAGATTAATTACTATTACCCCAATATAAAAATATTAATAAGAAAGATAATAAACACATGTGAAAAATGTAACTTAAAAATAGAAAGAGACCAAATCAAACTACGTATAGAAAAAACTGAAACCCCTCTTGAACCCCACAAACATTATCATGTCGACCATTATTACCAAACAAAATAAAATACTTGACATGTTTCGACAAATTTTCGTAATTTATAAGTATTGAACAAGTCAAAACCAAAAATCAAATTGACATCCTAGAAGCAATTGTAAAAATATTTTCGTACATGAGAAAACCAGAGACATTAACGTTAGATAACGATCCAACATTTCAAACTTATCTTATTCAGAAATATTTCAAAGAAAATAATATTCAATTACATAATACTACTCCTTACAGGCATACCGGAAACGCGGATATCGAACAATTACACAGCACCTTGAATGAAAACTTAAGATTACTTGATGACAACCATAAGCCAATATATTTAAAAGTAATAACAGTAGTGGAAATCTACAACAAAACTATACACCTTACAACAAAGGAACGTCCAATCGACATACACTTAGGAAAGATATATTATAGAATAATCCACAATAGAATAGAAAAAAACAAATGAAAACGTATTGAAGAGAATAAACAAAAATTGCCAAGGCAAGGATATAAACCCAAGATAGACTAAAATAAATTATCCAACAAAATTTAACAAATTAAAAACTAAAGATATCAAAGTTAAAGTAATTAACAGAATAGGAAATAAAATAAAATATCAAACCCCACAAAGAAACACGAACGCTTCATAAAATTCAGTTCAGAAACCTAAAAAGTATCAAAATGTTGAAATTAACAATAATAATTCTGTGACCAATAACGTTGACTTTGTGTCACAAAACATATAAATAAACAAAATTGAAAAAGAATTTGTAATCATTGTAAATGAAAAATAGAATTAATACAATACTTTAACACAAACGAGAAAGTAGAATTAATACAAAATTATAACACAATTATACACTTAATAAATATTACAAACTACAGACAATTAGTAAATCAATTAAACGAACAATATAAAATCCTACCTAATAAACAATATAAACTCTTTATTGAAATTAAAAAAAAAATTATAAATTAAACATAAAATTAGATAACCCTCACCAGATAACAAGAATAGGCTTAGTAAATATAGGCGGCAACGTTTTTAAATTCTTCTTCGGTACTATGGACGATGACGGCCGCATAAATATAGAAAATAAACTAAAAGACATTGAAGAAAACAACCATAATATCATTTCAACCACTAATCAACAAATAAAAATAAATAAATATTTTGATAACCAATTTATAAAACTAAATGACATTTTAGCAAACAGCAAAGAAACAATTAATAACTAAAAGGAATACAATTCGAAACTAAACGACTTAAGGATTGAAATAGAATCCAATTAAAATCTAAGAAATTAAACAAACTATTGACAAGATATCAGGCATAATAAGGACAAGAAGAACTGGAACAATAACACAGAACATTTTAACGAGTCAAGAAATAAATGAAAATAAAATCACACTTAAAAAAACTAGAGGAATTCAAAATAAGATTAGCCAAATACAAGGAAAACATACTTATAATATTATCAGTTCCAGAATATACAAAAGAAAAATATACTAAATATTAAATTTAAAATTTTCCCATTAAAAACAAAATATTTTACCCAGAAACTAACGAGATTATAAAAGTAAACAACACTATGTTTTATTTTACAAACATTTGAAAATAAATGTATTAAAAGTATATTAGAAAATAAAATTATGGATTGTAAACCTACAAACTATTACGAAAAGAATATAATAATCGAAAAAGATCAACTTTTAATCCTAAAAAAACTAGAGAAAACTAACATAAATCAAGATTGTAATTATTTAAATTATACACTAGAAGGAAACTATGCAATAGAAATGGAAAATTGTAAAATTACATTACATTACAACAACAAAATATTGTCATTACCAATACACAAGTATTCCAGGGAATGCCTGAAGGAAATAAATTATGAACCAATAGAAAATCTAAAAGAAATAATGGAAATCAAAAGTAACAAATATTGAATGCAATATAAAGTCCAATAGTAGCTCATTTTGGACATTTGTTAATGTTAAAAGAAAGTCTTCTGGATACCCAAATAACATGTCATATAAGAATATAGATGCTTCAAATACAAAAGAAATTCTCAATCTATTTGCGGACTTCTTCCAAACAGTATACTCAAATCCAAATGATGTGAATAAATTTTATTTGCCCAATTTACCTAGTAAGGTTAATATTGGTGAGTTAAATTTAAGTATAAATGAAATTCTCTTAGAACTTAAGTCCCTTAAGTCCAATGCTAAACCTGGTGTAGACGGTATACCAGCTTTATTCCTAAAAAAATCTGCTGATTCGCTTAGCTTTCCTCTGTTCTGTATTTTTAACAAATCTCTCTCTGAAGGGATCTTCCTAAAAGAATGGAAGACCTCGAATATTATTCCAATTCATAAGTCAGGTTCTAAGAACTTAATTGATAACTACAGAGGAATTTCTAAACTATCGGCTATCCCTAAAGTATTCGAAAGCATTGTGAAAACAAAATTAGAGTTTTTAACTCGCGAATCCATTTCTGAATTACAGCATGGTTTTATGTCTGGGCGATCTACAACTACAAATTTGGCCCTGTTTTCTTCGTATGTTATTGAGAATATTGAGAGGAAAAATCAAGTTGATGCGATCTACACTGATTTCAGTAAGGCTTTTGATTCTGTAAACCATTTTAGTTTAATACAAAAACTTAAATTATATGGTTTCCATTCGTCATTCTTAAGTTGGATATCTTCCTATTTAATTGGTAGGTCCCAAAAGATTCTCATCAATAATTCTTTTTCAAAATCGCTGAATTGTATGTCTGGTGTTCCTCAAGGAAGCCATCTTGGCCCCCTTTTGTTCAATATCTTTATAAACGATATTACATCAGTTATAAAATATTCATATTGTCTTCTTTATGCTGATGACCTGAAATTGTTTATAAAAATTAACGGTGTCCATGACTGTCGCCTTTTGCAATGTGATATGGATCAAATCTCTGAATGGTGTAAATTGAATTGTTTGAAATTAAACATAAAAAAATGTAATATCATTTCATTCTTCAAAATACAATCACACATAAGCTTTGTCTACCATATTGATTCAATTCCCCTCTCGCGGGTGGAAAAAATAAAGGACCTTGGTATTATGTTAGATTCATCTTTTTCATTTAAAGTTCATATTGATTATATGATTTCAAAAGCTAATCTTCTTGTTGGTTTTATCAAACGAAATTGTAATGATTTTTGCGATCCTTATGCCTTGCTTTCTCTCTATACATCTTTAGTTAGATCGATACTTGAATACTCGGATATTGTCTGGAATCCTGATTTGAAAACCTATTCTGATCGTATAGAAAAAGTTCAAAGACGTTTTTCTAAATTTATATTTTATAAAATGAAATGGACTTTTAATCCGGATTATAAGTCCCGTTGTTTACTATTGGGAATTAAATCACTTGAATCTTGAAGATGTATGCATGATATTGTGTTTGTAAGGGATATTTTGAATAATCAAATTAAATGCCCATCCTTGCTCTCTAAAATATCATTTTATGTTCCTTTAAGAGCTTTACGTCCCAGAGATTTGCTTTTTGAACAATACCACAGAACAAACTACGGTAGAAATGAACCAATTTGTAGATGTATAAGGCATTTCAATGAAGTTTGCCAGAGTGTTGAGCTAACTTGGGCAAAAGATTTGTTCAAAACAAAAGTATTGTTAATATTGAAATTTTAATATAATTCATTTATGTATTTTCTTTTTTTGTTTTTCATTGTAATTTATTTTGTATATAATTATATATTTTTATTTGTAAATATTATTTTTAATATCTGTTAGCATAAGCTTGTAGATCAATAAATAAATAAATAGAAAATCTAAAAGAAATAATGGAAATCAAAAGTAACAAAGAAAAACGTTATGTTTCAGTTTCTCCACAACCATATTTATTCTTATCATTTTTGTGTTTGTAATCTACATTAAAACCAAAAAAAACAATAGTTACACCACTATAAACTTGCAATCGGTTACTCTTAAACCGGTAGAAGTCTTTAAGGGGGGTGGAGTTTTATCAAATGAAACTCTTATCTCCAACAGTTTGTTCTGAACACTGAAGCATCACAAACAAAACCTACTAAGGACAGAAATGATATAATTTAAAATAACGATAAAATGCAAGAAACAAACATGCGAGAAAACAACATGACCAGTCCTAAGTAAATAAAGCATTATAACAAACATAAACATACTAAAATAGGATGCATTGTTCTAAGATTATTCTTATCAACATGAGTCACGTACGCACTGCCACAGTACAATAAAGGCAGTAAGAACTTATTTTAAATGGGGGTGGCCGTGGCGAGATAGTTGTGTGTTCGTCTGTCAACCTCATGGTCACAGGTTCGATCCCTGCCGTAGTCGATGTATTCTTATTTTTCCATTAAAAAAAAACAATTCTAAAAATAAATGTCACACAATGAGTTGCTGGTTTGCTCATTACATGCTGTTTAGGCATAGAACTAACAACATGTAATTGAGTAAAACTAGTATACCGATAAAATATGACAAAGAATAAAAAAATTAATGCGAATTATAAGGGGCATCGATAAATAAGAGAGGGAAATTCCTCCGCATTAGTTCAGCCGCCATCCCTGGAGATAAAATCTGAGACAACGACCACCTACAGTCTCCGAATATCGCGCCACACATCTTTCCTATCATTCTTTCTCTTCCTTAACCTCACCTTCACGCCCGCGCTGTGCTGAAACATTTAAAAGGGTATTCATAATCCCTTGAGCGCGTGTAGATTATATAAAAAAAAAAAAAAATGCCGCTATCCATGAGCGGTACTTGCATTAAAGAAGTCGAGCAGCTTTTGGTACTTTGTATGTGCATCACAGAGCACCTCGTGTGGAATGAACACATATTTGATATCGCCAAAAATGCTGCAAAGTGTTTGGGCTTTCTTCGAAGATGCAAGAAATTCTTCTCCCCCTCTGATCTGGCTGTAATATATAAGGACTTCATTCGTCCAAAGCTGGAGTATAACTCGCACATTTGGCGAGGAGCTCCCAAAACTCATTTGAGTCTCTTATATAAAATTCAGAATAGAGCTCGAAGAATGACAGGCGATAGAACTATAATGGAAACATTTATATCTCTTGAACACCGTCGAAATGTTTCATGTCTAGCATTATTTTATCGATATTTTTATAAGGAATGTTCTAGCGAAATAGCCAGTTGCACTCGTCCCCATAAACTATTTAACCGTAATACTCGCGCTTCTAGGAATGCTCATCAGTTTACCCTTGAGCCCAACTTCGGACGTACTGTTTATTTCTTTAGCCGTATAACGCGAATGTGGAATACTTTGCTCGGCTCTATTTTCCCCTCCCATTTTGATATTCATAAATTCAAAACCAATGTGCATCGGTATCTACTCTTACATCCTTCTCTACTTTCCTTACGCTCGTACTGACTGTGCTTGACATATTAAGGGTAATCAAACCCCGTTTAGTACGCGCATTATTATAGAAAAGAAGTAAAAGTTACAAGTACTTATTTTTTTGAAATAAATAATGAGCCTTGCTCTAAAAGAACGGAAATCTTTAATATTTTTTTCTATTCATAACATTTTATTTCATTTATTCATTAAAAGAACAAGAATTATTCAAAGTAAAAAACAAAACAGAAAAATAATAAATATTTGGTTACGTTAATTATTTGTTCATAAAGAAATCGCTAATAAGCGTTTGCTTTCGTGAATGCAGCAACTTACATCGTTTTTCCTGAAGACTTCTTAGGACGAATATCTTGGAATATTCAACATTGTTCTCTTTGGACCATTTAATACACGAGTTAAAGTTCTCAACCGCTTCGGTATGCATTACTTTCTGCACAGGGTTCGAGTCCATTTCTGAGGAGCTACCATCTTCATCATTGTCAACATCAATAACATCGTTTTCCTGAAATGTGATAGTAGGAGCATCTTCTGCAAGAAACATTTCGGCATTGTTCTAAGACTTCAAATCGTTTCCAGTGAATTGAACCTAAAATATAATGCAATTTCTCTAGCTTAAAAAACATTTTCTTAATGTTTGAATGTTATTACCTGTGGGAAAATATTTTTGACAAGAGTCAACGTGTTGCTTACTGCGACCACCTCGTCTTGGCTACGTAAAACGGACAGAGGAATATCATCCTCCTCTTCAAAATCCGAATCAAGGGTTGGAGCTAATATATTTTTTCCAGCACTTGTGAAGCACATCCGTTGAAACATTTTGTCATGCCAAGGCAATAAGCGAAACAGCTTCATAAAGATTAAATTCCTTTATAGCAGTTGTTATACCTTTTTCCGAACTCGCAATTTTGCTCAGCAAGCTAGTTCTATAAAATAGCTTAGTTAAGCGAATCGCATTCTGATCCGTCGGTTGGATAAGTGTTGTGACATTTGGTCATATACAACAGTCGTTTCTTTTACCAACTCGTCGTCGGGAGAATGACTAGGTGCATTATCTAAAAGCAATAAAGCCTCTATGGGTAGTTTCTCCTCTTCCAAGAACTCTTCAACTTCATCAAGCATTAAACATTTTTTTTTATTCCGAACCTGTGGTACAAAATTATTGAAAAAACCAATCCCTGAAAAGACGAGCATTCATCCATGCGGATTTAGAAAACGCATAGTCAATTGGCAGAGTTTTGTTTGTGAAAGACCGATGTTTTCTGATTATAAAAGTTTTAATTTTTTCAAGCCGGTAGCATCAGAGTATGCAAGGAACGTAAGACGTTCTATAGAAATTTTCCTCCCTGAAGCACTTGTTTCACCGGCAAGAACGTATGTTTGGTCTGGTAGCATTTTCCAATACACCCCAGTCGCGTCTGCGTAAAATACTGCATTTAAACTGAGCTTGTTTTCTTTAATGATTTCAGCCAATTTTTATTAAATGTGTTAACAAGATCTGCCCGCGAAGAAAGCTTTTCGCCAGACAGTTTAATACGAATCCCAAATCGCTTTTTAAATTTGGTCAGATAACCATTGCTCGCTGAAAATTCCCCGAGGTAGTATTTTTTTTGGATTTCTATAGCCTTGTCTCTCAAAATGTTTCCATTTATGGAAATGTGACTCTCACGTTGGGT
Source organism: Philhelius pedissequus (assembly GCA_910595825.1). Classification (NCBI taxonomy): domain Eukaryota; kingdom Metazoa; phylum Arthropoda; class Insecta; order Diptera; family Syrphidae; genus Philhelius; species Philhelius pedissequus. Next base: position 100,040,305 of record OU343160.1, read on the forward strand.
AATAAACCATCCACTATGTGTATCCCTGAGGTTTTTGAGGATCTTGCTTTCATTTTTTTTATGGTACAAATGCTTAATGTTGGAATTAGAAACTTATTTGAAATAACTTTAATTGGGACTCCCTTATTGTACTCGTCAATAATTTTTATTTTATCTTCCAGCGGAAGATGTTTGCGAATTAAAAACATTTTTACAAAAATTAACGAACTACGTACAGGCACAACATATAACACAACCGATAACTTTCCTTAAAATACACAAATGATCACGTGCGCCAGACGAAACAAACAGAAATCCTTAACATAACGGAACCTGCAAAATTGAAAACATTGAGTGCGAATTCAAACATAACATAACATAACACTAATGATTGCTCAGCAACAAAAATTTAAGTATGTATTATGTAACAGTTTTACACAGCCCATAAACTACATTCGTAATATCGGGTGTCAACCGTTTTTTTCATACGTTATATAGAGGCACTACCGCATTTGATAAAAGTGTACGTTATATCGATCAATCGTTATATAGGCATTCGTTATACTGGACCACCACTGTATATATATACAATATAAATATACATATATGTTAAAATTGATTGTTTAGAAACTGTTAATTGTTATCACTTATTAGTATCACAATAAGAGAATTTCATTAGATGTTTTTTTCAAAACGAAGAGCACGAACCGGACACTGGGGATTTGGGGATTCCGTAGGGATTTTGGCAAGAAAGTTTGTTTCGTTGGGGATTTTGTTCATGTGTATTATATCTGTGGGTATATTGGCTAGCTGGATTTTATTTTTTGGGGACTTTGTCCGATGGGTATTTTTATTTTTGGGGATTTCGTACGACACCGTTTGTTATTTTATATTTATTTAAATAAAATAAAACAAGAGAGGACAACTTCCGAGCACCTCAGTACCAAAATTTATTTAACGAAAAAAAAAAATTAAATGTCAAAAGGTAATCACAGCTGCCAACCATGCAATGTGAACAATTTTCATAACCCAGATCGTTTTATTTTCACGGGGTGAACTATATGGGTCATTGAGAATAATAAATCGCGGCTATAATCAACCTCATTGCTGATCAGTGTTACCAATCATTCAATTTTTCTGTCAATTATACCATACAGAATCTGTACATAAATCATAAATGTTCTATGAAAACTGAATTTCCCTTTAAAATAAATGTCTGTTTTTTTTTCATAATTTTGAACGCGCTCAAGGGATTATGAATACCTTTTATATATTTTTAACACAAGGCGGGCATCCGGTGAAAGAAGAGAAAGAAGGATAGGAAGGATGTGTTATTCGTATTCTGAGACCAAAAGCCAATCCTTAAAAATGTGTTTGCATTCTATTTTTATTAAACTGTGTTAAATTGCACTGTTAAAACTGCATATCTCCGAAAAGCCCCAGCTTTGAAAATTCGGAATGCCCATTCGTTCGTATCTACTTTGGTATCTATTCACAGAAAAAAATTCAGCTATGTTAAAATGACTTATGTCTGCCGGCCATGGTATCTTGGTCAATTAATTTTGTATGAACAAAATTTCTTTAATTTGTTTCTAAAAAAAAATTGGTGTTACAGGTTTAAGCATTTAATAATATAAAATTAAAAACGAAATAAAAAAAATCATTAACACCGTTCGAAATATTTAATTTTGAAAAAAATAAATTTATTTCGAAAATTTTGGTATGCAGTATTATTTCTAATTCGAAGGAAATTAGAAAAAAAAATTTATCGAAATCCGCCTAGGTGCTTATGAGAAAGTCGAAAATCAAATAAACTGTATGGGAGGTGCCGTTAATAACAGAATATGTAAAACAATGTTTGGCCAAAATGTAGAATATACATAAAATAGTGATCACCATCTAGGGTGCCACCCAAATGCATACAAAAAAAATTCATTCAAATCGGTCCAGCCGTTTAGCAGGAGTTTTTTGACTTACACACGTACAGTAGAATTATGTATATAAAGATATATACATGAAGGGTCAAGAACAAACAAGATCACACACTAGACCAGATAAGAGAACAAAAATTAAAAAGGAAAAGGAAAATAATCTACCTAATAAAGCATTAAATTAGCAGAACTTTGTAATAAATTATCACTTACCTCATTAATAGAAAAAAATGTAATTTAGAAAGAGAGAGAACATGAATTATAGTCGGTTGGTACTAAGCAATGAGCAGTTATGATAGAGGAGAAGAACATTGCACTGAGAGGATAAATACAAGAATACCTATATAATCTACATTTCTTAAGTCTCTGTACTGGAATGCAAGAAAAACTACAGAAATATTAAAGTCGAATGTAAGAAATCATGAAGGGAATATATTACTTACCCAAAATAGGTCAAGCAGCGTTAACAGTATAAATTAGATCGAACTGCCATAATAATACTTACTCCACGGTCATTAGATGATTTACAGCGATCACGACAATAAATGTTATATATATTGCAATTCAATTGAAAAGTTCTGAAGAAGTGAATCAATTGTAACTACATGACTCAACAATAACGATAATATCTTAATAGGTAACAGATATCAGATATGTTTTCAGCAACTTTGGCTCGGAGACAATTAGCATTGTGGAAATAAATCTTTAATGAAAGACGAAAAAACTAAGATTAATATTTATTTTTAATTCGTCATTGTCTCCATAAAAGATCTAATTTGTACACCAATCGGCCATAAATTTTCAATAAAGACCATAGATGCATAATCCGCAGGAACACCCAATTTGAAATCGACAAAGCCCTGAGTACTATTTATCTTACACTTAATTCTCGTGTATCGTTGTTATGCACGATTAACTCCGAAACTATCTAACCGATTTTCACTTTTTTTTAAATACTTATTTTGCTGCCGTGCCTAAGATAGGATAGTTTCTAATACTAAAGAATAACGGTACTTACCATACAATTTTTTCTACCTTCTTGACTATTTCGAAACGACCGATTTTGATTTTAAAAAAAGTCGAGTGGCCGTGGCGCGATAGATGTGTGCTCGCCTGTCAACCTCGTGATCGCAGGTTTGATTCCTGCCGTTGTCACTGTTGTGTAACAATTTTTTGATTTTTGACTTTCTCATAAATCCCTAGATGTATTTCGATCTTATATAGGAGACCCTCCCGATTTTTATTAAAACTGCATACCAACATTTTCAAAAAATATTTGTTTTTGAAAAATCAACATTTTTTTTTTGAGAACTCAATATTTTAAACAGGAAAGGTAAATATTTGTCATATGATGTGATCGAACATAAGAGCAAGTATGTGCGATCTAGTCGGACATTTTATTTTATATTCCATTTACACAAAAAAGGGAAACGTCAAAACAAAAGATCAGATAAGCCAATCAGGGATCACACTTCATTAATTTTATTTAGTATATAGTTTAATAAAAATAGAATGAAACCACCTTTTTGAGTATTGGTTTTTGGTCTCAGAATAAGAACAACCAGAAATGTGTTTTAGAGCGGAAATTCAGTTTTCATAGAACCAAATAATTATTTATGGGAAATTCGTTTACAGATCTCGTACAATTCACAGAAGAAAATTTAATGATTTGCAACACTGATCAGCCGCGAGGTTGATTATGTTATTTCCAGTAAATCCAAGATGACTGCGCCAGTGAAATAACCACTCAAACTTGAATATGTTGTGGACATAATCTTATTTGCCACAAAATAGTCATATTTTTGGTCACTGTGGACCAAATTTCATGAAAATTTGAAAATTGCGATTTGAGACGACTTACTACACGTAGACATATTTTCATTGCGATTACAGTACGTCTCAAAAAAATGACACATACAAAGTTTAACTTTAATTTTATATTATTCAAAAATTATTTTACGGATATATTCCGTCGTTTTAGTTGTTGCTGTTGAAGATCCGGTAGCTTCAAATTCATCCAGTTCTTCGATGAAGATTAAAAATGCTTCTCTCGCTTCGTCCTTAGTACTGCGACTTTTTTTTAGGACACCATGAAAATATTTGCAAATTAGTATAAGGTAGGTGTATTGTTTTTCCTAAATAAATTTAACTTCTTGATAAATATTTACACGAACTTAAAATATTATACACAATAGTTATATTATATACAGGAGAGCAGTCCTTTAAGTTTAAAATTTTGTAACGAAAATACATTTTTCGATAATTTTGAAAAACCTTACGTTGGGCATTTTTCTTTTAAATTTCATTGGAATTGTTGCTGGAAAAAGTTATAAATTAAAATAAAATGTAATAAAAAGGCAACATCTGTAATTAAAATAATCTTCGATGATTTTTATTCATCAAAAACAAACAAAGAGTCTTCTTGACTAAGAAATCTTAAAATTAAATAAATTAATTTTTAGTGTAAAGTAAACATTTTTCTTGACTAAGAAATCTTAAAACTAAATAAAAAAATAAAATAATTTTTAATGTATAATTAATTGAATGCAATGATTTTGTACAATTGATGATGTTGAGGGATTTGCTTGGCATGTTGGGATGTTTCAATCGATTTAGATGCCTTTCGATATCTACTTCAGTCCAATGAGGTCTCTTTAAAATGTGATGCTTTTATTAGTCCTGAGGTAACGTTGGGTCCAAGGTCTGACCGAATAAAGCATTACAACTCGCTGAAGTGTTCAGAACTCCGTTTAAATAACAATTTTTATTCGGTTTTTAATAGATAGATAGATAGATATCGGCCCTGGTAAAAACCAAAAGCACAAAGTTCGTGGGATAGAGTCCCCGGGCCTTTTTACAGGTAATCTCTGTCTTCACATATTGACGAAAATCCAACGAATTTTGAATTTGTTCTTATACTTAATAAGGCCCAGCCAAATTTTCGAAGGGCCTTGTTAGGAACATGAAAGACTTGTTTATAAAATTATAAACAAAAATAAACAAAAATCGAGCAAAAATATATATATAAGTGAATCTTGCAATAAAAGTTAAGAATTCCACTTACTTGATTAAATTAGTCGAAAAAGTAAAATTGTGTAACTGATTTTTATATGAAAAGCAGGTGCGTGTCAACTCCAAATATTTTTAAGCCTGCCAATTTTAATACGGTGGAAGCAATTGGTATCTTTTTTACTTCCGATTATAGGTAGTATTTATGAGGCAAGGTATGCATTCGTAAAAAAAAAATCTAACAATCAAATATAACACTACGATCAAAAAGTGATCGATAGAAAAAGTCTGTTCGTATGTCTTTCAGTTTGTCCGTCTGTATATATAACGAGCTGCAGCCTAAACGGATTAAGTGATTACCTTCAAATTTGGTATGTGTGATTCTTTTGGCATTCCTCACAGAGAAAATTGAAATTTTATATTTAGGCCTAAAAATAACGGTACCTGCCATATTAGCCATATTAGGAAAATCTTATTTTTTTCGAAAACGGCTCCAACGATTTTCATAAAAAAATTTGAGAATTTTTTTGTTAGCACAAGCTGTCATTTAATCTAACCAAGTTTACGAGAAAAGTCTATTTTTTTATAATTGAAATTAATTTTTGAATTTTTTTTTTGAAAAATCAATACTTTTAAAACAAATCGAAAAAATAATTTTAAATATGATAATCACACGTATATTAACAAACTCTAAGAAACTACATACCAAAATTTGAAAAAAACAATTGTTTAAAAAAAAAAATAAAAATAAAAAACAGGATTTTATCAAAATCCGTCATACAATTTTCGAGATACTTTTTTTTATAAAATTTTCATTGAACCTCGGCATCTACTGGTGTTTTGCATTTTTTCGAGAAACCGATTGCAGTGATGGTTTGGTAGTTTTTATAACTTTAAAAAACGATTTTTACCAACCTATACAGCATTCACTTTCATTTATAAATTTGTATGTACATATTTACATACCTGGGTTTTCTACATTATAAGTAGGTACGTATTACACTCCTAATTTTCACAATACAAAACCATTTAAATATATGTACATTTATAGCTAGGTACCTAAACTATGTAACCATTCATTGAATCATGCATTCGACAATTCATTATATGTACTAAGAATCAACTTAGGCTGGTAATTCACGACACATTTGTACAGTTCTCTGTGTAAAAATCAAACAATTTTAATATTTTTGCTCAAGTCTTAAATTTGTGCAGTTATTTGTGTCGTAAATTTCAAAAACTGTACAATCGCTCAGTTGAAAAATTTTATTTACGCAGTACAGTTTCTTTTTCATAATGGCTGATGAACAAAAGTTCTGGAGCGAGTTCCTCGAACTTTATAAAAACAGCCGGCTCTAGAGAGCAGTGTTACCTCTGAAAGAGTCCAAAAACGTAGTCCTGGCTAAAAAATGGATAAAGTCAGTTAATAAATAAAAATCTAAAAATATTAATTGTTGGAAATATTTTGCCTATAGTTCTGAACTAAAATTTGGCCAGGAAACCAATCTTTTAGCTGCTCATTTTCTAAAACGTTTAGGGTAGAAAACATGGATTGGGAAGATTGAACAAATGTAGATTATATTTAGGTTTGTGTATTGTGTATACTGTAATCTGTTATAAGAAAGGAATTAATGCACTCAAACACAGACAAGACACACGAAGCTGAATGTCAAATATGAGAAAATGTAGACAAAGATTTGAATGAGTTCACAAAGATCTGAATTCAGAGAAGAATCCGAGCAAATTCAGAAGTTTTCAACGAAGATTTAGTATTAACAAAATTATTTAAATTGTTAAAAAGAGTCCTGAATTTTTAAAAGGCGAAAATTTTGACTATTTTACAAAAGTCGCGTCATGGTGTCCACACCTTAAAAAGGAGCCAAAATGACGGAAATGAGTCCCAAAGTCAACCCTGATAGAGAGCTAATTGTGAACACATGCTTATTAAATGAAAACTTTTTAAAACTCAGAACTGTGCAGTTTAATTGTATCGTGTCTTGCACAAATCGACTTGAGTGAAATGTCAGTTTGCGCAGATATTTTGTGTCGTGAATTGCCGGCATTAACTATATCGGCTTTAAAAATTCATAGGATAACTAGACTACCTATACCTACTAACAGCGTCAGTGATTAGCTACACTAAAGTTTTTAGGTACAAAAGCAAGTTCGTACGATCCATTGGTACATTTTATTTCGTATGAGTTCCAAGGCATGGGCTGTACGAATACAAAGAACAAAAAGACCCGTTACTTGTTGACTATGTGTTTTTTTCACGAACTGGAACTTATTAGGTTCTATGCCTTATTTGGTTCACCTACCTTACATAACATTGGCTGTGTGTTCTTACCGGCATCGTCTTCATCCAGCGTCAAAACATAAATTTGAGGCATTAAATTTATTCTTTGAAAATTTGTAGTGCCAGGTTATTTGATGACTTTTAAGTATTGATGAAAATGAGATCGTCAATTTTCAGACTGAATTTTTAAATTCTCTGGATATGCCAGGAATGCCACCACACAAGCTCTGTCTGAAAATTGGTTCACCGCGCATTCTTTTGTGTAACTTAAATCCACTGAAATTATGCAACGGTGTATCTACGATTAGTCATCAGAATTACTGGAGACATATGTACTTCATGCAACGATATTGACGGGAAAGCTTAAAGGAGAAGTCTTCCTATTACATACCTTGAACATACCTATGATTCCATCATAATCAACAATACCTTTAAAAAGGCTACAATTCCCGATACGTTTGGCTTTCGCGATGACGATAAATAAGTCGCAAGGGCAGACAATGACAATTTGTGGCTTGGAATTGGAGAAACCGTGTTTCTCCCATAGACGGGCAGCTGTATGTTCCATGCCCACGCCTTGATAAACAACAAATTTATTTGCTTTAATGAAACACAGATTATCGAGTAATATCGTTCATCATTTAGTTCTAAATTAATGAAAAGCATTTATTGCTACTAATTGCAATCTTTACATATCACTTTCTTAACAATAACAATTCTAATATCTAATAATTGAACGCTGCAACGCGCGGCCGGGTCTGCTAGTTACTATATAAAAACAAACATACGCTAATGTCCTTATATATAGTTGTATTGAAATTATTCAACATACCATTTTTTTTAAATGGGTGTAGTAAAATTTGTATTTTTTTTGTTACAAATTTAACTTTTAATTTCAAAACTTAAAAATCCAGTATCTATGTACAATCTAGTTTAATAAATAAATACAACCTGCACGCCATGATTCAGTATGAATAAGGTTTTTTCTTTGTCTTATTTTTCCATGTTAATTTTTGGGACTCAACTCAATGTGTATGAAATAAAAGCTGTGCAGATGAGATAGCGTGAAACTTTTAGTTGTTATGTACCTAGTTGTTGTTAAATATGTAATTTTAAATATTTATACAAATAAAAAGTTCATAACATATTGTATAAGCAAAACGTAAAAAATACTCATAGCTCGGACAGGAATATACCTATCAATCGTTGAGCACAAATGTCTAAGAATTTCAAAAGAACAACCCTTCAAGTACGGAAACCGTCACTTTTACACCATTTATCTACATCCTTTTCTACGTAAATACTGTTACAATTTGATTTTTTTATATTATATTTGTTCAACTACATCAAGTATGCGTGTTAATTAATCACACTTTCACGTGCTTCATTCATAAATCGGTTCGACGCTTCATATCAACTCTTCCAATTATTCAAGTCATGCTGATACTTTACATACGTCATAACATATGTAGGCAGAAGTCAAAAGATTCAATAGGCTCGATTTAATTAAAAGCAAATACGCCAAATGCATTCTTGAAAGTGTCTATTTACCAATTTATAATTAATGAGCAAATAAAACCAAGCCATTTTTTTAAGCATTGCAAGTACGGATGATATCCAAGAGAACACTTAACATTACCCCAATCTTTTCAACTCACCAAACTTAAAAACCAATCATACGAATACGAGTCCCTACTATATCTATATAGTCACAGAAGTGGAAGGAAATGGAAACAGTATAGGAGTTTGAGAGAGGAGTGGTATGATTGCTGAAGAAAATTAAAATCCAAACACAAGTGCAAAAAAATATCTAGAACTTTTCTGAATTCATTAGATTAACGTAGAGATGAACAGATAGCAAGGGATATGTACTAATACTACCTACGCTTGGCATACATCCTAATACAAAGAAGCTGTTATCCTGCAACAAGAAAATCAAATTCTAGAAATTGTTAAAAGTGCGCTTAAATTTCCTACATAGTTTTTTACATGTTGCTTTTTAATAGTTTTTTTTTTTTTAGAAAAGACAAAAAAAGAATTCATCGCCATTGTGTTAGTAAGAGTGTGTGAACTGCTTCAGACAATCGCTATCTGTGTGTAGTATATATAGTGGGACTCTAGTGCGCTCAAATCCTTAATTAAACCGCAAAAAAGTATTTTTCCTATTTGCTAGGCACAGAAAAAGGGGATGTGGCTGTTTGCAATTTTGTTCCCTGTTTAGAAGAACATGGGGCATCAACACGCATGCAGTTGCATAAGAATTTCCATGTATCTCTTTTCTATCTGGTTCTCAACAAAACAAAACACAAAAACATCAAAACGGAAAGAAATTAAAAATGTGTGCAAAAAATTTGTTTTTCCATAGAAATAGACAGATAGAACTGGAGATGAGGAGGGGTTCATATTGAAGATTCATTGAAATAGGCATAAGGATGCCAAATGAAATAAAATCCACGACTGGATCGTATAAACTTGCTGATACAAAATGTATCTACGTATTTTTCATAATGATGCCAAACTCTATCAACTGTATTAGCAATTTCTAGCGCAATAATCTTACTTTCTCCAAAATGATGTAAAGATTTGTATCACTGTTCAGAGAGATATAGTTATGATTAGATCACCAGAGCTATACGGAAGCCGTACTTCCATTAAGAAACTTTAATGCTTCAAGATATTTCTTAAGCTTAAAATTAGTCAGCGATTCTATGACCTTTGACAGAATGGACGTAAGTCCCTTGTCACTTATTTATTTATTAAATAGCAGACCTGGCCACGCGTTGCTCCGAATTTATTGTATTGCGTTCAATTATTAGATATTAAGATTGTTATTGTTAAGGAAGTGATATCAAAGGTTCGAATTAATACCAATCAGTGATTTCCATTAATTAAGAACTAAATGATGCACGATATGACTTGATTATCTGTATTACGTTAAAACAAATAAATCTGATGGTTTTCCAATTTTTGGACATGCAACATACAGCTGTCCATCTATGGGAGAAACACGGTTTCTCCAAGTCCAAGCCACAAATTTTCATTGTCTGCCCTTGCGACTTATTTATCGTCATAGCGAAAGCCAAACATATCGGGAATTATAGAATTGTTGATTCTGATGAAATCATAGGTATTCGAGATAATAGGACTTTGCTTTAAACTTGCCAGTAAATATTGTTGCTTCAAGTACGTTTCCTGTAACTTCTGAATACTAATCGTACACCATTGTATAATTTTGGTGGATTTAAGTTACGCAAAAGAATAAAGGGTGAACTAATTTTCAGGCAGAGCTTGTGTATCGGCATTCCTGTCATATCCAGAGAATTTAAAAATTCAGTCGGAAAATTGACGATCTCATTTTTATCAATAATAGTGTCAATTGCTTTAAAGTCATCAAATCAACTGGCAATACAAAATTTAAAAGAATACGTGTAGGAGTAATTTAAAGAAACCAACAGTTTTCAAAAAATAACAAATTTATTTTATTAACGATTAATTACTTATTTAAAAATTATACTGCTTTAATTGCCTGCTCAATTAATAATAATAAAAACTAAAAAAAACAATTAGACAAATCAATAAATAAAAATAAATGATAAATTAATTTAAATTAACAGAGTGAACATATACAAAGTAATCTTTATGATAATTATAAAGGCATAGGTAATACTATCATTCGGCTCGAATGATGGGTTTTATTCGAACTCATGTTCAATTTCATTTTCGTTTTCATCTTCATTTCCCCATGGTTTCATATGATCGCAGCTAGATGTCGTTTGACTTGGCCCTTCATGGGGGGATGCTTTCTTCACCTTATATCTTCCAGATCTATTCTTTGAGACAATTTCGTTTGGACCTAAGAAATCAGAAAAAAGTTTATTACCAGCAGCAGCTAACTGCGTTCTTTTTATTGCAACAAGATCCCCAAATTCATATTTAGTAGCTGATTTTCGCTTTCTATTAAACGTTTTTTGTGTTTTCATCTTGCACTTTTTGTATTTGCCGTCGTGTATCTATCCGAATGTTTTTTCTTTCGGCATCATCATCCTTCAGAAGTTCCTGTTTTATTACATCAAATATTTCGATATGGTCTTTTTTTCTCATGGGAATTCCAAACAGAACTTCATAGGGAGTGCGATTGATAATCCTTTGCAGTGTACTATTTAGCACCATTTGTACTCTAGGAACAAGCTCATACCATTTTTCAGGTGAGTCCTGCGATAATCTTTTTAACACATCAATTACAATTCGGTTAGTTCTTTCTGCTTGACCATTCCCTCTCGGTACACCAGTCGTAATTAATACATGCTCAATATTTTCTTCTAAACAATAATCGTCAAAAATATTTGATATAAGCGCACTCCCTCTATCGGTTATCATTCTTTTTGGATTTCCAAAATGCTGCTGTAGTTCGTTAATTCTTTTAAGCGTTTCATCGGCTGATACCGTTTTCGTTGGAAATATCGAAATATATTTTGATAATCCATCTGTAACTGTCAAAATATATTTATAAAGCTTATTTGTCTGATCCATTGGCCCAATGTGATCAAGATGGTACGTATCAAATGGTATATCGCCTTTGCTTAGCTGATTAATAAATCCCTCTTGTTTTCCGTGTTTTCTATTTTCGAGAATACAACTTATACAATTGGATATACGACGGTCGACCTTGTCATTAAGCTTAGGAATATAACTTTGCCATTTTTCTTCTACTTGACTATTTTTTCGGCTGTAGAAGTATACTGGATGAAGTTGGTTATCACTACTTCTCTGGAATAAAATTGCAGCTATTCCCTGTTGGCTGACATCTGTATGGAGTTCTGTTTCTGCACCCTGAGTCCATGGCTTTCGGCTCTTTTCAGGACAGTCAAAACTTTTTGAAGACAATCCTCAACAGTTTTTCCATCTAAGATCATCTACATATATTCATAACATTTTCTGACTTACCAAGTCTCTGTATATAATATGTGTGTTTCGATTAAAGATTGCTTGCGAGTTGGAAAGTCCAAAAGGTATACAATTAAATTCATGTATTCCTTCTTCTGTACTAAACGCTGTATATTTTCAAATATTTTCATCAATTGGAATATGAAAATATGTCATGCAACGAGATAAGTTTGCATGAACGACTTTTTTAATTTTTTTGGGTAAATGTCGTATAATTGAATCAACTGTGCCTTTAACTCAAATATTGGACATATATTTGTCTCAGATGGGCCACTTCAGATTTATGAGTTATGTATTTTAAATTGGAACTTCCCCAAAACCAATGCATAATCGGAAATGTACAATTGAAACGATAAAAAAACAAAGATGAACAATAATTCAGTTTTCGCTTATGCCGGGCGGGAAGTGGATGCGAAAATGATGTTGTCGCTTAAAATTTACAAAATGTCGCCTTCAAAAGTTGCAGAACACGTGGACAATTTTTGATAAGATAATTAATATAATCATATTTCCGAACACGCCAAATTCTAAAAGTCACACATGCATTTGGATAAGCTTATCACACCAAAACATAAATGTTAAAAAAGGTAGCCAAGTCCTCTATATACAAAAACCTTTGCATAACAAGTCAGCCGTGAAAACTTGGAGATCTAAAAGTACGCCAAGTTCTAAGTTTATAAATGTTAAATATCAAATATTTTAAAATGAGTAATATTGAAGAACCGCAAAATTATCAGAGAAATCTGTTATTTAGTGATTACTGATTTAATCGTGTTGGTTTACTTGGCAAAGTTTCTTTTATTATACCTAATTACCAGAGTTGGGAAAAAATGATGTAAGAAAATTTCAATTACAATTACTTGTAATTGAAACTTCCAAACATTTTTTCAATTACTTTTAAATGTAATTGAAGAATTTCAATTTACTAATTACATGTAATTGAAAATCGTAAATTACAAGTAATTCAATTACATTAATGTAATTGAAAACACAAGTAATCATAAAAAAAGAAGTAATTGTTCATTTTACAGTAATCATTACACAAAAATGTAATTGAAGTATTTTTTTGTCAATTACATTTTACGCAATATTATACAAATATTTGTTTTCAATTAATAATTAATAGACATATATTTTATTCGTTTTTATCAAGCTTTTAAATTTACATTTCGTTTGAAAACAATAATATTAATACTACAAAAAATGAGAAAACTTACTCTTACTCTTAGTATCTCGCTAAATACCAAGTCTGACCTGGTTGTGCAGAGTAAAGAGCATTAAAATTGCTTGACAAAACACACCAGGGGTGGAATCGCATAAGGTGATAGTTGATTATCAATTTGTTGATTGTCGTTTCTACAATCGCTCTCTCTATATGTATTTCTTTTTTGATATGATAGAGACAGCTGTAGTCAAAACGACAATCAACGAATTGATAATAAACTATCACCTTACGCGATTCCACCCCAGACTTTCTTAATATATCTGCGGACGTAAGTATTTATCATATGTGCACATGCAAAATAAAATTTGGCGCGTGGAAATTTCCGCGGGTTCCCAGGGAGGCAGGGAATCACCACGCTGTTCAATTGATAAACAAGTAATATGTATAATCCGATTATAACAGTTCTTAAGATTGTGCATGAATTCTATTTTGTTTTTGTAACTACTCAAAACATAACCACCTGCCAGCTGCGACTGAAAGAGGAACCTGTGACTAGTGTAAGGTTGTTGGTCTTTAATTCTTTATAGTAAATATTTTGTGTAGTTAAGATGAGTGGTACAGAAAGTGAAGCAAAGTCTAACAAAAGAAAATCGAATGAAGATTCTTCTCCAGAATTACCCCCAAAGATGAGGAAATATGCTGAAGAAGTTCTTTTTAATGAATATTTTGAAAGACACGTAAGTAACATATGTATGTGATAGTGGATATGCATAATTTACATTTAAATCTTTCTAATATTTAAATTTTTTTTGAGAACGTTGTTTTATTTTGTGATAATGACCATTGCAATGAAACAACCATGGGGACAGTTTTAATTTTAAGTTGCTTGATTCCAGCCGGTTGTCAACAAAGAGCCGAGTTAGTAGTATATAATTACACTTAAATAGTTAAAAGAATGACATTATATAAAATGTAGATTGTAGGGCTGTTTTTTGTAAAATAAATAAATATTAACGAGATATTGAAGACATTTTTTAAGAAATGTTCACTATGGCGTATGAGCATTTTTTAATATTATCAATATTATGTATTATTATATTTGTCTTGATTAGAATCAAATCGGTATTGAACTTAATTTATTGAAAATATATTGTCTGGTATACAAAGGTCAATCATTTACTATGTTTTTTGCATATCACCGCAACCAACAAATAAACAGTAATATTTGTGCTTAGCATGTTTAATAGTACTAAATATAATAAACGATAAATTAACAGAAAAATAAAATTACAAAATTCTGTTTAGAACGGAAGTGATGGAACATCAACATCTTCTGATCCATGTGCTTATGGTAAATGCCGAATTTGCAAAGAGAAAACAGTTGTTATTAAGTTTCATCCAGGAGTAACTTCCAACTTGATAACCCATTTAAAAAGAAAGCATCACAATGAGTATGAAACATATTTGAAAACAAAAAAAGAGGAACTTGAAAGTCGAAAAAACGTAACAAAACAGGAACATTTTAATAATGACATAGTGGATTTCATTGTTCAAACGGCATCTCCAATTACTATTGTAGAAAATCAATTTTTCAAAAAGTTGTTCCACAAAAGAATTAATTTAAAAGTACCAAATAGAAAAATAACAATACAAAAATTAAAAAATAGGTATGGGTTTATTAAGGAAATGATCAAAAAAGAAATGAGAGACACTAAATATTTTTGTACTGCTGCTGATATTTGGTCAAATAAGCATAAAAGTTTTTTTGGCTATACTTGCCACTGGTTGGATACAAATAACAATTACCAACGCAGATCAGCTGCTTTAGCCTGTAAACGTTTCACGGGTTCACATACATATGATCGTATTGCAGAAATGATAACATCTATAAACAGAGAATTTGATTTGAATCCTTCTAATAATATCTTAACCATCACCGACAATGGATCTAACTTCGTCAAAGCATTTCGAGAATATGGTGTAGACACTGAAACATTAAGAGATATTTCAAATAACATCGAAATATGTAATCCAGGCCATGAAACGGACACAAGTTCAGACAATGAGGACCTTCCTGATAATGTTGCAGAAAATTATAACGAAAATATAGATTTTGTTGATATTAATGGAATCGCAAATAACCTCATTTTGTCAAAACATTTCCGTTGTGCAAGTCACACGTTAAATTTAATAACAACAAATGATTTCATCTCAGCTTTGAAAACAAAATTAGAAATTTTTAACATTCATTTACAGGTAAATTAAATATTTTTTTTATGTTCATCCAACTTAATTTATGTTTATGAAGGCGATTTCTAAGTGCAACCAGTTATGGAAGAAAACCAACCGACCAAAGTCGTCTGAAATAATAAAAAATCTTTTAAAAATGTCACTCAAAAGTCCAGTGGTTACCCGCTGGAATTCTTTGTATGACTCAATAGCCCAAATCTTGGAAGTGGAAGATCAACTAAATGAGCTTTGCATAGAGCTGAATTGCGAATTGTTTTCAGTTTCTGACAAAGCATATTTAAAAGAATATTGCAAGATCATGAAACCATTTGCTCATATTTTGGATTTTTTGCAAGGCCAAAAAGGAATTTACTTTGGTATGCTAATTCCATCTTTAGCAACTCTAAAAGTCAAAACTGACAGAATCATCAACGCCAACGACTTGCTATTTTTAAACGATATTTTAATAAAAATGCAACAGAGCCTTTTCGACCGCTTCAAACCCTTTTTTGAACTATCTGAAAAGGCACACGAGGCTGTTATTGCTGCCGTTTCCCACCCTACAGTCAAACTAAATTGGCTTAAGGTTTTGTCTCCAATGTCTGGTAAAACAAGAGCAGATATTTTGCAAATAATTGAAATGTACTGTCAGAAACACAAAACAACGTTGGATTTAAAAAAATTGGAAAAACCACCAGTAACAATTTCAACCATAAATATTTTTGATTATGGCGACGAGTCAATAGGTATATATTGTAAAATAATTGTTGTCAGGAAAAATCATAAACTGCCTTAACCATTTCAGACTCTTCTGACATCATTAGTAAACCTGTTAGTGCATCAGATTTAGAGTTTGAGAACTATTTTACAGATGGAGACACATCTCTCAACAACTTGAGAAAATACCCACTGGTGTCAAAAGTGTTTGAAAGGTCAAATACTCCGTTGACATCTTCGGCACCCGTTGAGAGGCTTTTTTCCTTTGCAGGAATTGTTGCTACTCCTCGACGACAAAACCTCAACGACGCTAACTTTGAAATGTTAGTAATGTTGAAGGCTAACCAACTCTTTTGCCAATAGTTTAGTTTCCATTTTTATAAAGAAGTTGAAAATGAATACAGTTTTTTATGTAGGTTTTTTTTAACAAAAATTCTATATATACCACAGAAATAAAACAGCCAAGAAGAAGACTTCGCGCTTTTCAATTGGGGACCACCAGGATAAAACGCCAAATTTTTGTGGATAAAAGGCCGTTAAAATCAACTCTGAATCGAATATTAGTTTAGTTTTTTACTTAAAATACCTTTTATTTACTTTCAGTATACCTATTAATCAATAAAAACTTGTAATGAATTACATTCAATGAAATTAATTACCTTAAATGTAATTAACACAGTGTTATCCTTCAAGAACTTGCAAAAACCCATTACTATTTTCAATTACATGTAACTTGTAATTGAATTTTTTCAATTACAATTACAAGTAATGGAAGTATATGTTTTTTTTCAATTACAATTAAGTGTAATTGTAATGGAAAACTTTCTAAAACTAATTACTTTTAATTGAAATGAAAGTTGAAATAAATTACAAAAAGTAATCATTATTTCCCAACTCTGCTAATTACTCAATTTTGAAATGAAAATTTGCCAAGTAATATTTGATATTTAACATTAATAAACTTAGAACTTGGCGTACTTTTAGATCTCACTACTTTTCACGGCTGACTTGTTAAGCAAATCTTTTTGTATATAGAAGAACTTGGCTACTTTTTTAACATTTATGTTTTTGGGGTGATTTCACTACTTTTTTCATAGATTCTTCTTATCAGGAAAGGTGGGTGGAATAAACGCCCAATGAATGCCTCATAAGGAAACGTACGTTTTTAATGTATGCCTTTTGTATGTGCTACGAATCCTACCCCTCTACCAATTTTCATTAGTTAGAAGTGATCTTTTGAAACGGTAATAATTGATAAGAAGTGGGTGGATGAAACGCGTGAATATCACCTGAAAGCTGATTGCTCTAACAAACATAATCCTGCACCAATCGGAAGTGCTCTAAATATATTTAATATTAATTCTGTGAAAATGGGTGCTTATCGCTATCCTATCGCTCTACCAAATTTCATCATTCTACGACAATCAGTAGTTCGCTACGTAGTTGATATCAATTCTATGCAAATGGGCGGGTGCCACGCCCCTGAATGTCAAATCACAAATTTTAAAATTTTGCTTTTGCCTGCACTTTAATCCATATCGCTCTACCAAGTTTCATTATTCCACGGCAATCAGAAGTGCTCCTCATAATTGATATCAATTCTACGTAAAATCTCAAATTTTAAAATGTTGCCTTTGCTTGCACTTAAAGCCCAACCGCTGTACTAAATTTCATCGTTCCACGCCGGTCAGAAGTGCTCTAAATAATTTTTATCAATTCCATGAAAAGAAGTTCTCCATAATTTTGGTGATCTGTTAGTGAGTGAGTCAGTCAATTACGGTTTTTGCGAATTTTGCAGTCTTATATCTCGGAAACTACTAATGCTAAAGAATTTTAAATTAGTGAGTTACTTAAACATGGTTAGCTTAGCAAATGCTGAGAGTTTGAAGTTTCTGACTTTATTGGCACTGAAGTTAGAAGGGGGTCGAAAATCGCCTGAGTTTGTTTTCGTAAAAAGGGTGTAGTGCCAGAACTTGGCTGGGCACTACCGTGCCCTTTGATCCAAATAAATTTTATACAATTTGCTTAATAATAATAATAAATAATGTTAACTATATAACTAAGTTTACCAAGTATGTTACGACGTCCATAAATACCTGTAATACTTTCTGAAATAATTCTCTATTTCCTAGGATTTTCATTCGTAGGTACCCAACCTATAATCCCATTATTCATTAGGTACCTACTTATATGATACATAAACATATCTACAATTCAGGCAACATGTGAGTCCCTATATGTTCATTAATTACACTTATTTTGCATAATCAAAAATCAAATTGTACAAATGCATATAAATATGTACTGTATAAGTTATGTATACAGTGTTTTCCCTGATTTAAAATACCACTATCATTATACTTACGCACCGGATGAATGATCCCCACCTATGTAATGTAACGCGAAAAGTGCGTAAAAACCATCATCCGGAATTTGTGGCGAAGCAGATTGTTTTCGATTGCCGGCCACCAAACCACGTTAAGGGCATATGGCATTGGACACCAATTCAATACCAAGTTGCTTGTGTTTGAACATGATGTCTACTCATTTCAACCATTTAAACAATTAATTTATAAATTCACAATATCCAACCGAAAACAACCGGAATCCCGTCACTTCACCAACAAAAGCCTTATTCTTCCGACTCCACGCAGGACTCATCACCGCCATCCACATCACCCGCCCGCCATAACAAATTGAAATCTCTATATTTGCACACATTCAACGGTAGCGAGAGCCACGTGCGTTTGCTGACCCATAGGCTTTTCAAAGGGTAAGAGTTACTTACTGTAGGACTTATAAATTGTATACGCATTGGGATAGCCTGTTTCTGCTTTACTGGTAAGGCAATGGGCTGTTCAGTGTTCATGGTTCATGGTCACCCACGGAAGATACTTATTACGTTTCTCTGTATACACATTTTTTTGTGGTTCCACAATTCGAATAACATTAACCGAAGTGATTATTATTATTATTATTATTATTACGGTCAATCGAACCGTAGAAGTGTTAATTTTACAAACAAGGAATAAATAAATTATTAATGGGAATCATTACACAAGATTATATTTGTTTGTATAGTAGATTATGTACCTACGTTACGTACTTACGTATACGTACCTACTTAACGACTTCGTAGAGTCTTGTTTATTTATATCTAAACATTTTTTCACATTTGTTTAATGTAAATCTAGTCTAGATAACACCATCATATTCAATTAAGTTCGGCGGTATTTTTACACGTGTCGCAAATTCTACCTGAGCACTTTATACGCTTCTGAAAGAATATCTAGAGAATAGACTTTTCTAGAGTAAGACATAATGTAAACAATTATTAAGAATTCAAAGAATTAGTGGCTGGGAGGTCCAATATTGTATCTTTTATTTACACGTGATATACCTCAAACGGAGACACTATCGTAGCCGCTTTCACTGACGACACTGCAATATTATCAGTGGGCCAAACCATAAATGATGCTCCGACTAAATTACAAGAAGTTCTGAATAATGGACAAAAACATGGCGGATATGACTCAAGGAAGTAAAATCAGTCCATGTGCATTTTACATACAGGAAAATTAATAGATTACCGTTATTTATTAATACGGTTCAAGTTCCGCTTATTAATGAGGTAAAATATCTCGGAAAGACCCCGGACGCGAACTTAAAATGTAAACCGCATGCAAAAAAGAAATGCCAAGAGTTAAATATTAAACTGAGTGATATGTGCTGGTTGTTTGGGAAACACCCTCAGCTCAGGATCGAAAACGAGCTAATTTTGTAGGGGCAGATGCTTAGCCTGTCGAAATTCTTAGTTAAAAAGCTTCCATGTATTTAAAAATTAACTGCCAAGATCGTTTGTAAGCGCAACTTGGTATATAAGAAGCGAAGATCTCCACAGAGATTTCAGGTCTCAGGATTCCCACGGTTAGCGATGAAATAAAAAATGTTTCCCGAAATCATAGAAAGCGGCTATTAAAACACTGTAATAGCACTATAATCGAAATTATCAATGAGACGAACTTAGTACGCCACCTGCGGAGTACTAAGCCTTCCTACCTGGTGCACTTAATGAGAATCCGCCTTAAGTCCGCGGTATAAGCAGGAACTATCACCAGATAGTTACCTGCAACATGTTAATTAAATAAAATGCACGACTGGATCGCACGAACTTGCTCTTATGTTCGATCACATCGAAAGCAAAAGATTTCTGTTAGAAATCTAAATATATATTTAAAGCAGTATTTTACTTCATTTCTTATATATACACAATATCTTTAATTTTTTTCGAAAAAAACTTTATATGACAGTCTTAAATATTATAATATAAACTTAAAAACAAAATATTAAATCGGCTTAATAAAAGAAAAAATAATTCAAAATTCTGAAATAAATACTTAAATTATTTTAAGCTAAAAAAAAGTACGCCATTTTATTTGTTAGATAAACTTGAACTTATGAGAAAAAAATTTAAAAAATCTGTGGAGCGGTTTTTGAGAAAAAAAGTTTTATTTTTAAAATCTTTTTAAAAACATTAAAAAAATCAAAAACACCAATTCATAGATATTCAATAAATACATATAAATATAATTTTTGAAAAAAATTTAATGAGCAGTTTTCGAAATATAAATTTAAGAAATTGTTTTTTTAATTATTTTAAAAATACAAAAAAAAAACACTAATTAAAAATATTGGTACGCGGTATAATTTGGGCAACCTAAACATATATGTGTGAAATTTAGAAAGAATCGGCTGAGCCGTTTATGAGACAGTCGAAGCAAAAAAAAACGGTCCTAATTTTTTTTTTCAACAATATAATCGGTCGTAGCTAAAAAGCCGCACTGATTTTTTTTTTATCAAAATCGTTAAAGCCGTTTCCGAGAAAAATAGGTTTTAACGTAACGGTTATATGGCAGGTAGCGTTATGTTTTGAGCTAAAAAAATTCAATTTCCCCTATGTACAATACCTAAAAAACTCTATATACCAAGTTTGAAGCAATTCGGCCCACCCGTTTGGGTTGTAGGTGTCTATACATACATACAGACAGACAGACATACAGACGGACAGAATTTTTAGACCATCTTTTTTCGTCTTCGCTATCATCGTAATGTCATGTTTTATTGTTATCTCAAAACTTTTTCTTCGACGAATGCATAACTTGCCTTATAGTTACATATATTGAAATTTAACAGCTGAAAAATAACCTGTTTAAGATGTTTACCGCAATTTCTGTTATAAATAAATTTGGTTTATCTAAATAAAAAACACGACCTAGTTATTAACAAACAAATAATTTATTTTTAAACAAAACGAATTTGTACCCAACCAGTAGTAGTAACTAGGTCGGTTCAGCCTGGGAATTCCGTGCCAGAAAGAGATAGCACTATGTTTGAGTGAGAGTGGTGATAAGAAGTAAATGTTTGCGGTAAGGCAATGAGTTGTGGTCAGACGATAAGGATTTTGGGGGTATGTTAGCGGCGAGTAATTGTTTGAAGTTTGTTTGGCGGCATGTGGCGCGTGCTTTGGCGGCGCTTGTATAAAATGATAAATCAAAAGCGGTTGTACGTAGTTTGAGATTTCAAATGTAAAAAATTAAAATATGAAAATATTTTTGGTGATAAGGTATAACGTTGAGAATTTAAAGTGACTGTAGTTTGAAATTTCCAAATGGATAGAAGATAAGAATTTTGAATAGTATGTTGGTAATGAATGAGTCGGTTAGCCGTTGTGCGTTCAATTTACAAAAAATAGATTAAAGCGCAATGGGGTTGAAAAATTAAAATATTACATTATTTTGGTGACCAGGTATAACAATTTCAAAATGGATAGAAGATAAGTATTTTGAATAGTATGTTGGTAATGAATGAGTCGGTTAGCCGTTGTGCGTTCAATTTAAAAAATAGATTAAAGCGCAATGGGGTTGAAAAGTTAAAATATTACATTATTTTTGGTGACAAGGTATAATAATTTCAAATGGTTAAAGATAAGCATTTTGAATAGTATGTTGGTAATGAATGTGTCCGTTAGCCATTGTACATTGGACTTAAAAAGATTAAAGAGGAAAACTGTTTGGTTGCTTTGACGGAAGTTGTTTTGAAATTTAAAATTTAAAATTTTGAGCAGACTGTTGAGGAGTTCAAGCAATTATAAGTAATTAGTTTACATTTATCTGTTGCATTGTAATAGCGGGGAAAAACCACCATGTTTTGGTGCGAGAGATTGAAACAAGATGAAACGTTTTGTATATGTGAAGCAGCATGGGAAGAGATACGATTTGCGGATATATTATTTTATTCAGACACCTTTCAACTTGGTGCAACACCTGAACATGGGGTAGAATGCACAATACTTCATTTAAGGAATGGGGGGACAATTTCTTCAATTTTAAATTTTCGGTTACAATTTCAACACTTGCAACATGTGCGTTTGAGAGTTAAGGGAGGAGAGATAACTATATTTGGATCAATTTATCCTAATTCAAGTGTTATTAATCGGAATGAGAGAGAGTATCCATATCTGTGTCCGTTCAGTGAAGCAGATATAATTAAAAAAACAGACAAAAGTCGACGACAATATCATTATGATCGTAATGGAGAAACAACTAAATTAAATCAATCAACTCAATTAAATAAAAAATATGACATGAATATGTCTTGGTTAGAAAATCATTGTTTTATTAAAAATATCAACAAAATACAAATTTTATCTCCGTACCATATAATTGTTCTTAGAAAGTATTTTGACTTATGTATGCGGTTGTTGCAAAATACATATAATGAAAATCGGAAGTTAGTTATGCTTATCAATTTTTAAGACAAAAATATAAAAATTTTAAATGTAAAACCGCAATGTCCGTTTTTATTTTTATTTTAAAAAGAAAAAACAATTTCAAATAAAGAATGTAAAACCGAAATGTCCGTTTTTATTTTATTTAAAAAAAAAACAATTTCAAATAAATAATGTAAGAACACAATGTCTGTTACTTTTTAAATGTTTATAAAATTTTAAGAGAGAAACAATTTTAAAATAAAAATGTTAAACCGCAATATCCGTTTTCAAGCAATAAAATTAGAGATTAAGAATAAAAAATTTAAATTTTTCAGTTTTGAGATAAAATATTTGTTTACGTTTTCTAAAAGTTATCAATTGTTATGATAAATTTTAGACTATAAAAGCTGTACATTCTTGCTTTTTTAATTCAGTTTTAGTAATTCTTTTCAAAAGTGAACTAAAAATAATCAAAAAAAAAACAAAGAAATGTCTTTTATAAATAAAATAAAAGCATCGGTTAATACCACGAAAAAATCGAACAAGCCAATTTTGGGGTTATCTAAGCTAATCCAAAAACAATACTTCCCCATTGTCGGCTCGAAAAGGGTCAGCGGAAAATTTGGAGAACAGATTCTCCTGGAACTGGAAGAATGTGTTGTGTTTCTTCCAAAACGTTGCAACACTCAACTTAATGATGAAGATGTAAAAAATCTTGAAAAATGCTGCTTCGAGGTAGTTGAGCCATACGGAGAGTTATCCTTCACCATTGATTTTCATTTAAAACCGGAGTTCTTAAATGAAAATCAACAACAACAACAGCAACCGCAACCACAACATCAATCCCAACAACAACAACAACAGCATCAACTTCAACCGCAACAACAACATGGACAACTGCAACCTCAACAACAACAACAGCAGCAGCAACCTCAACAGCAACAACAACATCAGTTCCAACAGCCTTCAACATCAACCAGATCGCATAAATCACGGAAACAGAAGCATGAAGAGGTAATAATTGTACCCACTCCGACAATTTTTTTCGATGATGAGAATAATCTTTTAAATTCTCAAAGATTCATATAAAAACATGTAAAAACAAGAACTTGATTAAAAAATACAAAAAACAAAAAAAAAAAAAAAAAAATCTGTTTTTTCTTTAAGGATTTGATTTGATGTGTGCTTTCTTTTTCTTCTTTGATTTTTTTAGCGATTCAAAATTTTGACTGATTTTGAGACCACGGTCAAGAGATTTAATTTGAAGGGGCGCAAGATTGAATTTCTAATAAATCCAGTTCCAACTCAAGAAGAGCCTACTTCTTGGTTAAAAAACGCCATAGAAGACATCTTAACATTGGCCCTAAAAGAACTTTGTCCTACCGATAAGGTAGGCGTGACATTCAGTGGGAAAAGCTTAACAGCCGACCGTGGTAGTGGATGGATTAACTTTAAGAACTGCTCTGAATTGAGTTTTTCCAACGTATGGGATATGATAAGCAAAATTTTCCAAAGCAACTCTAATGGACTCAGCACTGACAATTTTTGCTTATCAGTTACTTCGGTAAAAATACCTCTTGGAAAAGGAAATTCAAGAAAATCTTCCAAGATGTATAATAACTTTGACGAAGAATGCATTAAGCGAAAAGGAATAGTTTGCATAAAAAATAATGATAATTTATGCTTACCACGTGCTTTGATTGTAGCAAAAGCATATGCAGACAATGAAGTAAATTTCGCTAAAGTAAGAAAAGACGTTGGAAAAGTGCAAACAGCTCGAGCAGTTGCACTCTTAAATGATACCCAAATTGACATACCACTACATGGTTGTGGAATAGAGGAACTGAAATTATTTCAAAAATATTTAAAAGACTACCAAATAACAGTATATGAATACGGAACCAAAGGCAAGAAAATAATTTATGAAGGAGTTTCCAGTTCCAAGGAGAAGAAGATAAATTTACTATATTTCAACTACCATTTCAATGTCATTATATCCTTAACCGCTGCATTTTGCTGTGTATAATATTGTGAAAGTTGTCACATACCCTACAACACTAAAAGTGACCATCGCGTATGCAACAAACTGTGTTCTCAATGTCAACGATTTCCAATTTGCTTAGAGACAAAAAAACAAATTGAGTGTTCAGACTGCAACCGTCGTTTTAAAGGAGCTACTTGCTATGACAACCACAAAATGTCTGGGTCATCAGGAAAACAATCTGTTTGCGACCAAATAAAAAGATGTCACCTTTGCCTAAAATGCTACAGAGAAACGCGAGATCACATTTGTGAAGAGTTTTTTTTGCAAACATTGCAAAATTCATGTACCAAAAGGCCATTTGTGTTACATTCTCCCCAACACAAAAGAACCTAGTCTTAAGAAGGTACTTTATATATTTTATGATCTTGAGTGTCGTCAAGAAAGGGTCATTGGATACAAAGATGGGGAGGAGACAAAAATAGAAGCAATAAAACAACATGAACCAAATTTGTGCGTATTTCAACACAAATGTGATCAATGCATTGACCATGAAGATTTGTATTTTTGTCAAATTTGTAAGTTGTCGATAAACATACTAAAAGGAGACATGATCATTTCAAATTTTGTTTAGCATGTGCTTGAAGTGAGAAAACTGTTTAAAACAGTAATTGTCATAGCTCATAATGGGCAAGCCTATGACCATCAGTTTATTTTGAATTACATTTTAAAAGAAACACAATTAAGCCCTGAATTAATTATGCGAGGAACGAAAATATTGGCATTGTATCTTGGAAATGTCAAATTTATCGACTCAATAAATTACTTCCCCATGGCCTTATCGAAACTCCCGAAAGCCTTTGATTTAGCCCCAGTTCTCAAAAAAGGTTACATTCCGTATTTATTCAATACAAAGGAAAATGAAAAATACGATGACAAATTGCCAGCATTGGAGTTTTATAGCCCAGATACAATGAAAACAGAGGAGCGTGATAACTTCTTAAGATGGTATTCAGAACATAAAAATGACAATTTTAACATGCAACATGAAATTGTAGAATACTGTAAGAGCGACGTAAAGATATTAGCAGGAGCTTGCTTAAAATTCAGAAAATTATTTCTTCATCAAAGCAATGTTGAACCATTTTTAGAAGCTATAACAATTGCATCTGCATGTAATCTCCTCTTCAGACGAAACTTTCTAAGGCCAAACACTATCGGTTTGATACCTAGAAAAGGTTACAGGTGTATAGATAATCAATCTATTCTAGCAATACAGTGGATGATTTGGGAAGAAAAAAGAAGAAGAATTAGCATCAATCATGCTAATCAATCAATGGGAGAGAAGAGGTCATAAACGGGGTAAAAGTAGATGGATTTTGTCAAGAAACTAAACAAATTTTCGAATTCCATGGATGCTACATTCATGGTCATCCTCTATGTTTAAAACACCAACGCGATGAACCATTGTATGAAAACAAAACAGATACGCTAAATCTAAGATATGAGAGAACAATAGCTAAAACTGAAAGATTAAGAAAGTTTAACTACGAAGTAATTGAAATGTGGTCGTGTGAATTTCACCATCTTCTTAAAAAATTGAATAAAGAAGAATTAAATTTTCTTAATACCCATGAATTAATTCAAAACTCCCCGCTGAATCCTCGCGATGCATTTTATGGTGGACGAACTGGCAACTCATTCAATTATTACAAATGTAAGCAAGGTGAAAAAATTCATTATATAGATATTTGTTCTCTTTATCCATGGGTCTGCAAAACCGGAAAATTTCCCATTGGTCATCCTAAAGTTCATGTACATGGTGATGCTAACTGTTCAACAACAAAACTACAACATATGAAGGGAATTGTAAAGTGTAAAATTCTTCCTCCGGAGCACCTACTTCATCCTGTATTGCCGATTAAACAAAACAATAAATTGATGTTTTCTTTATGCAAAAGTTGTAGCGATGAAAAATATTTAGGACAAATGTGCACACATTCCGATGAGCAACGAGCATTGATTGGAACCTGGGTAATCGATGAAGTTATGAAAGCAGTTCAAAAGGGATATACTATACTTACTGTTTTTGAAATATGGGAATATGACATAGCGGAATATAACATAGAAACGAAATCTGATGGTCTTTTCACATCCATGATGAATAAATTTCTCAAAATAAAACAAGAAGCATCAGGATGGCCAAGTGAATGTTCATCTCACCAAGAAAAGTTGAAATATATTGATGATTTTCTTGCTAAAGAAAATATTCAGTTGGAATATTCTGAAATTAGCAACAATCCTGGCAAAAGGTCACTGGCTAAGTTGATATTAAATTCATTTTGGGGAAAATTTGGACAACATGAAAATCAAGTTCAAACAGCCATTTTGAACAACTCTTCAACATTATTCCACCTACTTACTCATCCATCGGTGGAAGTGTCGCACATTCTCCCCGTAAATGAAGAAAACATTGTGGCTAACTTCGAAATGAAAGAAGAAGCAGCCGACTCTTTATCGACAGTAAATGTATGTATTGCTGCTTTTACGACTACATTAGCTCGTCTTAAGCTCTACAGTTATCTAGAGAGCTTAGAGGAAAGAGTCCTCTATTATGACACTGATTCGGTTATATATGTAAGCCGCCCAGGAGAATTCCAACCACCTACTGGTAAATTTATCGGAGATATGACAGATGAACTACAAAGTTATGGCCTTGGAAGTTATATAACAGAGTTTGTAAGTGGAGGACCTAAAAATTATGCTTTTAAAGTATTTAGTACTGATAATAATACTGAACACGTTGTCTGCAAGGTAAAAGGTATTTGTCTGAATCATGAATCATCACAAAAAGTTAATTTTGATACAATTAAGAATGCTGTATTGAATTCTTCTTCTTCGTTAGATAACGAAAACAGCATAATTATAAAAACAAAACACATTCAGAGAACTAAAGAGCATGAAGTTATCACCATACCAGAAACAAAAACATACAAGGCAAAAGCAGAAAAACGTCGATTTTTGGAAGACCATAGTTCTCTACCGTACGGTTATAGCAGGCAGTTTTCAAATTCAACTAATGCTTCTCACAACTTCTGAAATAATAAAATAAAATTTAAGAAAAAATGTTTTGATTTTTGTTTTTTATAAAAGGAATACAATCTTTGCTTTTTATTCACTAAAGAAATTTCCTAAAAGGTAAACATTTTGAAGTGCGCAACATTTTCCATGGCTTTGACATTTTATTTGATTAGGATAAATTCTTCTGAGTTCCTTTAAATTTGGACAGGTGAAGAAATCTTCTACGTTTTTGACTTCTACATTTTCATTACTAAGTACTTCTCTAAACCATTGCGCTTTTTCAATTCCTTTAACGTAGACAGTTCCATTTTTGATTTTGTTTCGAAGAAATATTTTTACTTTTGTAAAATTAGTACATCCTCTATTCCAACTTAATCCATGATAATTGTTATACAGCCAATGAGCTTGTCTTTTAAGTGATGCAGGTAACAGACTCAAATTACATGGTGGTGTAACAATGAAATGATGATGATGATGATGTTCATCATAATATAGTACAGCTAATTCTTTTAGAATAAAGTCTTTATTGACTACTCCAAGGCCTTGAAAGTCCACAATAAAAATATTCATAATAAAAGGTATAAGTATTTTCTCGATAAATTCACTTTCTGTACTGACATGGTTATATATAATCACATTCAATTTAAGTCAGTTTGTGAACATCTCCCGTAATAGGGTTATATTCTATTATACGATCATGAAGAATCAAACAATATACTGTTGTGTTGGAGGGGATCGCAACATTTGTTTTTAGCTCAATTTTTACATCCACAGGTCCAGTTTTAATTGATTCATTTTGTCTAGAACAATCAAATACTATAATCGGTGCCATATCTTTAAAATCTTGTCGCGATAAAAGAGGTTGTGACTCCTTTTGATAGTAGGATTCTTGGAATTTACTGTACATTTCATAGAGAACAGCATATCTGTCTAATTTAAATTTAAGATTTAAGTCTTCACGAGGGTAATATTCTGAATTTAAATGCAATTTTGCGTTACTAATATCACAATGGTCAAATTTGCTACTGTCCTTATTTCTTTGATTTTTTCTATCAGTTTGTAGAGCAATAATAACATATCTGGGCTTCTGAAGTTGACTTGAAGTTTTGACAGTCCACACATGATCAGTTGTGGTTGGTAGTGTTGGATATTCATACATTTCCCAAGTTCGAAAGTGCATTTGAATTGATTTTGATTGTATTTGTTTAAACAACGTTAATTTATTAGAATCGGCCAAAGTTATATGTGGAACTCTCCATTGTAATTTAAAAATTGAGAGTTTCAATTCTTCGTTATCTTTTGAATAATAAGAATTTTCATTGGTTCGAGTACGAATTAGAACTAATTCATGTCTTGCATTTATAATGATTTTCTTATAGTCTTCAGCGAATCCTAGAAGATTTTTTTAGAGGTATGCAGAAATTAAAAGTACTCGATGTGGCTGAAGTACTTGTATTAATAAACCATGATGCATTTTCTAAACTTTTACTTTCATTTTCGTTCAAGGATACGTAATTTTTTAATGTTGTTGTGATGCCAACGTTTTTATTGTACTCAATGTCTACCCCATTGAGTTCATAATGTATTTCGTCGAATAGAAAGGCTATACCATTATTAGTTAATTTTGATGTAGAAAATGTTCCATCTGCTTTAGTTAGACTCCCTTCTAGATAAATGTAGCTTTCACTAGGTAAAATACATAAGTCCTGTTGTTGTATAGGGATACATATTTCATCACTTGGATTAAATGAATGAATAAATGGCGAATAACTATGGTACTCGATTTTAGTTATACTATTATCATAGCTAGGTCCGTGGCTTATATTTACTAATTGAATGATGACATTTGGTATCTGTTATATTATTATAGATTAACATTATTTTTGTGCCTGAGTTAAATGCAATCGTATTGTTATTCTTTCTCCTCTAAAATTAACTAATTCTCCGTCTTGGTCTACAAGTTTTAAAGTAACAGTACTTATTCGTTTGACATTCACTGGTAAATAGATTACATTTTTTGGAACTTCTATGATTTTATAACCTGCTCCTGCTTCAGGTGAAAACTCATGTATTGTATGCAAAAGAATGCTATTTAAATAAGACCCTGTAATTATATTACACTCAACACGTATAACGTTTACCTTATTTATATCAACAGGTAAGTCTGATACATGTGTATCATTCTCAGAAAGAATAGATCTACGAAAACCCAATAATTTTCCAATAGTTCTCTCTTTATCGAAATATATTTTCTCGTTTGCTAAGATTTCCCATTTCATTG
This sequence comes from Philhelius pedissequus, assembly GCA_910595825.1. Taxonomy (NCBI): domain Eukaryota; kingdom Metazoa; phylum Arthropoda; class Insecta; order Diptera; family Syrphidae; genus Philhelius; species Philhelius pedissequus. Next base: position 100,070,687 of record OU343160.1, read on the forward strand.
TGCTACTATTTGCTTCAATACGAACTTCTGTGACAGAATTTCGTGCTATTAATTCTTCGGCAATATAATCTTGAATATCGGCAATTTCATATGTTCCTTCAGGTATTTCAATTTCATAGTCCCCTATATGAAATAAGTTGTTGCGTTTGTCAATATTCGGTATAGAATTATACGAATGAAAATCAATCAAGCCACAAACATAGTCTTGATCTAGATTTATAGGAGGAAAATAATCGACAGATAGAACAGAAGTTGTTCCGCTAAGTGTAAGTGTCATCGACATGATGATAAAAAACACAATGAAATATTTTGTACTTAAACCTTTTTATTTATTTAAAATAGCAATCATATAAAAATTACAAACATAAATGCCCACAATTAAAAGAGTCATAACTTTGATATTGTGTATAATTGTAGTTAATGTGTTCACCTAAATAATTAATAATTTCAACAGGAGGCTGAAGATTCCCAAAGCTATCAAAATATTCGCTTTGCCTGCCTTTTTTATAATACGCTACCCAGTGTGTTCCAGAACTATTTGAAGAATCTAGATTAACAATTCCGCACTCATTTTTCATTGGTTTACTCTTTGGTAAATTGTCACGCATGAATACACCTCGAAAATTAGGAATATATTTTGTAGCAAAATTTGATAAATCTATTTCATTCAATGCACGATTGGGTAACGAACTTAGAAGTTTTTTGTCTGAGGTTTTAAATAAAGTCCAAATCCCTTTTTATAAGGTTTAAGGTGTAAACCGTGTCCAACGGCAATAGATTCCATTTTAAGATTGTGACGTTGTTTTTCCTCGAGGTCTTTTTTAGCAATACTTATATCGTTGACAGCTTTAGCTACTCCTGCAGCTCCACCTGTTAAAGCTCCAAGAGCTGATAGCCCCGCGAATAGAGGAACAAGAAAGGGAATAGCTCCACCCAATTTAGGCATAGGTATAACTCTAGGTATTTTAATATTATTAATTTGTTTTCCAACTGACTTTTTAGCAGATGATAATGCTGTTTTAATAGTTTTTTCTAAACATACAGATTTTTTACGCTTCTTAAGTTTATTTTCAATCAATTTAATCATTTGCTTAAAGGAGAGTTGTTTGGATTTCATTCTGTCTTTTTTTTTAATGTTTTGCTTTGTTGTTATATTTTTTAAGTTCGAACAACCCATACCAAATTTAACTTTTCCCTTCATAAGGTTAGTAACTAATAGTGCATTTGCTCGTTCAGCTATATTGGCGTCTTTCGATTTAACACGTTTCCAGGCCTTTTCAGATAAAATCTTATCAGCTATATGTCGATCAGATGTATTTTTAAATTTAGAATAAGATATATCATGCTCTTTGCACGCTTGATCAAGTAAATTTATTCCAGAATCTCCTCGAGCTATACGTTCTTGTAGTTTTGTTCCGGGTCCACAGTACTGATAACCAGGTAGATGTAGTTCAAGCGGAAGCTTGTTTATTAATGTGTTTAATAAACCTTCACCTTTTCTTATATTTTGTTGTATGTTTGATTTTTTTGAATAATTAAACATTTTTTATTTAGGAATGTTTGTATAAGAATAAGAAATTATTTTAGTTTTCATCACAATGCGTTTTGTTAAACAAGCATGCCGATTGCCAGTAGAAAATGTGGAACTTACTAAAACTACTAAAGCTAAGAAAAAGCACAGTGATTTATTTCCAAGTAGTATAAGAGGATTAATTACTGGACCTTCAAACTGTGGAAAAACTAATGTCATGATGAGCTTACTACTACATCCGAATGGATTAAAATTTGAAAATATATACCTTTATTCTAAATCCCTACATCAGCCAAAGTATACATTTTTAGGCCAAGCCATTAAACCAATACAAAATATGGGTTTTTTTACTTTTTGTAATAACAGTGATGTTGTTACACCTCAAGAAGCTAAACCAAATTCGATATTTATTTTTGACGATATTGCCTGTGAAAAACAAAACACAGTACGAGAATACTTTAGTATGGGCAGACATCATCAGATCGATAGTTTTTACTTATGTCAAACGTATACAAGGATACCGAAACACTTAATTCGAGATAATGCAAACTTTCTCATCATCTTCAAACAAGACGAAATGAATTTAAAACATATTTACAATGATCATGTTAATTCAGATATGACGTTTAATTCATTTCAAAACGTGTGTTCAGAGTGCTGGAATACAAGTTTTGGTTTTATGGTTATCGACAAGGACAGTTCTTTGAATGAAGGTCGTTATAGAAAAGGCTTTGACTGTTTCCTTAAGCTATAAAATAGCTAATATATATACTAACCATATCATATGCATAGTTATGTTCAGTGAGAACAGTACAAATCAGTTAAGAGAGAAGTTTATACAGTTGAAATCGGTTTAATCCAGTTATGATTAAACCTGCCTTTTTTATAATACGCTACCCAGTGTGTTCCAGAACTATTTGAAGAATCTAGATTAACAATTCCGCACTCATTTTTCATTGGTTTACTCTTTGGTAAATTGTCACGCATGAATACACCTCGAAAATTAGGAATATATTTTGTAGCAAAATTTGATAAATCTATTTCATTCAATGCACGATTGGGTAACGAACTTAGAAGTTTTTTGTCTGAGGTTTTAAATAAAGTCCAAATCCCTTTTTATAAGGTTTAAGGTGTAAACCGTGTCCAACGGCAATAGATTCCATTTTAAGATTGTGACGTTGTTTTTCCTCGAGGTCTTTTTTAGCAATACTTATATCGTTGACAGCTTTAGCTACTCCTGCAGCTCCACCTGTTAAAGCTCCAAGAGCTGATAGCCCCGCGAATAGAGGAACAAGAAAGGGAATAGCTCCACCCAATTTAGGCATAGGTATAACTCTAGGTATTTTAATATTATTAATTTGTTTTCCAACTGACTTTTTAGCAGATGATAATGCTGTTTTAATAGTTTTTTCTAAACATACAGATTTTTTACGCTTCTTAAGTTTATTTTCAATCAATTTAATCATTTGCTTAAAGGAGAGTTGTTTGGATTTCATTCTGTCTTTTTTTTTAATGTTTTGCTTTGTTGTTATATTTTTTAAGTTCGAACAACCCATACCAAATTTAACTTTTCCCTTCATAAGGTTAGTAACTAATAGTGCATTTGCTCGTTCAGCTATATTGGCGTCTTTCGATTTAACACGTTTCCAGGCCTTTTCAGATAAAATCTTATCAGCTATATGTCGATCAGATGTATTTTTAAATTTAGAATAAGATATATCATGCTCTTTGCACGCTTGATCAAGTAAATTTATTCCAGAATCTCCTCGAGCTATACGTTCTTGTAGTTTTGTTCCGGGTCCACAGTACTGATAACCAGGTAGATGTAGTTCAAGCGGAAGCTTGTTTATTAATGTGTTTAATAAACCTTCACCTTTTCTTATATTTTGTTGTATGTTTGATTTTTTTGAATAATTAAACATTTTTTATTTAGGAATGTTTGTATAAGAATAAGAAATTATTTTAGTTTTCATCACAATGCGTTTTGTTAAACAAGCATGCCGATTGCCAGTAGAAAATGTGGAACTTACTAAAACTACTAAAGCTAAGAAAAAGCACAGTGATTTATTTCCAAGTAGTATAAGAGGATTAATTACTGGACCTTCAAACTGTGGAAAAACTAATGTCATGATGAGCTTACTACTACATCCGAATGGATTAAAATTTGAAAATATATACCTTTATTCTAAATCCCTACATCAGCCAAAGTATACATTTTTAGGCCAAGCCATTAAACCAATACAAAATATGGGTTTTTTTACTTTTTGTAATAACAGTGATGTTGTTACACCTCAAGAAGCTAAACCAAATTCGATATTTATTTTTGACGATATTGCCTGTGAAAAACAAAACACAGTACGAGAATACTTTAGTATGGGCAGACATCATCAGATCGATAGTTTTTACTTATGTCAAACGTATACAAGGATACCGAAACACTTAATTCGAGATAATGCAAACTTTCTCATCATCTTCAAACAAGACGAAATGAATTTAAAACATATTTACAATGATCATGTTAATTCAGATATGACGTTTAATTCATTTCAAAACGTGTGTTCAGAGTGCTGGAATACAAGTTTTGGTTTTATGGTTATCGACAAGGACAGTTCTTTGAATGAAGGTCGTTATAGAAAAGGCTTTGACTGTTTCCTTAAGCTATAAAATAGCTAATATATATACTAACCATATCATATGCATAGTTATGTTCAGTGAGAACAGTACAAATCAGTTAAGAGAGAAGTTTATACAGTTGAAATCGGTTTAATCCAGTTATGAGACCAGTACAAAGCAGTTAAGAACTGTAGAAAAGCAGTAACGAGACCAGTACAAAGCAGTTAGGAGACCATTACAAGCAGTTAAGAGTAGAGTTTACAACAGTAAAAACGGTTTAACCACACTTTTTAATATCAGTATAGTAATGTTATATGAAAGCAATACAGAGCAGATTGACAAAGAAATTATATCAGTTCAAAACGAATCAATAAAGTTCGAGACACATTATTCGTCAGTTAAATCTAGTAACCTCAATATCAAATTCAATCTAAAACCCATTGAGCGAATTTTCCAGCAACTACGAAATATATTTACCTGTTGTTTATGTAAGAAAAATACAAATTTATCAATATGCTAAATACTGACATAAACGTAACAGAAGAGTTGATTAAAACTACAGATGCTCTACGAAAGAAATATAAAGCTCTTAAAATTGGTAGAGAAGCTTACGAAACTCAAATTGAGGAAACCTTGAAGCCTATTACTAAACCACTAAATGAATTGGTAAAAAAATCACAACAAAAAGAAGACTATCAACTAGATAATTTTCTTGAAGGTAAGACCAGTCCAAAGAAAATAAAACTCAACTCTGAACAAAAGTCACAACAACAACAAAAACAACAACATGACATTAATCTTGTGAAAAAACAACTTTACACGGATGACTTCGAAACACCTAACACTTCCACTAATTTACGTGATTTATTAACTGTTTCAGATAACAATTCCTCAAGGAAAAAGAAATTAAATCGTCGTAGATTAACAGATCATATATCAGAAAAACAAATTTATCAACTACCCCAAGAATATAAAGATCTATTTATAAAGAATTCTAATACTCTAGATAAAACGTATGGTTTATATTTCAAACATGGGAAATGGTATATTGGTAATGGAGAGCTTAGTATTCTTGATAAAAATATTAAGATCAAAAATAATACTTTTGAAGGAACAAGTGGACTCTATGAACTTTTATTTAAGAAAAACCCAAATAAAAACACTTACTCTGACACAGATTTAAAAAATTACAAAACTATCTTAATTGACACCAATGTACATAGAATCGGACATGATTCACAAAATCAAATACATGGAAATCGTGGGTATAAATATAGATATATAATAAAAAAAATATTAGGAATATCTGATAATATAACACAATCATCAGCATCACCAATATCATCACATCAGCTATCGGCTTCAGGAAGTGGTCTTATGCAATTTTCCAATTCCAAGAAAGAATATATATATTGGGATGATCCTAATGAGCTAGTAGATCGAATAAGACTTCTTATTGCTTCACAGCAAGCAGGACACAGTAATCACTCTAACGAAATTGTTTCAATTATCGAAGAACTTAAAGAATCTAATATTATTGAATAAGTAAAATGAGTGTTGATAAGTTTGGCCGTTATTCGCATAGAGCCCCACCTAGGGGTGCTAGAGGAGAAAAAGGGCCACCTGGTGTAGAGGGGAAGCAGGGATTACCCGGACCACCTGCACTACCTGGAGAAGGTTTTCTTAGAACCGAAAATAACGATTTCAATATAAACCACAAACGAATACAAAACCTTCATGAGCCAGTAGAACAGTCTGACGCTGCTACAAAACATTATGTTGATCAAGAAATAGCTCGGATGAAAAAATACTTTCAAGATGAATTTGAAAGGACTATGAAAAATTCCATAAAATAACATTAGTCATCGTTGAAACATTGAACTTAAAGGTTTTACATTATGTCTAATATTAATTATAATATAATAGTAGAAGAAATCACAAAATTTCTTGAGGAATACACAAGAATTCTTCTAGAAGAACACCATGAGGAATTTCTAAGAGCCATAGCTTTTTTTAAACAATTCGTCAATGTAACCTGTAAGATTTCGAATCACGGATGTCATTTTAAGAACTGTCCTTGGTCTTCTAAACCTATGCCGAGATGGACCTGATACATGTGCATGTTACATGCTTGATAATAAATTAGTTAGAATAAAAAAAATAATGGCATTGTATAAAAAGCTTGAAAAAAGAAACAAATAAAATTAAATTATAAAACATACATAAAGAGCAAATATATTAATGTTTTATCATACTAAATTAAGATGAATAAAAGAGAAGTTGTCGAGGAACTTCATAAGTCTGCTCGTAAAAATTTTCCAAAGAGACGAGTCGTTATCAAGGGTTTAGACGAATTATGGCAAGCAGATTTAGTGGAAATGATTCCATTTTCATCAGAAAATAAAAATTTCAAGTATCTGCTCACAGTTATAGACACTTTTTCTAAATTTGCTTGGACTACTCCTATTCAAAATAAAACTGGTTATGAAGTTACTAATGCTTTGCAGAACATATTCAATAAAGTTCGCCGGCCAAAGAATTTACAAACAGATGATGGCAAAGAGTTCTTCAATCGTACATTTCAAAAGCTCATAGAAAAATATAATATCAATCATTATTCAACCTATACTCATCTTAAAGCTTCGATTGTTGAAAGATTTAATCGAACCTTGAAAACTCATATGTGGAAAGAATTCGCAGTTAATGGTAATTATATTTGGATAGATATCATAGCCACACTTACAGAGAAATATAATAATTCAAAACATCGTACAATTAAAATGAAACCATCTGAAGTTAATACCACAAACGAAAAACAACTACTCACTAACATTTATGATTACATTAAAATACGTGTTAAACCTAAATTCAAGGTTGGTGACATGGTCAGAATAAGCAAATACAAACATATATTTGAAAAAGGGTATACTCCCAATTGGACAACAGAAATTTTTAAAATAGTTAAAATTAAAATCACTAATCCGATTACATATTTGCTGGAAGATTATCAGGGGAACCCAATTAAAGGTGGATTTTATGAACTAGAACTACAAAAATCAAAATTTCCTGATACCTACTTAATTGAAAAAGTGCTTCAAAAGAAAAAAAAACAAAATGTTTGTAAAATGGTTGGGATTTTCTTCCGATCACAACTCCTGGATACCTATTCAAAAGTAAAAGAATGAAAAAACCTGTATATATTCACTTTTAATAATAAAAAAAAGCTTTTATTTACGGGGGTGGCCGTGGCGCGATAGTTGTGTGTTCGCCTGTCAACCTCATGGTCACAGGTTCGATACCTGCCGTAGTCTATGTCTTCTTATTTTCCATTGAAACCAATTCTAAAAATAATTGTCATACAATGTGTTGCTGGTTTACTCATTACATGCTGTTTAGGCATAACACTAACAACATGTGATTGAGTAAAACTAGTATACCGATAAAATATGACAAAAGAATAAAAAAATTAATGCGAATTATAAGGGACATCGATAAATAAGACACGGAAATTTCTCCGCACTAGTTCAGCCGCCATCCCTGGAGATAAAATCTGACACAACAACCACCTACAGTCTCCGAATATCACGCCACACATCTTTCCTATCATTCTTTCTCTTCCTTAACCTCACCCTCACGCCCGCGCTGTGTTGAAACATTTAAAGGGTATTCATAATCCCTTGAGCGCGTGTAGATTATAAAAAAAAAAAAAAAAAAAAAAATAAAATCAAAAAATTGTTTTACTGCGTTTAAAATAAACATTAATATTCTTTATTAAGAAACATTCATTGTATAAGTTTGTTTCATTGTTTTAAAATCTATTAATTCTACATCCGCTTTATACTCAAGATCCTCATTCATAAAGACTTCAACTTCTCCATTACTTAAAACCCTCTCTGTTTCATATTCATGATATTCATAACACTTAATGCTCAACGTGCGTAAATTATAATTACTGTCATATGAGCATCGGATAGTAAGTGCCTGGTCATCGTTAAACTCCAGTTTGAAATGCCTATAAAATATGTCTTTACTTTGAATGATTCCTGATATTTCGATCTCCTTTTTTATCAAGTCTTGCCTAAATTTTTCGATTGCTTCTTCCACAGTAATGGCTTTACTTTCTTCATTTTTGATTATTGTTGTTGTTGTTGTTGTATGCGCAGCTAGTGCATCTTGAACGTCATTTTGGAATGATGTATCTGTATTTGATGTATTTTTAAGGATTCCAGCAGGATAATATGATAACAATTTAAATGACAATCCTATTGTTACTGTTACAGTCGCAACGTTATACCTTATCACCAAAATATTTTAATATTTAAATTTTTCAACCCCATTGCGCTTTAATCTATTTTTTTTTTAAATTGAACGCACAACGGATAACCGACTCATTCATTACCAACATACTATTCAAAATTCTTATCTTCTATCCATTTGGAAATTTCAAACTACAGTCACTTTAAATTCTCAACGTTATACCTTATCACCAAAAATATTTTCATATTTTAATTTTTTACATTTGAAATCTCAAACTACGTACAACCGCTTTTGATTTATCATTTTATACAAGCGCCGGCCGCCAAAGCACGCGCCACATGCCGCCAAACAAACTTCAAACAATTACTCGCCGCTAACATACCCCCAAAATCCTTATCGTCTGACCACAACTCATTGCCTTACCGCAAACATTTACTTCGTATCACCTCTCTCACTCAAACATAGTGCTATCTCTTTCTGGCACGGAATTCCCAGGCTGAACCGACCTAGTTACTACTCCAACCAACGGTACTTTGAGTTCAGTTTCTTTTATTCACAGATACATTTCGTGTTACAAAAAGAACAATGTTTGTAAGTAAATGGAAATTGAGGGATTTTCCCTTTTATTTAAAACTTAGCATTTACATATGCGGAAGTGGTGGATGATGGAGGTTAACGTATACAAAAATGAAAAAATTCAACACCCGATTATTTTTCCATTTTTAGTTTTTCACTTAACCGAGGTGTTTTCTATAGAAAAATAGAAAACTTGAAGGAAATTTTTTTCAGTTATGCGGGTTTTTCACTAAAGCGACTTTTTAGTTAAGCGAGGTAGTTTGTATGTAACTATATAAGCGGTTTTGTAAATGTTTTCAGGTAAGCGGGTTTTTCACTTAAGCGAGATTCACTTAACTGGTTTCACTGTAATTTCAAATAAATTATCTGGTTTCTGCGGTTTATAGGGGTTTTCCGTCCTTGCATGAATACCCTTTTTATTTATTGGCTGCAGAAAAGGCGCGAATGAGAGATCATTTATGTTAATTAAAAGAGGTGTTGACTACACATATTCTAAAGTGTATATGCGTCCAAAAAATGCTTAAAAAAAGAAGTACGATTTTTACTAGCGCAGATCTTCTGCGTGCTTGAAAACAGCCTATTTTCTTGTTCCTACTTTAATGTTAATAAAATTTATCAGGCCTATTCAGCGAGATCTTTTATTCTGCTAAGTAAAACACATATAAGATATTTTTTTTTCATGATAATTCTTTTTTATTATAAAGTTTGAACGTTGACATTATGTGCGAAACACAACATCATTTAAATGACCAACACGCGAATTGTTGCAAGCATCGATCCTTTGGAGGTAATTTCCGACCACTTTTTGACACATACTGGGCGGTACCTCAGCCATAACTGGACGAATGTTGGTTTTCAAGTGCTCAAGAGTTAAAGGTTTATGTGCATAAACACCGTCTTTTGCGTAGTCCCACAAAAAAAAGTCCAGCTGTGTCAAATCGCATGATCTTGGTGGCCAGTTGATATCGCCACGACGAGAAATTACGCGGCCAAGAAATGTCTCCTGCAATGAAACTATGTTCGCTCGAGTTGTGTTGCATGTGGCACCGTCTTGTTGAAACCACATATTCTCCAAGTCGTATTCTTCAATAGCGGCCAAAAAAAAGTCGGTTATCATATGACCATAGCGCTCCGAATTAACTGTGATAGGCTCTTTGGACCTCCAGACCAAAGAGCACACCAAACAGTGACTTTTTGTGGATGTAATGGCTTCTCTTCAATTACTTGAGGATTCTCATAACCCTAAATACGACAATTTTGTTTATTAACATACCCACCGATTGAGAAATGTGCTTCGTCGCTAAAGAACATTTTGGCCATGCACACATTCGACGTATCTACGACGTCGTGAATGGTCAGCTGGCTTCAGTTGTTGTGTGATCCTGACTTTATATGGACGTAGGTGTTGATCCAAATGCAAAATACGCAAAAATATGCCATAAGACAGTAGTAATTACTGAGAACGACGAGGAATCGACACATTGGGGTCTTCGGCAACACTTTCACATACAGCAGAAATATTTTCAGTGGTACGAGCGAAACGATGATGCACAGGCCTTACAATATCTGCAACCAATCCAGTCTCTTCAAATTTCTTCACAATTTTGGAAAATGCTTGCCTAGTTGGACGATTATGTAAAACATAATCTCATCTTAAAGCACGATATGTGGCTGTGGCAGAATCACCATTTTTTAAGTAGGTTTTAACAATTTTCATGCGTTGTGCGATAGTAAAGCGATCCATTTTCGTAAATGTCAGACTTTCAACTGAAAAAACAAAATTGGTTTAACAACTTATCTTGACAGATGTCGAACTCCAACCTTATACTTTTGAATCCGCGAAATGGATACCTCTTTATCATACACAACTTGTTTTATACTTAACAATTTATAATGCAATCAGCAATGCAGGTTGTGGGAGCCAGGATCTATTCATTACGCTGATGACACTACTAGACTAGCTTCTGATGTACAAACAAGCGTTGCTCTTAATAAAATCAAGCAGAGAATGCAAAATGTTGAAAACTATTTTAAAAAGTGGAGGCTCAAAACAAACACAGCAAAATGTGGTTTTATGTGTTTTAGAAATGCCAGATGGAAAGGACATTACATAGCGGTTAGAGAAAGTAAATCCCTTTCTTTACTAATTAATGAAAGAGAGATACCAGTGCGTTGTGAAGCTTAGTATCTTGGAGTAAATTTCCGTAACCGATATCTTTTTAATAAGCACGCCAGAAAAATCTTAAATAGGGCAAAAATGGTACCTATGACACTAAAACCACTTTCTTAATTCTAAATACATGTCAGGAAAAACAAAGATCCTTATGTACGAGACTTTGATCAGACCCATTCTTAACCACGGTTTTTCAACTTGGTTCACAATATCTCCCATTGTAGCCCAGGAAATGCAAATTTTTAAACGAAAAGTGCTTAGATTCTGCTGTGGAAAACTAAGAAAACCAGACAAAAGTGGTACTCCAATAAATTTATATACGAATTGACAAAGGTAACGCCCTTAATGATGTACCAAATTGAACTTCTCTTTACAAAGTTAGAACGAATCAGTTCTCATACTAATCTATGATCGACTCTAATATTACCCAAAGCTTAAATGAAAACTATTATTTAACTCCATTTAACTAATGAACATTCTATGGCTTTAGTAAGACCAGAAGCTAGTGGGACTTTCTCCGTAACTTTTTACGAAAAAGCATCTCCATTGAACTATTGGGGATGATATTGATTTGAAAAAATAACCAATTAAAAAAAACTAAACCTCTGTTTAGTAAGCATAATGGTTGTAAACATTCTTTAGATGATACATTATATTTATCTTTAAGAATTTTTATGACTTATGCCCCATATGTATGTATTTTTTTTTTTTTTATAATCTAAACGCGCTCAAGGGATTATGAATACCCTTTAAATGTTTCAACACAGCGCGGGCGTGAGGGTGAGGTTAAGGAAGAGAAAGAATGATAGGAAAGATGTGTGGCGTGAAATTCGGAGACTGTAGGTGGTTGTTGTGTCAGATTTTATCTCCAGGGATGACGGCTGAACTAATGCGGAGAGAATTACCGTGTCTTATTTATATATGTCCCTTATAATTCGCATTATTTTATTTATTTCGTTGTCATATCTTATGGGTATGCTAGTTTACTCAATCACATGTTGTTAGTGTTATGCCTAAACAGCATGTAATGAGCAAAGCAGCAACTTATTTTGACAATTTTTAGAATTGGTTTTTAATGGAATATAAGAAGACATAGACAACTACAGGAATCGAACCTGCAACCACGAGGTTGACAGGCGAGAACACAACTATCGCGCCACGGCCATTCAATTGAATATGCAATTCAAATATGCAATCATCAATTGAATATGCAATTTGTATATGCAAAATTATTAAACATTTTTGGAAGCATTTCTATTGCTTGCTCTTGTAGCTAAAAACTTTAGTGGTACTCACTGACACTGTTGGTAGGTAGCTAGTCTATTGTAGTTATCCTACGCAGATTTAAAGCCCATGTTAGTAATATTACCTTGATTCTTAATATAATGAATTGTCGAATGCATGATTCAATGAATAGTTAAATAGGTACCTACAAATGAATATTTAAATGGAAATTATGTAAATTAGGAGGGTTATAATTTAAATATGTACAAGTACATACATGTATATAATGAAAATGAATTTAAACTGCCAAAACCATCACTTTAATCAGTTTTTCGGAAAAACGAACAACGTCATTAGATGGCACGGATCAATGAAAATTTTATAAAAAAATATCTCGAAATTTGTAGGACGAGTTTTGATGACATCCTGTTTTTTATTTTTCGTTTTTTGAAAACAAAATTCTTTTGAAATTTTGGTATGCAATTTTTTAGAGACTATTTATGTTCATGTGAATATAAAATTTAAAATATTTTTTTTTATTAGTTTTAAAATTATTGATTAAAAAAAAAAAATTAATAAATTATTTTAATTTAAAAAAAAAGTTATTCAAAATTTTGATAGGCAGAATTAATTTAGCTACCTAGATCTTCTCAGATATAAAATTTGAGAGAAATCCAATGTATACCGTTACCGAAAAACCCAAAAGCCATTAATAGACTTTTCCCGTAAGCTTGGTTCTTACTAAATGATAGCTAACAAAAAAATTCTCAAGTATTTTTATCGGAATCGTTGGAGCCGTTTTCGAGAAATATAAGCTTTTCCTTAACGGTTGAATGGCAGGTACCTTTATTTTTAGGGCTAAAAATAAAATTTCAATTTCCCCTCTGGGGAATACCAATCAAATCCCACGTACCAAATTTGAAGGTAATCGCTTAAGCCATTTAGGCTGCAGCTCGTTATATATACAGACGAACAGACTGACAGGCAGACATTTTTTGTCGATCACTTTTATAGGCTTCTCTATGATCGTAATGTCATGTTTGATTTTTAGAATTTTTTTTTTGTTTTTTACGAATGCATAACTTGCCTAGTACCTACCTATTGTCGTAAGTAAAAATAGTTAGGTATATATGCAATTACATTTGTCTTATACATTATAAATGTTAATTTACCTACCTACGATTGTTTTAAGCGTGACTGAGCCGCTTTTGGTGAAGTACCTACCATATATCAGAAGACATCAACTCTAAAATGCTAAATAAAATAATAACTATGTACTTAAAATTTGTTAGAATAATTTTCACCAAATCCAAATCATAAAACAACTAAAATCCAAACAATTGTATGTGATACACATCCAAATTACCCCAACAATTCAGTACCAAACTTATAAAACGTATGTATCATTGTAGTTACGTATTTACGTATGAATAATCAAGAAGCGATGGAAGTAACAAAATTACTTACTTTGCTACATTAAGGCAAAACGAAAAATAAAATCCATTCATAAGTTCATTGTATTTACATATATTTCTCTTTGCATTATCCTCATATAAAATAGTAAACTACAAATGTGATGTCAAAAGAATACACAACATCTGGTTTTCTCAATTTTATTCAATATTGCTATAAGAATAGAAATAAAACTACCTCATCTCTTCTTTTCCCTCTTTTATTTCTCTGACCCGCTGTAAAACAAATAACGGAAGGCAAATTTCTCGACACAAGCGCCATCTACACAGACGCGCTGATTAACAGATTTTCATGTTCTATGGTAGTACTATATAAATATAAATGCAATGGAATATCCCATACTATTGAAGAACCAACGTGAAATATTGCAAAAAAATCAGCAATGTTCAAAGAGCGAGCAATTTTAGCGGCTAAGAATAAAGATGTAAATGACCTAAGCTACATAATTCATAATGAGATCATTGGAACAATGCATTCATTCATATCTATTGACTGTGTAACAAATGAAGATAAAGCCATCAACTATCTAATTGAATTTTTAAACTCTTTGGATGTGCCTGGCTTACCACCGCACAATTTAAGCCTAAAGGTTGACTCCGTAGTAATCATGCTTCGACACATAAACCAACCAAAACTGTGCAACGGTACGCGTTTGGGCATAAGTAAATTGATTAACAATGTGATTTCATTTGAGTTCAAAAGACTTCAATTTCCAATCCGTTTTGCATTCACCATGACTTTTAACAAATCACAAGGCCAATTCTTGAAAGTTTGTGGTTTGAATCTGGAATTCCATGTTTTTCCCATGGTTAACTATATGTGGCACGTTCACGGGTAAGACCATCTGCGTTGTTTATTCTAGTACCTGATAAACAAAAAATGTCGTTTATCACAAGGTACTTAATTTAACAAACAACACCTATGCAACCTTTTACCAGTAGGAAATTCACTCCTCAATGCAAAATTCCTTGGTGAAATCCTATATGACATTGGTCATATAGGAGAGATTAATATGATTTCACTCATGAAACGTAATGCAGTCGGTCACCAGTTTGCCATTTAAGTAGCATGTTGTGCTTAACTCAAGTAATAAGGTAGAAAACTGAAAACAACAGAAAAACTTTAATGACTGCACAACGTTTTCATATGCATGAATTCAATGCAAAACCGGACGCCAAGATTTCCTCCATAAAAAGATTTTTGACCTGATGATGCGAAAATGAAACATTTTTTTTGGGTTTCCCCTCGTTCGGTTCGCGCAATTAGCTATTGTTTTTTGTCGGACGTGATTTCTTTTGTCTTAGAATGATTTTATTTATATTTTGTGATCATGGAGAACAGACATAAACAATTTTCTAAGAGTTTGTTGTCAAAAATAATTGTTAATAACGGGTTATCCATTTTGCTTTTTCAAAAGTAAACGTAAATAAAACACATATAAAATATTTTTTTTCATGATATTTCTATTTTATTTTAAAGTTTGAACGTTGACATTATATGTGAAACACTACATCATTTAAATGACCACCGAGCGAATTGTTGCAAGCATCGATTCTAGTGAGATAATTTTCGACCAATTTTTGACCCATATTGGGCGGTATCTCAGCCATAACTTGACGAATGTTGGTTTTCAATTGCTCAAGAGTTAAAGGTTTATCTTTACAAACAAGGTCTTTCGCGTAGCCCCACAAAAAAAGTCCAGCGGTATCAAATCGCATGACTTTGGTGGCCAGTTGATATCGCCACGACGAGAAATTACGCGGCCAGGAAATGTCTCTTGCAATAAAGGCATATTCGCTCGAGTTGTGTAGCATGTGGCGCCGTCTTGTTGACACCACATATTCTCCAAGTCGTATTCTTCAATAACGGGCAAAAAAAAGTCGGTTATCATATGACCATAACGCTACGAATTGACGGTCACAGTCGTTCCATCGTCGTTTTCGAAGGAGTAAGGTCTAATCACACCTCCGGACCAAAGAGCGCCCCAAACAATGATTTTTTGTGGATGTAGTGGCCTCTCCTTAATTACTTGAGGATTTTCGGAACCCCAAATACGACAATTTTGTTTATTAACATACCCACCGAGTGAGAAATTTCCTTCGTCGCTGAAGAAAATTTTGTTCGAAAAATCGTCGTCGACCGCCTCTTGTTCAAGCACCCATTCGACGTATATACGGTCAGATGGCTGCAGTTTTTTTTTTTTTTTTTTATACTTTATTTCAGATGAAAACTTAAAGCTAACAGTAATTACAATTCAAATCAATAATTAAATAAGAAATAACATTATACTTCAAAATGAAATAGATAAGAGCATCCTGTTGCCCAAAGGCAAGAGGCGGATGTCCCCTTTAGTAACAACAATTCAAATTATAAGGATCATTAATAACGCAGAAGCTTATGAAATTGAAGTACACAATAAAATTCAAGCAAGCAAATCAAAAACAAAATTTCAGCTACGAAATTATAATAATTTTTTTTTTATATAGTTCTCAAGTAATTACGTGCAATAATGCATCTATACCATTATAGTTCAGAGAAAAAAGAAAAAGCTTAATATTTCTTAAAACTTTGTTTCGACTCTCTCGCATCTAATATATATTTTCAGGCAGGTTATTGAATAAACGATGTGCAGTAACTAAATAAAAGTAACAAAAGTGTGATTTTTTAATATTAGGTACAGTGACCAAATTCAGGCTGTTGCTATGAGATCCTAGATAGTCTAGCAGCTGTATATCCATTATTTTCAAAAAATATTTTTAAAACTTTATAGAAATATAAGTGCTTTAGTGGCAAAATTTTAAGATTCTTGAATAAATCAAAACTTGGAGTTCTACGATTAACCCTAGCAATAATTCTGATAGCATGTTTTTGCTTCATAAGTAAAGGTTCAATTTTACTATAATGCGTACCCCCCCAAGAAGAAAGTCCATATTGAAGCTTGGATTTAAATAAACCATTGTAGACCAATTTTAGAAGAGGCATACTACAATACAGAGTAAGATGGTAGATTTGTCTAACAACTTTGTTAAGATAATCTTTTAAGATAGAAGTGTGGTTTTTCCAGCTCATCTATTAATCAATCAGTATACCTAGGAATTTGAAAGTGTCAACTCGTTCAATTCTAAAACAATCATCAAAACAAAGCTGGTTTTCATTATAAGAAGTAATAGAATCATGGAAGCAATTATTATTAAGCCGATAACGAAGACAGAAAGGTGAATGGTAACATATTGAAATATTTTCGCAGATATTACCTTTTAAGTTAAAAATCATAAATTTTGTTTTGTCACTTATAATAAGTCGACGAATATAAAACCTTTTACGCAGTATCTCGAGATCATAATTTAAATCAATAAATAGTTGGAAATAGTTTTTCGTAGAATATGACAAAGCAGTATCATCAGCAAAAGCTGTGATACTGCCTTTAAAAGGTTGAACAAAAAGGGAGCTAACAAAAATCAAAAAAAGGATAGGACCCAAAACAGATCCTTGGGGGACACCCATTGGACTTTATATTGATGCAGGTGTAGATCCAAATGCAAAATACGCATTACAGTCCTTATTCCTGAGAACAATGAGGAATCGACAGATTCGGGTCTTCGGAAACACTTTCACTTACAGCAGCGATATTTTCAGTGTTATGAGCGAAACGATGATGCGCAGGCCTTACAATATCTGTAACCAATCCAGTCTGTTCAAATTTCTTCACAATTTTGCCAATTGCTTGCGTAGTTGAACGATTATGTAAACTATAATCTCCTCTTAATGCACGATATGTGGCTGTGGCAGAATCACCATTTTTGTAGTAGGTTTTAACAATTTGTATGCGTTGTGCGATAGTTAAGTGATTCATTTTTGTAAATGTCAGACTTTCAACTGAAAAAAAAAATTGTTTAACAACTTAGTTTGACAGATATCGAATTCCAGCACTATACTTTTGCAACCGCGAAATGGATAACCTTTTATAATATACATACATATCTAGTATATGAATATAAGCAACAAACAAATGAATGAATTATTTATTTAAAATACTTTGGATGTATACATAGTACACGTTTGTAAATATACCGTACATGAGATACATTTAATCCTTTTCTTTGACTAAATTATTATATATACATCAAGAATCTGTGTTTTCAACCAAGAAAAAGAACTTATGAATTCGATGGTTCCAATTGCGCAGTGAATTCATGTATCTCTGTCTTCGACAAAATCATCAAATCTCAAGCTTCAGCTTTTTCACCAAGAAAATGGACTCATGAATTTCATGATTCCATGTAATCAGTGATTTCATTACAAAATCTTCATACTTACCTCCTAGGCCAAGCCCATGTTAAATTCATTATAGAATTCCCCAGAAAATTCATTTGGCGATACTTCTTTTCTTTGTGGAAAAAGCTACTTTTTTTAATAACCAAAATACATGAACAATAAAGAATCACCAAAATACTTAATTTTTTTAATTGTATTTTCTAATAAAAAAAAATAAAAATAAAAAATTGAACAGAGTTCGCCGGGTCAGCTAGTATATTTATAATCAAAAACAGGCATGTATATGCGTTTGCAAGTATTTCTGCCGCACTTCTCTACCAGGACGACCTCTCCTACGCCCTATTGAACCTAAAAGGCGTTCTTGTTCTTCTTTTGTTTAAGGGGGAGTTATATCCGATCATATCGTAGGATAGGGTGAACTATACCTTTACAAAGGTTATCAAAATCCAGTTTTGTTTGTTATGAAGCATTCTTTTTCGTTAGGCGAGTATCAGATTGCGTAGGAATCTTTACAGTGTAGTCCTCTTTCGATGATTTTCGATGACAAATCTGATCAGCATAACAGAGTGTTTATTTTACTACGCTTTCGAAGGCTATGTGCTTGGATGAATGAGTGATATTTATGTTGGAAAACATTTTTCGCACGCTATATTAACTAAGCTCTGGAAAGCATCAGATTTTTCTTGGAGGTGGATTTTAATAACTAGAACCCAATTTGTTTTTCAGTCCAAGGTATTTATATACCTTAGCAACTTCAATCTCATTGTCTTGTAGTACCATTTATTTCTATTTAAACTTCGGGAGTTCTGTGTGAAGACGATGAATTTCGATTTTTAAATGTTTCACAATAATTTGAAAGACGATTAATCATCAATTGCAGGTTTTCAGGAAATTCCGATATTGTAGTTTTAGGTCATCCCCATACAAAAGTACATTAACATGTGAATCAGCAATATATATGAAGTCCACTGGGTGGGACTATGACATTTATGAAGAGCGAAAATAGGAGGGCACTGAACAAGCACCCTTGTTCAAGTCCTGAGTCTTTATCAAACCACTGTTAGTAGGCTGATCCATCCCATACTGTTGAATGGTACCTATAAAACTGAGTGTCATTTGAATAAATGGACAAATCTATTAACCCAACATTTTTAATAGTCAGCATAGGTTTAATATTTAAGTTAAGTTAACTGATGTTTTTTGTCATACTAATGAAAATATATATACATAGGTACATAATTATGTAAATTTTTGTTCAAATTAACAGAGGTATCTTTAGTCAAAAATCTGTGCTGATTATGGATATTTATTTAGTAATTAAATTGAATATTCAACTGGAAATCATCCTCATGTAAGGTTTCCTCTTCCCAGGCCAGGGCACTTTACATGACTATGGCGACGACCGACGACGCGACGCGACGTGCAGTGCATGCTACGAAACAAATAAAAAAGCCGTAAGTGCACATTAATTCCCTTTATCGAGAAAATATATGCTTCTGCAAATATTTATTATCTGTTGATTATTTATATCCGAGTTCATCTAGTTATGCAAATTGACGATGATGCAGTTTAACATTACCTCTGCTCTGCAAGAGGGATCATGATCAGGATAGTAGTATACATACCTAGGTATACGTACTTGACCCTATATACATATATGAAAACGCCTGAAAATATGTTGTATTTATGCTGTACTTAACAACGATAATTGAAATAAATTGATATTTTATATGGAGCCTTGCTTTCGTTGAACGGTGAAACGAAATGGAAGGGGACTTTAAATCATTTCATTGATAACATCACTAAGCGATATAAAATTCAATTTAGAACGGAAGGTATAGGAGTTACTCTTGTAATTGTAGCTAAGGGTGCGCTATTGCGGATTTTGATTTTATGCATTTTCATTTGCAGTTATTATTATCAGATAAATTTGTGTTTATAGCTTTTTTGTCGTGCCACTGCAAATGGAATCAGATTTGCTAGCTCATTGTGGGATTCGATTGTGGGTTATTGGGCAACCACAATATGCTAATTAATTTTCATTACAGAATTAAATTGGTTTCAATTAGTTTATTGGTTTTCACTTGAAATTTTAATAGAAAAAATTTAATTGGTTTCGAAAGTAAGTTTTTTTTTCTATTTTGTTTCTATAATCGATTTTATCTAAAATCTACAATAATTACTATTTAGGTAACGAACCGATTATTTTTAATGAAATTCTGCCAATCAACTTCATATTACGTAGATATTAAATAAGATCGGCGAGTGTGTAGCATTATTGAGATTACATACTATATAAGGCTGTGAGTGCAAATGTGGCGTCACTCATTTTTACTTTTTGTTCACACTATCAGAATTGGCCGAAGAGAGTTTATAGCAAGCTCCGTCTTCCGACCAATGGTTTGCCAACACATAAAACTGTGTTATACCACAAGCTCATCATTTAGTGCAGTGTTAGTTGTTAGTAGGCAATCTCTATTACAAATAACACTTACACAACTACAAAATGAAAATATACACAAATAATATTACGTTAAAAACAAAACAAGAACATAATATGAAACAAAAAACATTTAGGAGCGTGGAGCACTGGTTTTGAGTAAATTCTTTAATTTAATTTTACTGATATTGAAATCAAGAATGTTTAAATTCCAATTTAAAAGTCTACCCATACTTGTCAAGGGCTCATGCATCCCATAGTTAGTCGTATGTGTTGGGACGTTAATCAAGTCGAGGCCACGGAGATTATCGCCTCCTCCCCGAGAATTAAAAGAAACTGAACATAGTAGGTCTGGTGCATCTGTGACGCTAGTTATTATTTGGTGGAAGAATACCAAATCATTGTTAGTTCTTCTCTGTGCAAGTGTTTGCATTTAGAACTTCCAATATAATAATTGTCATTGAAATCTGTCGAGTCGTTTATGAGAAAGTTAAATCAAAAGATTGTTGTATGGCAGGAACTTTAAACAATAAAATACGTAAAAACATTTTTGGACCAAAATGTAGAATAGACACATAGACAATAGACAGTGCACAGATTTTTATTAAATCAAAATCGTTACAGCCGATTTCATGATAGTTAAACTGACAGAAAACAAATGTATGGCAGGTACCGTTATTTTTGGGGCTAAAAAACAATTCAAAAATCTTTTTGCGACAATCACCTAGAAGGCTTAAGAACCAAGTTTGAAGCAAATCGTTTCAAACGTTTAGGCTGTAGATCGATATTCGTACAGACAGACGACAGAAAGGCGGAATTACTGGACCCACTTTTTTAGTGCTCTCCATCATCGTAATGTCAAGTTTGATTAAAATCTCAAGTTCGATTTTGTTTCCAAGTGCAAAACTTGCCATATATCGCAAGTAAAAATAAAAAGTACTAGTTGATTTATTGTGTGTTCAAAATATTTTTATTTCAAAACTTTAAAAAATATGGTGTTGGAATGAAATATGTACATGCATATATATATGTATGTATTAGAAGCTACAAGCAATTATTCGTGAAATCTCATAACATCTGTATATCTACGTAAAGTCTTCTTATCGTTTCCTCTATGATCGGCCGATTAATATGTAGAATTATTACTTGAAAATGCTGTTTGCAGGCAGTCGTATAGGAGCTTAAACAGAAATAATTTATCAAAAATGCATTTTCCCGTAAAACACTTTTGGGTAGGTATACCTAAAACACGGAATCCTTCAAAAAACTGGTTGGCTAGCAGTCAATTCTCAATCGCGGTCTTTTTCAATTTCTGCTATAGCGGAAACAGAATTCCAATGAAAATAGTTTCCTAATTATTTCGAGTACAATTTATGGATTTATGGGACTTCCCACTGCACCGCGTTTCGATTATGTTGGATACAATGTTTCTCCACAACTAGATTACGAAAAACACAGGAGAAAGTATGTTTGGCTTGGCTCTAAAGGCATTTTCAATTAGCTCGGAGAAATGGCTACTCAATTCGCATAAATCTTTCAATTATGTATTGGATTTCGAATGTGTGACGATGTAGATATAATAATTATTGCTTGTGTTTCAGTCATTTGGTGTTAATAAGGGTGTTTTAAATCCAAATTCGCTAACTTACTTGATATGAACATAAGAGAAGAGACGAGCAAAGAGCTTGCAATATGAAACAGCTTTTGGAATTTATGGATAATACCTATGTATGTATGTAATATACAAATTGCAGCAATATACACAAGTAGCACAGAATAAAAGAATTCTAAAGCGCTACTTGTATTCAGTGGCGTAGCTAGGTAGGCAAGGGCCCCGGTGCATAGAGAAAGAATCGGGCCCTCACCCCCCTTTCCCCGTAGCTTCAACTTATATTAGCGTTCAAATTTATAGATAGGAATGAAAATAGGATACAAGATACAGTGAGTTGAACTTATCATTAGTAGGCTTAATCCATACGTCATCTCTATGAGGGGTTAAATCTTTGTGTTGAATAAAAGAGCATGCGGGAATAAATAGGCAACGACGCACATAGCATTATAAAATATTTATTATACAGATAAGATAAATAGATGAAAAAGAAAAATGATTTTTCACAACCTCTTGCGTGCTTTAAGTTTTGCGAATTCATCTATAACTTCACTCAAATCCAAGTTTGATGCAGCCATATTTTCTATTGCAATTACCGATACGTGTCGAAGGCGATCTTGTCCAATGCCGTTTCGTAAATAATTTTTTTATGATCTTCAGTTTACTGAAAGATCTTTCTGCTGCCGCGGAAGTTACAGGAATTGTATGAAACAGTAGCATTGCTGTATACACTTCCGTAATGTCACATTCCAGCACGCCAAATTTCGTTATAAATTGAATTTCTCCGTCAATTGAGGAAGGACCAGATGGTAAACATTAAGGAATTGAAGCGAAAAAGTGGGTCCAATTATATAGGAATATTTCATCTGGAACTGATCACATTTCACGAGTAAAATCGTTTCATTCATGCTGAGCAAATTTTTTGGTATCAAAAAGTCGAACGTTTTACAAACTGCACTCATACCAGAAAAACGTGCATCTAACTGATTGATTATTATGTCGAGTTCATTGTTGAAAATAGTTACTCTGAAGACTTCTTCCTGGTTTTGGAATCGGTGATCAGAGGCAATTCATCGAAATGCTTATTAGTTTTTCTTCGTCGCTTTTCTGGGAAGGAAGGATTGATATCGTATTTTTTCGCGGTTTCGGTGGCCTTGTATTTGAAAGAATTGAAGTCATTCCTGTACTCTTTTAATTTATCTGTTGTTTCATCCAAAGCCTTACTCGCCTCGTCCAAAACGATATCACGTTTGTGCAAAATTTTTGAAACATAATTGATTTTGTTTAATACGCTGTGCATGAGTTTGCCAAGGAATACAAATTCAAAATTCAGCATTTTTGATTTTATAATCTACGCTTCACTAAGTTCGTCTTTGTTTGAACTCTTCAGCGTTATTTCGGACAGTGCCTTAATAATATCAAAAAAACGAACTTTGACTGCAGTTATTGAATTAACCCTGCTCGACCATCTTGTTGGATTCAATTTTTCTTATAGTTATTTCTGATTCCCCGGTGAATTTTGATAAGAGGTCCCAGTGCTTAATGCTGTTTCCAAAGAAATTGAAGAAGTCTTGTATTATTGCGAAGAACTTCTGAATTTCGATAGAACCTCGAACAGCATCGTTTACAACCAAATTTAAATTATGACTGGCACAATGTACGTACTCTGCGCTTGGCTGAATATCTTTAATTCGTTTTTGGACGCCATTATACGCAACACTCATTACACTGGCCCCATTATAACCTTGGCCGACACACTTTTTAAAATCAAGACTTTTTTCGGAGAACAACGTGGTTACTGGATTCACAAAATCGTGAACCGTGTTTAGTGACTGCGTGGAAACCGAGAAACACCTCTCTTACCTCAATATCGATTGGTTGTCCATTTTCCGATCTGTCTATAACTGCATATCTTACGACAATGCTGAGCTGATCCTGTTTCGATATGTCCTGCGTGGTATCCATGATGATGGTGAAAAACGGTGACGCCCTAATCTGATCCAATAGTACTGACAGACTGACAGGCTGACAGGCTGACAGACTGACAGACTGACGGACTGACAGACTGACAGACTGACGGACTGACAGACTGACAGACTGACAGACTGACAGACTGACAGACTGACAGACTGACAGACTGACAGACTGACAGACTGACAGACTGACAGACTGACAGATTGACAGACTGACAGACTGACAGACTGACAGACTGACAGACTGACAGTCTGACAGACTGACAGATTGACAGACTGACAGACTGACAGACTGACAGACTGACAGACTGACAGACTGACAGACTGACAGACTGACAGACTGACAGACTGACAGACTGACAGACTGACAGACTGACAGACTGACAGACTGACAGACTGACAGACTGACATACAGATATACAGACAGACATTTTTTGCCGATCACTTTTTTAGGCTTCTCTATTATCGTAATGTCATGTTTGATTGTTAGAATTTTTTTTTGTTTTTACGAATGCATAAATTGCCTTATAGTAGCTATAATCGGGTACAGCCTACACCAAACGTCCCCCAACGGGCCCCCGTGCCTAATGCGCCGGCGGCACAGGCGGATATTATGGGCATTCTGCTGGCCATCCAGAGCCAGTTGACTGGCCTACACAACCAGATCAGGGAACAAGCGACTAGGGTGTATTATCTCTACTCTGTTTTGCCGAGCATAACGCAACTTGGAGGTTAAGGGCGCGCTGCCAGAGAGGCCCTTCCTAGCTGTGAATGTGAGTTCACTGATTAGGACCGAACGTAGAGCGAATTTATACCAATTGCTGAAAGACATAAGTCCAAGTGTGTTTATGGCTAGCGAAACTAATCTTAACCAGAAACATAAATTCACTAACAACAATTACAATATCGTAAGAAGAGACCGACCCAACTCTACTCAAGGAGGAGGCGTCGCAATCTTTATACGTAAAGGCATTAGTCATAACGTAATATATAATGGTGATGTGCGAAAATTTCGGACGTTAGAAGCATGCATCATATGCATTCATCTCAAACAGGGGAAGCGAATGTATGTGATCGCTGCCTATGCACCGGAAACACCTCAGCCCACACAGTTTATAACAGAGCTTGAAAAGCTTTTTGCATGCTTAAGATTGAGCCCGGAAGAAAACTTTTACAAATTAGCCGGTGATTTAAACGCCAAACACATAGATTGGGGAAATCAAATACAAAATCCTCGAGGTAACTATTTGTATAATTGGATGGGTCGATACAACCTTGAGTATCGCCTCGGTCTTTTAGCCACAGAGGCCATCGTTTCCAAGAAGCGGTGCCTATCTGGATCTATTGCTGAAAGACGCAAGACTAACAATTACTGCCACTGTGGGTCAACGACCAAGAAATTGCTTACGAACGATCGAGTACGACAGTGACCACAGCTTATGGAGTTGGAGGAGTATGTGCCTGTGCATACTTATAACTACAGTAAGGTGCGCTGGCCACGCTTCTCCAACGCCTTATTGAGCGAATTACGGTCAAATGGTATATCCCCACTAAACGACAGGAACCTGACATACAGAACTCGACAGATACTTAGAACAAACGGACGAAACGATTCTACGAACAATGAACAGAAGAATACCGAAATACAAAGAATGTAATGCAACGGACATGTACCGTAACACGACCATTAATACACTACACAGACAAAAAATTGGACTACTGACAAGACTTAAACGCTTGTACAGACGGTTTACTGATACACGAGATCTGGATATTAGGACACTGAAATCGTCCATCAAAAACATAAACCAACTGATCAAAGAAAATTATAGGTTGTCTATTAATTTGTTCTGGGAAAATAAAATTCGTGCCATTAGCTCTAGCGACCTTCCGTGTCTTAAGCTCCAGAGGACGACAGAGAACAGAGACTTACTTCTGACAGCAAGCGTAGACGGATTTCATGATGAAGATTTGGCAAACGCCATAATCGGCGACCGAAATGGGCCCAGTCCCCTGTTAATTTCGAAGAATGAGCCCCAGCTCATCTTCGATTCATTAAAGAAAAAGAAGTCAGCAGGAGTCGATGGTATATACAACGTTGTACTGCGACATTTACCTCAGGAAGCAGTTGACATTCACACCACATTGTTTAACAACGCGCTGAATAATGCATGTTATCCAGTGCGGTGGAAGACAGCTGTGGTGCACCCTCTCCCAAAAAAGGCAAAGGAGAACTCCAATCCGGCGAATCTCCGGTCGATAAGTCTTCTTCCAAGAATCAGCAAAGTATTTGAAAAGGTTATTAATAGAGCCCTGTTCAAGTGAGGGGAGGACAAAAATATCATCCCGGATAATCAGTTCGGCTTTAAGGTGGGACATGACACAATTCATGCAGAGTCTAAACTAGTTTCTGATATCCAATGGAACAAAACTAAAAAGCAGTGTACGGTTGCCTGTCTGGTTGATTTGGTTAGAAAGTCTCAATTTAAAGCTATCCAGACTAGGTATAAGTAAACCTCTATTGTATATGCTTTATGACATGCCAAATGGTAGAAAATTTGTTGTCAAGAGTGGCAATGTAATTTCTACCGCAATTTTTAATATTAATAATGGTCTTCAGCAGGGAGCGGTTAACTCGCCGATTCTATTCAGCATTTACACCAGCGATCTGATAGGTAGTCTAACTCAGGCAATTGCGTACGCCGACGATCTAATTGCATACAGAACAGCTAATACAGTTGAGGTCATCAAATTTCTTTTGCAGAGTGACTTCGACAAGATTCAGCGATATTGTGATAACTGGAAATTGAAAATCAACTTCCAGAAATCGGAAACTATTTTGTTTATGACTCCGTTGTCTAGGGCCTGAAGTGATACGAGAAAGAACTGGCGCAAGCTGGTGATCGTAGGGCCACATGGACATCCACTGGCGAGTAAAAGCGTAGTAAAGTACCTTGGCATCTGGTTGGATCAGTACCTGTATTACGACAGACATATAGGTGCTGCCTTGGCCAGGGCTAGGGGAGCCTTCGCCTTGACAGAACGACTGTTTTATAGCAGCCGTCTTGACAGCAGGGTGAAGGTGATTTGTTACATGGCCCTCATCAGGCCGATGATTGCCTACGCATGCCCGGTATGGTTCAACGTTGCCCCATCTCATGTCAATGTCTTTGACGTTGCCTTGGATTACACAGAACACCACAGCCGGAGCATATAAGATATTATTCCAACCATGTTCTATACAACGGAGCCAACATAAACAGAATAGATCATTTTTTGTTTAAGCTGATTCAGGGTCACACTGCAAGGGCGATGTCCTCAACCAACAACGGCTTAATTTTTGGGGCTTACTACCCCAATAATGAATATTTTGAGAGTGCGCGGTTAAGTCGGAGAAGAGCGCCCTCGGTTCAGTAGGACTGTGTCCGATCGGACCCGAAGGTATAGGGCGAAACAAGAGAACCAGTTCTGATGGCTCTCTGAACAGCAGTATGATACATAAAGTCGATTAGGAAGGTATGTCTTGGCCGACTTACGTAAATTAGACATAAGGAACAGTCGGGTTGTCACAAAAAAAAATTAAAAAATATGTATGTTTGCGGGGGCATTTGTGCATGCAGCTGCGTGCCTGTGTATATACATATGTACATACGAATATGTATGTACGTATGTACATGGCTGTGTGGGTTGCATGTCTCTGTGTGTCTGCATGCGTATACAAAATATACAAAAAAAAAATATAAAAACCTAAAAAATCTGCTGTGGCTGTTCTACTTTTTAAGTAGATGTAAGTAGTTTTAAGTATTTCTAGTAAGTATAAGTTAGTTGTATCTAGATTTAATTATTTTTAGTTTAGCTTTAGGTAGTCTATAAGTAAAAACTAAAAAAAAGCACATGTTACTAAGTTTTTTGTTAACAAAGTTTTCTTGGTCATAAAAATAAACTAATTAGAAATTATTAAAATAGTGTTTAGGTCGAAAGACATTAGTATTAAGAGATATAGTTTAGTTTAGAGCGCCCGTAAAGGGCCAGTAAATTAGTTGTAAGTTTGATAAATAAGGCTAGTTTTAAACATTTTTGTCTAGCTTTAAGATAGTTATAAGTTAAGATTAAATAAAAATGAATAATAAAAAAAAATAAAAAAAAGTAGCTATAATCGCAAGTAAAAATTAGACACTGATCAATCTTTGATTAGCCATTGTAATGGAGCACCTATACTACTTACTTTGAGTAAATGTAAAATTACTTGCTCTTATGTTCGATCACATCCTATGCACAAAATTCTTAGTAGAACGGTTAAATATATTTTTAAAGTCGATTCTTAATGAATTTTTTATAAATACAAAATTTCTTTAGTTTTTTTTCTAAAAAAATTGGTGTGAAAAATTTAAATATTTTATTTTTATGTAATTTATATTGTTTATTCTTATTTAAAAATTATCAATATAAATTTAAAAACAATATTTAAAAAAAAATTATCCACCAGTTTTCAAATATTGAAATTTGAGTATGCAGTATTATTTATAATTTGAAGCACCTCCTACATTGACATTTTGTTCAAAATCAGTGGAGCCGCTTATGAAAAAGTCGAAAATCAAAAAAAATGGTTGTATGACAGGTACCATTAATAACAAAATATCTAAAAAAAATTTCGACCAAAATGTAGACTTTATCTAAGATTTTAAAAGTTTATGACCAAGTTGGTTTTTATTTGGATTTGGAGAATTTTTAATTTTTTTTTCTCGTCGGCTTTATTGGTCGTAATGGTGATTAAATGAAAGCAATTTTCATTTTATTTTCCAAACTTTTCGACGGTGGTTGCCGCCTTCTTCAGGGATGTCTTTATTTACAAAATTAAAAAGAGAATTATTGTTGTACATATTGATACAAGTAAACGAACAAAATATGACTTACATAACTTTAAATTTTAAGATTTTTAACATACATAACAATAATTTGTTTGAAACAAATAACAAGAAACAAAACAGATTTTGAACATTTCTCGTTTGAAGATTAGTCTACGTTTAATGATATTTATTGTCAGAAACTAATGAACAGTATCTAAGATAGTGCACACACTTTTTACTTTTACCATAGGTCAAGTTTTGCATTTGGAAAAAAAATCGAACTCGAGATTTCTATCAAACTTGACATTACGACGATTAGAGGGTGGGTTTGGGTTCTGGGTTTCGCAATTCCATAATCTCTACAGATTAAACGGCTGAAGCGATTTTCTTTAAACTTGGTATTTAAGGGTTTTGGGTGATTGTCTAAAATAGATATTTTAATCGTATTTTTAGGTCAAAAACTAACAGTATCTGCCATACAATTTTTTCTATCATCTTAATTATCTCAAAAACGGCTCTAACGATTTTGATAAAAAAAAATTGTATACACTATCTTAGGTATTGTCTACATTTTGGCCAAAACATTTTTTAAATATTTTGTTATTAACGGTACCTGTCATACAACCATTTTCGTAATTTTGAACATCCTCATAAGCGGCTCGACGTATTTCGATCAAAATTTGTATATAGGAGTAGGAGATCCTTTAAATTATAAATAACTAGCGGACATAGCGAATTTCGTCTCGCCCCAAATTTAACGCTTTCATATAAACTCTAGAGCTACAACAATCCAGAGAGAGTTCACATTTCAATGTGATTCGTTTGGATGGAATAAAATTAGTAGAGAGTGATATGATTAACAATATTTTACGATTCGTTTTCCGACGACAAAGGAAACAAAGAAGACGGGTTGCCAACTCGCAAACAGGCAACGTATAGCTGACCGTGCGAAAAGCAGAGACATTCGAGACTTATTCCACAGACTTACAACGATTGGCCTTGCGATTTATTAATTGTCATCGCTAAGGTCAATCAAACGTGGAACTGAATCTGCTTGAATTCGAATGGTAGATTGAAGTTGGAATAATCGAAATTCGTGCGCGATAATGACGATTTCTCCTTTGAATTTGCCGTAGTTGATCATTGCTGGAATCACCGCAACATGATTATGATCGATCCCACCTTTAGCTGGAAAATATGCTTCGCTGTTCCTGGCACACCAAACGAGTTAAGAAATTTCGTCGTATAGTTGTTCGCTTCATCCTCTTCGGTCATCTTTTCAACGGATTTGCACAAATACAATTCTCTTTGTATCATTTTTGCAATGCCGGGGACACTTTACTTTGGAGATGTGTTTATCCTTCGATGCTAAAATTTGCCGGTAATTATATCAATCTAATCGAGGCATCGACAGGAATTTGGGCACTACCAAGCGCTAGCAGCTGGCTCGAGAATTCAGCAGCCGATGGGTCGTTCTGCAATGTGAATCTCATTTTTGTGGTCAGTATCAACTTCTTGACATGCCGCCACAAGGACGACGATTATAGGCATGCATTAAGTTCATTGGAGGAAGTAGATTTTAAGATAACAGCAAGCGTTTGACGAAAACTTCCGGAGAGCAACATCATATACCCACCAAATAATATCGAACCACCTCGTAAATCCTTCATTATGCGGCCAACTGCCTCTAAACCTCGCTTATGCGCCATCGTGCAGTCATGCCAAATCATTGCTTTACATTCCCGAATCAATTTCGCTACGGCCTAATTCTTGGTCATTGTGTACGTCATTGACTAGTCAACAGTGAGAGGATTCATCGCCAGCTTCAAAGCGGAGTGTGTAGTTCGATCGCCGTCAAGCAGTGTGGCAGCAATGCCATAGATGCAATAGGATGCAACAGGCAACGAAATTTGAGATATTGGCTGAATTTTTGCCAGAATCAACTGAATGACGAATGTCTAGCATGTCCCACCGGGAGCATTGAGAAAGTAAGTGCGATTGCGGAATAGTATTCTTAAGCAGCGCGATTCAAGCTTTCCTTTACTACTGGTCGTCTTCTAATAACTTTTTGTCGAATTCGAGGTGGTGATTGTGCAGGGCAAACCTGTGCAATATAGGCACGTCTCCATTCAACTCTGCTCTGCGGTCCTCTTGCATTTGATTATCACGGACATTCTGACTAATTATTGTAAGACGTAGCCGTCTTCCAAGGTTTGATCCTCCCTAAAAAACAACACAGATTGGGGGTGGCCGTAGCGCCATAGTTGTGTGTACGCCTGTCAACCTCATGGTCACATGTTCGATCCCTGCCGTAGTCAATGTCCTCTAATTTTTCCATTAAAAACTCATTATAAAAATAAATGGCATACAATTAGTTGCTGGTTTACTCATTACATGCTGTTTAGGCATAGAACTAACAACATGTGATTGAGTAAAACTAGTATACCTATAAAATATGATAAAGAATAAGATAATGACGCGAACTATAAGGGATATATATAAATAAGACACTGACATTTCTCCGCATTAGTTCAGACGCCATCCCTGGGGATAAAATCTGAGACAAAAACCACCTACAGCCTCAGAACATCGCCCCACACATCTTTCCTATCATTCTTTCTCTCCCTTAACCTCACGCCCGCGCTGTGTTGAAACATATAAAGGTTAGTATAATCCCTTGAGCGCGTGCAGATTATAAAAAAAAAGTCGTTTTAATCCCTTTCAAAAGTAATTATTGAATGAATGTTTCGCAATGAATGCAGCAACCTAATCGGATAACCTCACTTTTAACACTTTTTTTATTTTCTGAAATCAATAACAATGATCGAATTGATAATATAGCATTGAATTTCAATTGATCGTAATGCTCGTACCGTTTGCGGTGCGGATGTGATGCGCGATATACGACTATGCGGTATGAGTGTAGTAATACGCAAAACTCGAATCAATCGCAGCAATAAAAATAGGACATTTGCGGAATAGAAAATGACAATGTGAAAATGACACCTGTCAATCTATCGATTTATGGTATTGATCTCAGCACAGCATCATCTATTATATATCTCGGTAACTTATATACCCAAAATACACGCAAAACGTCTTTTATCACAATGAATTTCACAATTATCCGAAATCTTCCAAGCTTGACAATGAATTTTGCACCTATAAATCGTCCAAAAAATCCATGGGATTTTTTTTGTTAAATCTGAGGAAATCCATAGAACATTCAAGAAAGTTCAACAAAATAAAATATCAAAATCCATTTAATGTGAATCAAATGCTATAGTTGTGTGCATACACGCTGGCTATAATTGTGTGCATAAATGCGGCAACGAAGCCAAACCAAAATGGAGTGTGTGTATACAAAACACATTATTTATTCTAATAAAGCAATAAACAAACATGTAGGTGACATTTTTCTTCACAACTCCGGTTCTAGACATCGGACATCAAACAGTTTTCTTATATGTGCTCTCCACACATGTCATAAGATCTCATAAAAAATTAATTCAAATCAGTCGAGACGAAAAAATGAAATTCGCTCACAAATACATATAATTTGGATTGTGCTTTCTATATATAAAATAGAATACTGAATACCAACATTTTCGAAAAATATTTTTTTCGATCTTCGACAAAAAAAAATTGAAAATGCAATATGTATTTCGAAAACGGGTCGATGATTTTTTTAAAATTTTGTTTTTAAGTTTATATTATTTAATATTTAAAATGTACCAAGTTTTTTAGGAAATAAAAATTAAGTAAGAATCGACTTTGAAAATACATTTATATTCTTAATAGAAACCTTTTGCATACGATGTGATCGAACATAAGAGTAAGTGTGTGCGATTCATTCGTGCATTTTATTTTTATCAAAATCGTTAGAGCCGTTTTCGAGATAATTAAGATGGACGAAAAAATTTTATGGCAAGTATCGTTATTTTTGGGCCTAAAAAACGATTTAAAAACCTATTTGAGGGAATCGCCTAAAACCCTTAAGTACCAAGTTTGAAAAAAATCACTTCAGCGGTTTAGGCTGTAGATTGTTCTACAAACAGACAGGCGGAATTACGGGACCCAATTTTCTTTCGCGGCGCCAAGCCAATAATATCTAAGGGTAAATCGATTTTGATAACAAAATAAACAACTTTTATCTTAACTTCCCATAGTTCGATTTATAAATTGTATTGTCAGAATTAGATAGGATTTCATATATCATACTATCACTATCATAATTGTTACTTGCGATTTAAAATATATAGGTACTATGATAAGTTGTGGATTCATACAAAAATAGAACTCGAGATTTTTTCAAACTTGACATTACGATGAAAGCGAAGACGTATACATTCAGTCTCGCAATTCTGTTTGTCTGCCCAAGCGGGTGGATGGATTTTATTCTTTTAGTTTTTTTAAATTCATTTCTATTTATTATTAACTTATAACTATCTTAAAACAAGACAAAAATGTTTAAAACTAGGCTAATTATCAATAACTTACAACTAATTTACTGGCCCTTTACGGGCGCTCTAAGATAAACTATACCTTTTAATACGTCTTTGTCAAATACGTCTGTGTCTTTCGACCTAAAAACAATTTTAAATAATTCTAATTATTTTATTTTAATTTAACCAGAAAACTTATTGAAAAAAAACTCGGTATCAAATATTAATTTAAATTTTTACTTATAAACTACCAAAAGCTAGACTAAAAATAATTAAAACTAGATACAACTTATTTATAATAACAACAAATAACTTAAACTTCTTAAGATACCTATAAATACCTAAAACTACTTAAATCTACTTAAAAACTAGAACAGCCACAGCAGCATTTTTCGTTTTTAAAATGTTTGTTTGTATATTTTGTACACGCATGCAGTAACACAGAGAAATGTAACTCAAGTTCGGTAAATATATATATATAAGGGGTTTTCACGATCTGATGTATCTGGTCTTGTATCATTGCAAAAGTGTAGCATTTTTTTGCACTACAACAACAAACTATACTGAATGTCAAAGTCTTACACTTTCACACTTTTACAATACCCTAACCCTATTGTAACAGAAAAATACAAGGGTGTATGATTTTTTTAACACAAACTAAGCCTTTTTCAGAACAAATGTGAAACTAGCATTCCCATAAAATTTGACAACGAAATAAATAAAATAATGCGAATTATAAGGGACATATATAAATAAGACACGGTAATTCTCTCCGCATTAGTTCAGCCGCCATCCCTGGAGATAAATCTGAGGCAACAACCAGCTCTAGTCCCAGAACATCGCGCCACACATCTTTCCTATCCTTCTTTTTCCTCTTCCACCGGATGCCCGCGCCGTGTTAAGAAAAACATATAAAGGGTATTCATAATCGAGCGCGTGCAAAGTTATAAAAAAAAAAAAAAAAAAAAAAAAACAGATTTTGACATTTGCTTCAGTATTATTACAGATTAGTAAATGTGTGTTCACAGTCTGTTGTAAACAAATTTAATCTTACAATTATACAAGACTTATTACGTCGGATAGTGAATACCCCTATAAATACGAGTACTTGTTCTCAGTATCGATGTGCCAATGTGCTGTTTTTTTCTTTTTTTCAAGGGATTTGTTAGCACTTATGCATCTTTCAACATCTGCTAAATAAGGCGAGCAAACAAGCAGATGTTCTAATATAGTTGTCAGCTCCTTAAAATGACAGTATATGGTTCAGGTTCAGACAGATATTGAACAATTTTTTTGAGAGTTTATTTGACCAGAATTTTGTGCTGGCAAAAATCGTAGGAGATACAAATTTGCCAAACCTACGCTGTTATTAATTTATGCAATTTTTCAAAGTCAATTTGTAAGAAAGTCTCAAAAGAAGGCAAAAGATCTTCGCTTTCCCATTGAAATCGTTGTTGTAAGTACATGACTAGTTTATCGCTAACATTTTCACGGAACTCATCGCTTTACAACCATGGATTTCGCGAGTTGACCTTGACGCATATTTCTTTATTCAACTCTATATTACGCAGGAACTTATTATCGACAGTAATCACAATTTTGTTTTGTAACTTACTAACGAAACCAGTTGGAATTCGCAGTCTTTTGCATCAATCTTTAATGATTCTGCCTGAATTTTGTTTTTAGACTTTAAGGAAAGAATAAAATATCAGCTAAAAGCAATTCTATGTACATTTTCAGTATATGTCAGAAAAGATTAATATCCCCTTATCTGCTTATCACTATTCCTTTGAAAATAAAGGTTTTTCCAATAAGAGGTGTTATTTTGATATTCAAAGAAAAATGGCATTTTTGGAGATAAATGATCGGATGTTTATTTCATAATAAAGAGGAAGGTATGCCGTTAATAATGGAACACAACATCAGCCAAATGGCCGCCAAGACCACGCTTACAGGACCATATCCTTTTCATGAAATTTTCCATAACCAAATCGCAAAGTGGCTGCCCTATGTCCTCGATAGCCTCACGAATTTCATCTTTGAGGTCTTGAATCGACGCTGGGCTGTTGGCGTAGACCTTATCTTTCACGTGGCCCCAAAGGAAGAAGTCGCAAGGTGTTAAATCACAAGATCTCGGTGGCCAATTGTGATCACCTCTTCGAGATATAACACGGTCCGGAAACTTTTCCCGTAAAAGATCGATGGTTTCATTGCTTGTGTGGCACGTAGTGCCGTCTTGTTGAAAGTAAACGTTGTCCAGATCAATACCATCCAATTCAGGCCATAAAAAATCATTAATCATCTCTCGATAGCGCAATCCATTGACCGTAACTGTTGCTCCAGCCTCATTTTCGAAAAAGTAAGGTCCAATGACCCCGCGGGACCATAAACCGCACCAAACAGTCACGCGTTGAGGATGGCGAGGCTTTTCAACAATAACTCTTGGGTTTTCCGAGCCCCAGATGCGACAGTTTTGCTTGTTGACGTAGCCTCCGAGGTGGAAATGGGCCTCATCAGTCAAGATGATTTTTCGATGAAATTCCGGTTCATTTTCATGCATTTCAAGGACCCAATCAGCAAAGACACGACGTTGTTGATGATCAGCCGGCTTGAGTTCTTGTGTTAACTGAACTTTATAAGCCTTAAGACCCAAGTCTTTATGCAAAATACGGTGTAATGACGTTTGTGGAATGCCTAATTCCAAAGAACGACGAGGAATGGACAAACCTGGGTTTTCTTCAACACTTTGGGCTACAACAGCAATATTCTCAGTTGTTCTTGAGCGACGTGCACGGGTTTTATTCTTCACATCACTAACTTGTCCCAACAGCTCGAATTTGTCCACCAATTTCTGTATTGCGGTCCGACAAGGTGCTTCACGACGACCCAAAAATGTTTTAGTTTTACGAACCGTCTCTGCCAAATTTTCACCATTTTTATAGTGAATTTTAATAATTTCAATGCGTTGTTGAAGCGTGTATCGTTCCATTTTTATTAATAGCGTAGTTTTTACTTGTCAAATGTCAAAAAATGACAGCTTCAAAAGTGACAGCTACCGAAATAGCGGGCTATTCAAAATAACACCTCTTATTGGAAAACCCGTTACAATGCAATGGGTCGAAAAATAATTGAAATAGTTGAAATAGTGCGCACTAGCTGAAATATATATTGCCACAACGCACTTGAAATACATATATTAGGCAACAACACTAGTTCCAATTTAATTTCCAATTCTATTTTCTGTAGTTCCATTGATCGAATGGCTGAGACACAAAAAATATAAAATTCCAATCATAGTTGAAAGTCTATCTATTTTGGAAAAGAAATGGTTATATAGTTGAAAGCTAATTTTAGCAGTGTGCAGCACACAAAATCGTCATTAATGGTATTTCAGAACAATTTTCAAAAAATTCGTCTTTTGAAATTTGCAATGCCATTAGATTCCCCGCTGCTTACAGTGGTTCCGTCAGTCCAAATTAAAACATTTTTTCAGAAAAACGTCATATACGAAATCGTGGCCAAAAAGGTCTTCCATTGCACACAAATGTGAATTCCCCTTACTTCTTGCCCTTCTCGCCATCAAAACTCCCAGTTGCCGGCCACTCAGTGTACTTGTGTAAAAGCAGTATAACTGTCAATCCGAACAAAAATATACAATACACTGAAATTTAACAAGTTAATTATACATACAAGTAGTCACCTATACAGCTGCAGTCTTGAATCAGCTGTTCCTCTAATTCCCAAACGAATATACCCCCATCTAATAGTTTTTGTGTAATTTGAGATTGGCCTCATTCAATAACCGTAATAATAATATTACCTCAGAGTGCGGGTTATGTAAAAAAAAGGATAAAGAATAGCTAATTATAGCGTGCAGTGCAAAATAGTAATTACCAGAAAACAGAACAAATACCACTTAAAACAGTCCCTGCTTATACTTAATTTCCATAAGTCTATGTAAGTCGACCAAGAGATCGACTTTATATGTTATTATGCTGTTCAGAGCGCCACCAGAATTGGTTCTCTTCCTTCGTCCTATCCCTTTGGTCCCGATCGGACACAGTCCTACTAATACGAATGCGCTCTTCTCCACCTTGGGCGATGACGTCTCGACCATAGAGGAGTCGCCTATCTACAGTTTTCCGGCTGAAGCGGTATGAACGGAACCACCATTCTATCCTGTATCAGCCCTCTACTGTCTAAAAAGAGGAATGCATTGGGAGGGATGTAGCCACTTAGCCGCATATTCTCAAAGTATTCGTTATTTGAGTAATACGCCCCAAAAATTAAGCTGATGCTTGAGGAGATCGTTCTTGCAATGTGACCGCGAATCAGCTCCGTTGTATAGAACCTGGTTGGAATAATATCGTTTGTACTCCCACTCTGGAGTTCTGTGTAATCCAAGGCAACGTCTAAGACATTGCCCCTCAAACACCCGAATCTTTTCCATTTGAAATGGGCTAACATTGGCCTGATTCATATTGTGTTTACGGTTATACGCCCACACATTTTTTTTTTATTTCTTTTTTTTTAAGGCCAAAAATTACGGTAAGTTTTTTTTGGCCAAAAATCTAAAGGGGCTTCAACGATTTTTATTTATTTATTTTTATTTTGATAAATAATTCTGAATTCCATCAAGCACCTCAAAGAACTGATTATGGAGGAAATGAAACACTTAATAAAATGTGGAGGGAAGTTAATGTGTATTCCACAATTTTTCAATATTAGCATGGTCACACAAAAAAATCTTTTATACGGTTCCTTGTTCCTCTCCAACTAATATAGAATTCAGAACATACCCAATAAAAATAATTAATAAAAGTTAAGAAGCTGAAACTACTGACTCTATACTCTGACAAATTCTTTAGCGTGCTTATTTACGTGTTTCAATGTTTTTATTTTTTTTTTTTTTAACTTCCTTATAATTTTTTGACTATTGCTTTTTGCATTTTTTATGTTTTATAACTGTTTGCATTAAGCAAATAACCTAAAGAAGTGAGGCGTTATTGTATGTGCCCAGCTCATTGAGCCTGCTCATGTAATTTTTTAAAATTTGTTGTTCTTTGAATTCAATATTCAATAATCAATAGTCAATAATACTGATGGAAACTAATTGGAGCATTTATTTTTATGGACCCCGTTACGTTCACCTTCCTCAGGTAATTGGCCTTTTTGATGGCTTCAGCTGAGTTTACATCGACGCTGAGCACCAACAATTATTGCTCCTTGCCCTTCACCTTGCTACTTAGTACCCATCATGTTACACAATTTAGCCCTTTTATTCTTGGGGTTCAATTAGTGCCAGCGTCTTCTTGTCTTTCTGGCCAGTGCTCCTTGGAGGAACATGGTGATTGTATGCATTTTGCGTATCTCGCCTATAGATTAGTATATACATATTAATAAGTTCCTAACAAAATATTTTTTCTTAAGAAATTAGTTTTTCCACTATACAAACTGATTGTTTGGATTTTGATATGCCCAATGTACTTATATTTTTGTATAAGTAATGTTAATAAAACTGTAGATATGTTTGACAGTCTAATTTATTATGGCAAGTAATGTGTGTCTCCTAAACGAAGCCAACAAAAGATGATACAGTTTGGTACACAATTAGATTCTTTTTGGTCTCGAATTTTAATACGTACAAACATACCTACCTACACACTTTGAAACACATCCTTTACCTCCTGCAACTCAATCCGTCTATCTTGAGTTTCTTCCTAGCTCTAAACCATTCCCATTTGGCATCCTCATTTCCTCACTACAATGATGTGAAGTGTTCTTTTGATTTCTTGATACTTTGTGATTTCTACATATATCTTTTCACTCGGGATCTCGTCAGTGTATCCACCTTTTTTTGTTATCGTATTGTTTTACTTTCATGTGGGAAAAAATCACTTGACGGAAATATAACAAGAGTACAAGTGGGGCACACAACTTTACAAGACGTCATCGTCATCCTAGTCCTGACGTTGTAGTCGACTATATATCTATACTATATGCGATACGATGAGAAAAGGAAGCAACGGACAAAGATCATGTTAAAAAAAATAAATGCAAGGACATAGAGGCAAGCACAAATCGCATTATTATGTCAAATGAATGGTTCCTAAGGAGTGGGTGTATATTTTTTGTATATTGTGTGTGAGTGTGACAATGGGAAGCATGACGAAGCTTTTGACTAGGTATACAGTGAAAAAGAGTTCGCTTCAAATTAAGATTTTTTTTTTTATTTTCATCATGGATTTTTTTGTCCTTTGCTTGCAGTCATAGCTGGTTGTTATTTTACATCCAGGATCCAACGTTATATGGTAAATTGTAATGAGTTGTTTTATTGTTTTGTTTCATTTAGCTGGGCATATCCTTAACGATTACATTATTACAAATAATGCTCTATATGGTAATTAAGTTGCTTTCTTGTTTTATATTTCGTGTATGTGAACATTTTCTGACAATTAGTATTGTTCAAGTGCTCTTGTCTGTTGATTTTTTATATAAAATAATTTTCTTAATTAACATTGGGATTTTACTATGCTGTGTACTTCTAAGTAGGTTAAAAATGTGCCATTCAGCATATTTTATAAATTTTTAATAAATTTATTAAAACAATGAGAAGAACGCATAACGCGTTCAGATCAAAAAAATTTCATTGATGTACCTAGCAAAGGTATATATATAAAGCCAACGAACGAGCAGTGGTGGTTGACCGCAAAAAATAACCAAAATTTACAGATTTATATCGTCACAATGTATAAAAACTAAAATGAGCTTCTAAAATTTCACTGTTGATAGTGGCCTTGTACTCATTCTTTAACTCGATTAACGCCAGACGTTATTGTAAAGATGATAGGTATGCTTCACATAATATCGCAAATGATTACCGTCTGCACGACCTCGTTTTGACGATTAAATATTCACGTACAAATTGGCAAACGCTATCGTAATAATGGGTTATCTATTTTTCGGTTTCAAAAGTAAACGTAAATATTGTTTTTCATAATATTTCTTTTTTATTATAAAGTTTGAACGTTTACATTATGTGTGAAACACTACATCATTTAAATAACCACCACGCGAATTGTTGCAAGCATCGATAATTTTGAGCTTACTTTCGACCACGTTTTTGACACATATTGGGCGGTATCTCAGCCATAACTTGACGAATGTTGGTTTTCAAGTGCTCAAGAGTTAAAAGTTTATCTGGATAAGCACGGTCTTTCGCGTAGACCCACGAAAAAAGTCCAGCGGTTTCAAATCGCATGATCTTGGTGGCCAGTTGACATCGCCACGACGAGAAATTACTCGGCCAGGAAATGTCTCTTGCAATAAAGCCATATTCGCTCGAGTTGTGTGGCATGTGGCACCGTCTTGTTGAAACCATATATCCTCCAAGTCGTATTCTTCAATAGCAGGCAAAATAAAGTCGGTTATGATATGACCATAACGCTCCGCATTGACGGTGACAGTCGTTCCATCGTCGTTTCCGAAGAAGTAAGGTCCAATCACACCTCCTGACAAAAGAGCGCCCCAAACAGTGATTTTTGTGGATGTAATGGCCTCTCTTCAATCCTTGAGGATTCTCAGAACCCCAAATACGACAATTTTGTTTATTAACATACCCACCGAGTGAGAAATGTGCTTCGTCGCTGAACAAAATTTTGTTCGAAAAATCGCCATCCACAGCCTGTTGTTCAAGCACCCAATCGACGTATTTACGAAGTTGTGAATGGTCAGCTGTCTTCAGTTGATGTGTGAGCTGGACTTATATGGATGTAGGTGTAGATCAAAATTCAAAATACACCATTATGTGCCGTAAGACAGTCCTAATTCCTGAGAACGACGAGGAATCGACACATTCGGGTCTTCGGCAACACTTTCACTTACAGCAGCGATATTTTCCGTGGTACGAGCGAAACGATGATGCACAGGCCTTACAAAATCTGTAACCAATCCAGTCTCTTCAAATTTCTTCACAATTTTGCCAATTGCTTGCGTAGTTGGACGATTATGTAAACCATAATCTATTCTTAAAGCCCGATATGTGGCTGTGGCAGAATCACAATTTTTGTAGTAGGTTTTTACAATTTGTATGCGTTGTGCGATAGTTAAGCGATCTATTTTCGTAAATATCAGACTTTCAACTGAAAAAAAAATTGGCTTAACAACTTAGTTTGACAGATGTCGAATTCCAGCCCTATACTTTTGAAACCACGAAATGGATAACCCTTTATTTTAACGATAACTAAAGAGTTATTGTCTTGTACAGAATTTCTAACTCATGTAAATCTTTTTCATGATTGTAAATTTGTAAGCGGGCTTGGCTATTACATGTTTATCATTTTTTATCTTTCAAACATAAAATTAAATTTTTCGGTGTTTAATTTTTAATTTAATTTAATTCTTTTTTAGGCAGGTGCAACCAACTTCGAAATATAAAGGAATGTGGATATATACAGTGATTAATAAGAATTCAAATACTAATTTGTACAAATAGCTATTTCATATACACCAAAAGCATACAATGTTCGTTAGCTCTATTTAAACAAGGGTGACCTCTGACAATTAACTTAAAATATATTCATAAAAATATTTAAAGAAAATATGCGTCTGCCTGGCGACTTTAGATAACCTAAGTGGAGCAACGGAGTCAGGCTTAACGCTTAATACGAGAAAAGAAAATTTAACTCCTTTCGGGTCATAGCATTCGTTTTGACGATTATAGTTTTAAAAATTACGGAACTACCCTCTGATATTTTATCGAGTATTACAAAAAAAAAAAACAAATCACATTTGTTTTGAAAACAAATCGAAGGCCAATACAAGACTTTCAAAAGCCAATGTGGAAAAATGGAAAATGATTATCTTCTCTGATTAGATCTAAGTTTAATTTAAATGGATATGAAGATTTTCGTAAGTTACAGGGGCCAAACGGCGAACTCCTAAGTTTTGACGGCGGATTACAAATTTTCTTATTTTTCCTATTTATATATTAGTTTTTTTATTTTTTCTTATATTGCTTTGTGATTACATACTTATAATTAATAATTATTTTCACAATTAAAAATAAAATATCATTAGACCATGGGTTTTGTACTGCCGGATTCACAAGTAAATCTTATAATTACGTCAACCTCACTGAACCCGCACAAGTCATAATAACCTCATAACTAGAGGTGAACTCGGTTCTGTGCATTTTGACGTATTCTGTTAAAAACGTCACAACTTGTGAGCCTCATAAAAACAATGATCTGCTTCTTGGCATAACTTACGTATTTGCAACTTTTTAACAACTTACGTATTTATCTGTCAACCAAAAGGAAAAAAACATGGAATTGAGTTTGACTTTGATACATTTTTTGATCAAGAAATAACAAATATGAATTTTTACACACATTATTAAAACTGTATAATATAAATAATTTTTTCGTTTTCAAAAACCTTTGTGCTGGGACGTTATCCACGAACTAAGGCCGCATGCTGACCAAGCCCTTTACTGCCCTTTGCCATTCGAGTATGATTACAATTTTTTTTATTTTTTTTTATTTTTTAAAGTCGATTACATATCTTCAAAATAGTTTCTTTGAGTGCTTTATTTTCTAGCCCATGGTTCTCATCACGAATGCGTATGGAATTACAATTACATTTTACCTTTTACCAATTACATTATACCATTCCTCTAAACAGTCTCCAGAAATGTATAGCCTATATCTGCCGACTTTTAGTGAAGATCAGAGGATGATCGATTCGTTTTCCATCCATAAATGTTCAATGTACGGATAAAGAAATTAGCTTAATAATGGCTAACTTCAACATACGAGTAAGTTTACTACTAATGAAAAAAATATAGCATAGGTTTTCTAATAGATTTAATATAAAAGGAATCATCGGAGCCATCAAACAATCAAATTTGTGTAGGTTATTTAAATTCGAATCTTGAATACAACCCCAGGGTAGGTGTACTGGCCCGGGGCTAGACAGGCTGTACAAAATAAATTTGTTTTCGATAATGAGATTAGATTGTTTCCCGAGCAGCCAGTAAATATGTAAACGGTGATTTTTTAAGAGCTTGGTTTTTGAAAATTCAAAAAAACACAGAAACTTGCAAAAAGTGAATGAAATTTTTATTTGGATCGATAAATCAATTTCTGCCATTTACTTTTTAAAAATAATTTCACTTAAATGTTGCCCGCTTCTACGCTTCAGGTGACCCATTCTGAAGGTCCAATTTTGGCAAACTTTTTCACACATTTCGGCCGGAATCTCATCAATGACGCGTTCAATGTTGGCTTCCACGGCAGCAATCGTGTTTGGCTTGTCCCCATAGACAATAGACATAACATAACCCCACAAAAAATAGTCTAACGGGGTCAAATCAAATGATCTTGGTGGCCAATTGACTGCGCCAAAACGTGAGATCAACTGCTCACCAAATTCGCCT
This sequence comes from Philhelius pedissequus, assembly GCA_910595825.1. Classification (NCBI taxonomy): domain Eukaryota; kingdom Metazoa; phylum Arthropoda; class Insecta; order Diptera; family Syrphidae; genus Philhelius; species Philhelius pedissequus. The sequence continues at coordinate 100,114,561 of OU343160.1, forward strand.
CTCAATTGATGCATGGTTTCGCGTGCAGTGTGGCATGTGGCACCGTCCTGTTGGAACCACATGTCGACCGAGTTCAATTCTTGCATTTTCGGCAAAAAAAAATCTGTTATCATCGAACGGTACCTTTCTCCATTGACCGATGATGCCGCCTGCCCATAAACCGCACCAAAAAGTGCATTTTTCGGGATGCATTGGTAGCTGCTGAATTGCCTCTGGCTGCTCTTCACTCCAAATACGGCAATTCTGCTTATTCACGTATCCATTTAGCCAAAAATGAGCCTCATCGCTGAAGACAATTTTGCAATTTTACAATTTTTCACAGAGCACGAATTTTGATAATAAATTTCAATAATTTGCAAACGTTGTTCAGGCGTAAGTCTATTCATGATGAAATGGCAAAAAATACTGAATCGAAATGTCAAATGTTCGTGGAATTTGTCATGTGTGATCTGTCAAAAATATAAACGTCAAAAACCAAGTAGCAAAAAAATCACCCGTTATATCTCAGTTTATTATTTAACTCTTCGCATTTCTTTTTTCATACGGTTTCCTATTTAATTTCACGACCAGAGTCGTTCCGAGATATGTTGTGGTGGCCCTATGGGACACCGGGAACTTTCCCGGGGCGTTTCGATTTAAGGGGCGTTTTTTTATTCAGGAAAAAGTTGAAAGAAGCACAGAAGAAAAGTTGTGGCGATGATGTTTTAAAAAAATTTGAGATTAAAAACTTTAATGTTATTTTTGACAAAATTATTATGGCTATTGAAAAGCGTTTTGCACAACATAAAGATTTTTATGGAAACGTTGAATGTATCGATCCACGAACGTTTAAAAAAATTTGCCGAAAATGGTGTTCAAAATAAGGCTTTGGACAAAATATGTGACTGCACCAATACAAAAGACGAAGACGTACGTGATGAACTTTTATCCGTTGCCCGTGTATTTTCTTCCGTTGCTCTAAAATCAAAAACGAAAGTGGACGATAATGATGTTGGAATTTGGCATTGGGATCAATTGTCCGACGAAGAAGATTTACTTTGCAAAATTGATTAATCAGCTCCATTGAAAACAAACATATTGAAGCTTGCAATTTTTGCGTCGGCTGTGTTTATAAATTAATAGTTGATTATAGAATGTTTTCTTTGAAATATAAAAATGTATTCAAAATTTATAAATTTCTGCTTACCTTACCGATGACACAGGTAAAATGTGAAAGGAGTGTATTTAAATTATGAAGAATAGATTAAGATCAACCATGGGCAATGAAAATTTGGAGGCGTAAATGTTTATATGTGTTAAAACTAGCTGAACCGGAGAACTTCGTTCCGCCTAAGTTCATTTATGTTAAAAAATAATTATTCCGAGCATGCACAATACTATTTCATGTAATGCCGTCGATTAAAATTCTTTATTTTAAAGTTTTATTGAATACAATAAAAATAATTAAATTAACAATGTCTATGTTTTTGAGTGAAATCAAAATGATTGGCGTGTCGGCCAGACTTACGCTTTTTTACTGAAGTGCTTTATGGTACACAACATTTTTAGTTTTATTTTCAGGTGCGTACACGTACAAAGCGGTAGGTTTGCCGATACGTGAGCAAGCCACATATAATTGATCACGTGAGAAACATGGGAATACGAGATTGATGCCACAAACATCCAGTCATTGTCCCTGCGACCTTTTGAAGACGCTTAAACACGTATGGCAAATCGTTCGGAATAAGCGGAATCCTTGGAATGAGATAATCTGCGCCTTTGAATTTTTCCCACAAAATCGTGGCTTCAATTAGATTTGATTTGATGTTCACAATCAAACGCTGTCCGTTACAAAGTCGATTTTCAACTTTAAATTGTATGGCGGAAAGCCCAGAATATCCAAAGAATTCAAAAATTCTGCGGGATCTTTCTTGGTTTCGTTTTCATCCATCACGGAGTCCACCGATTTGAATAAATGTAACTCACCGGCGATTTGATTTTGAATGATGAAATTCAAATGTTCGATATCCTTGTTTTTCGCAGCCAAAATCGCTCGTAAGCTCAGCCAATCATGGTTAATTTTTTTGATTTAATATTTTTTTAATTTTATTTGACCGCACGCAAAAGCAAGTACCTACAATTCAATTTGAATGACGAAACGAAAAGGACACCTCATATTCCTTCCTTTGGCCAACACGAACCCATCAATCCCAAAATTTTGAAATTGGGTTACCAATTTTCCTGAAAAATTTCGCGAATTTTCATCCAGAGCATCCTATATGCCCTTCCTAGGGCCAAAAGTCCTAAATCGTGAACAGATCTTCCTCTATTTTCCTATGACCTTTCTTGAGCCAATACGAATTTATCAAAGCCTAAATATTGAAAATCGAAGAAACCATATTCTCGAGATATGCACTAAAAAAGGAGGATGATCCCTGATTTCAAATTTTTCTGGAAAATTCGGGATCTTCCTACAGTGTCCTATGTCCTTCCTTGGGTCATAAATTCATAAAGCTCAAAATTATGAAAATCGAAATATCCTTTCTCGAGTTATGCGTGCATAAACGAACGACATTTCCCTTATATGATATCCTTCAAGAAAAGTACCATTATAGAAAAACAATGTGAAAGTAGTTCCGAATACAGTAGGCTTTTACAGTAATATAATATGGATTCCTTTTAAGATATATGTGTAATTAAGAACCTATATTTGTTAATAAAATTAGTTTTTGAATTATTTTTGGTATAATTGTTTTAAAAATGGATTTTTTATTTCATGAAAAGGAGAAGGGAATGTTTTTTATTTTAAATCCCGGTAGCAAATTTGCTCCCACCACGCTCCTGAGCAATAGGAACTTGAACCGTATTAACAAATACCGGTAATCTATTAATTTTCTTATACGTTAAATCCACATGGACTGATATTAATTCCTTGAACGATATCCGCCATGTTTTGGCCCACTGCCCACTGCTGGTATTGCAGTGTTGTTAGCAAACGTGGCTACGATAGTTTTTCCTATTTGAGATATATCACGTGTAAGTATAATAGGTACTGTAGACTGTAGTACTATTTCTTTGAAATCTGAATAATAATAATTTCCATGTTCTACTCAAAAATATATTCTCTAAGTATACTCTAAGACTCGTAAAAAGTGATTCAGGCAGAATTTATTTTAATTCAAAATGTAAGCCATCATGCCACACCTTATCAACTGTTAGTTTTGGGGCTAAAAATTGATTCGAAAATCTATTTAAGGTAATCAATGGCTATCTGAAAACCAAGTTTGAAGAAAATCGTTTTAGCCGTTTACGCTGTATATCGGTGTACAGACAGACAGAGAGACAGGCAGACGAACGGAATTGCGGGACCCACTTTTTTGGTATTCCCTATCATCGTAATGTCAACTTCCATTAAAATATTGAATTCGATTTGCACAACTGGATCGCAACGAACTTGCTCTTGTAGCTAACAACTTTAAAGTAAGTTAACATTGACTTATTACAAAGCTGATCTAAGTAAGATAACCATGGATGGAACCTAGGTATGTAAATATGTACTTATATAAAAATTAAAATGAAGGATGTAGGTGCTTGTAGGTAGCTTATGCATATAATTATATATGATAGGTGCAATATACCTAATAGTCAAGTGATTTTTAAAACTATGTTATTTGTTACATACCAATAACGTGTTCTCCCTAATACACCCACAACGTATTATATTCTCCGCATTTTGTTTTTCACAGATTATGACACTGAAATCGTCAATCATAATTGTTAAACTATTTCTTAAAAAGCACAATAAACTTTGTAATATAAAGAAAAAGAAACAAGGAGCTGAGATTAAATTTTTGTATAAGTACTTTAATTCAAGAGTGTTATTTAACAGCATAAATATTAAAATGTAGTAATGGTATTTATAGAAAATATAATGCATGTATGTTAAAGTAATATTGTTATATAAGCAAAAATATATAAATATTATGTGTAAAAGTGTATTTGTTAAAGTATGTTGATTATACACTAATTCAATTTAACACGCTCCTTATCAACTTGATTTACAAATTTGTCAAATAGTATTAAATTTCAAAATATTTATACAATGTTCATGTTTTACTTTAGATAAACCTTTCGTTAAAATGTCTGCAGCCATATTATTGGTGGAAACGTATTGTATTTCAATTCTTCCTTCTATCTGCATGGCTCGAGTATAGTGATACCTTATATCTACGTGCTTTGATCTCTCATGACGAACTGAGTCCTTATAAAACTTGATTACACTCTGGTTATCACAATGAATAGTCGTACGACCATTAATGAGATGATAAACTTCTAGTTCCTTTAGCATCAACCTTCTCTGAACAATTTCCTTCGTAACCTCTGAGAGTGCCATGTATTCCGCTTCCATTATAGACCTTTGGCTATAATGTTTACATATCCTGTACAAGACTTCCGATCATCACGGTCACTACCCCAGTCTGAGTCCACATATTCATAAAGAGGTTGTTCTGACTTCTCATATAATATTTTGTAGTCTAAGGTACCTTTCATGTAGCGCAATGCCCGCTTTGCTGCAGTCCAATGATATTTTCCTGGATTCGCACAAAACTTGCTCAGGGTACTAGCTACAAAGGCAATATCCGGTCTGGTTGCGTTTGCCAGATATATGAGACTTCCTAAGAGTCCTCTATATTTGTATTTTCCCATTTCCGCTTGCTCTGAAAAATATTTTTGAGATAATTTTTTAGTTAATAAGTGATTAGAGTCTATTGGTGATTGTGATGATTTCGCTTCTTTCATTCCAAATTTGTCAATGAGCTTTTCAATATGATGTTTCTGGTGAATGTAAATACTTCCTGTTGGATTCCTCCTTATCACTTGGATTCCCAAAATGTCATTGATATCACCTAAGTCCTTCATCTCGAACTTTTTCGCAAGTAACTTTTTAGTTTCAATTAATAGTGGTAAATTATCAGATGCAACCATTAAATCATCTACATACACGACAATAACAACTTTAGTATTATTTTCCATATTGACATATAAACAGGCGCCTGCAATTGATTAATTGAGACCGATATCTTTTAAGTACGCATTTAACTTGAGGTGCCACTCACGGCCCGACTATTTTAGTCCATACAAAGGTTTATTACGTTTGCATACCTTATTCTGTCCATGCTAAATTCCAGGTTGTCTTGGCTGTTCTATATATACTCGTACTTCATCATGAAGTTCTGCTTGGACATAAGCAGTTGTAACTTCCGCAAACTGTCCTCAGCACATATTGCAAATAGTGTTCTGATAGTTTCATATCGTGAGACCGGTGCAAATATCTCACTATAATCAAAACCTGCCGTTTGTTCACACCCTCTAGCAACGAGTCTAGCTTTGTATCGTTCGTTAATGCCATCATCCAATTTCTTTACGCTTAAAACCCATCGGTTAGACAAAATTTTCTTATTTTGCGGGCGATCAATCAAAGTCCACGTATTATTATTTTGGAGTGCTGTTATCTCAATTTCCATTGCATCTATCCACTTTTTTCTATCTGGACTTAGGATAGCCTCTTCAAAAGATAAAGGATTGTTATATATGGAATTCACTGATAAATTTACCTCATTTGCATTATGCTTGCAAGTTCTTGGAATTTTCGTCGCACCACCATCAGCCTCCATATCTAACTACATAAATCTTTTGGAACCTAGCTTACAAGTTGTTTGGATTAATATTCTCAAAAAATCTTACATCACGTCGCTTTACTACACCTTTGGTCTTTGAATCCCAATGCCGATATGCTTTTACCTACAAGAATATTCTCTTTACCTTTAGGGTCTAGTTTCGTTTTTCCTGGTCCCTTTACCAACGCGACCGCTTTGCATCCGAATGATCTCATGAAGTTCACGTTCGGTTTCCTACCCATCCAAACTTCTAAAGGAGTTTGATATCCTTAAACGCTGGTGGGACATCGCTTTCGAATAAAAACTGCGGTGTTAATTACTTCTGCCCATAAATTCTTGGGCAAATTTAAGTTCATAAGCATACAACGAACCATTTCGGCCAGCGTTCGATTTGCTCTTTCGGCGATACCATTTTGTTGGGGTGTGTAGGATCTGGTTAATTGCCGTTTTATTCCTTGTAAATCTAGAAATTCGGAAAACTCACTTGACGTATATTTCGTCCCATTGTCACACCTACATCGTTTTCTTTTCCATGTGCATTTTATATTTTTTAAATTTTTCACAGACTACGCTTTTGGATTTCATAAAATCGACCTCAATAACACGTGATTTTTCGTCAATAAATATGATAAAATATTTGGCACCGCTGAACGACTATACACTAAAAGGGCCGCAAACATCAGAATGGACAGTTCCAAGAATTTCATTTTCGCTTGTCTCAGATTTTTGGAATGGCGACTGCGAAATTTTTCCTTTACTACATACAACGCACTGAAAATCACAATTACCCAAATTGTCATTTAAACCGATAACCAAATTATTATTCTTAAGTCTCTTTAAATCATTGGAATTGAGATGGCCAAATCTCTGATGCCATCTAACGAGACCACTTTCTGGAATTGATTTGTTTTCGCACACATTAGTTTCTTCTTTCATTGGATATGTTTAGCTTATTTTTCTTATATGCTTTAAAAATGCATTGTTGCCTACTGTTCATTACAATTGCTGTATTTCGAACAAAACTTACTGAAAACCCATTATCCGTTACTTTTGGGACAGATATCAAATTAAGTCGAAGGTGTGGTATATACAATACATCCATCAACTTTACTGTTGAATCTCTGTTTATGTGTAGCATTACTGTTCCATGCCCATGTACAATGATTGTTTCATTACCTGCTGTCTTGATTATCTGTTTATCTCTGTTATACCACTGTACAAACTTGTTCGAATCACTGTACATATGTGAACTTGCTCCACTATCCAAACACCACTCATAGTTATTTAGTGTTTCTACTTTTGTATGTTGGCATGTTAACATTGCGGCTTCTGATGCTTTTTCACTCTTGGACCAGTTATTTCCATACCTTTTCACTCTACAATCTTTTGCTCTGTGCCCATGTTTACCGCATTTGTAACAATTACCATCAAATCTTTTTACTGTTCTTCGTATAAAATTTTTATTGTTTCCTCCGTTATATGTCTTCTTCGTTCCTTTATTTTTCTCATCTATTAGAAGAGCATTTTCTGTTGATGTTTCCTCCTTTACTTGATGGCCTCTTCGCTCCTCTTCTTCAAGAAATTGTGTTTTCAGGGCTTTTAATTCTGGATGTTGGTCGCGAGTTTCGATTGCTATACAAACATTTTCAAAGTCTTCGGGTATTGAATTTAATAACATTATACTTATCAATTCTTTAGGTAATGATATGCCAGCTTCTTCCAACGCATCGCTTGCACTTTGAAAATTTCTCACGGAGTCTTCTTTTTATTTTTCATCTGAAATAAACGACGGTATAGAACAACTTTTCTAGCTGGACCTTTTGAAATATGGGTTCCTTCTAGGAGTGTCCATTCTTCTGCTGCTGACGTGCACTTCTTTATATAAACCAATTGATTTCCTTTTACACCTAAGAAAATAATCGCCAATGCCTTAGAGTTCTTCACCGCCCACGTATTAAGTTTCTTAACTTCGCTTTCTTCAGGCTTTATCTCAGTTCCATATACATATCCCCATAAGTCGTTACATACCAGAACACTCCGCATGTGGAGTTTCTAGAATTCATAATTCCGCTTGTCCAGCTTCTCGATAAAATTGGTATTGGCGATGTTCATTTTTTTTTAAAATAAAGCGATACCGAAAATTAAGATTAATTAAATTTAATAATGTAAAGAATTTTAAACTAAGCTTATTTGAGTTCGAGCACTCTGGGCCCATAACCTGTTAAACTATTTCTTAAAAAGCAAAATAAACTTTATAATATGAAGAAAAAGAAACTCGGATCTGAGATTAAATTTTTGTATAAGTACTTTAATTCAAGAGTGTAACTTATAAACAGCATAAATATTAAAATCTAGTAACGGTATTTATAGAAAATATAATGCATGTACGTATGTTAAAGTAGTATTGTTATATAAGCAAAATATGTAAATATTATGTGTAAAAATGTATTTGTTAAAGCATGTTGATTATATACTAATTCAATTTAACAATAATCATCTTATCTAACCAATTGGTCAAAGAAAATTATATGCTGTCCAATTGTCCATTAATTATTTGTTTTGGGGAAACAAAATTCCGGCCGTAAACTCTAGCTTCCCGAGTATGTTCCTGCAAATTAAGTAGATATGGCCAATGGCTTATGGACATCAGAGAACAGAAACGAACTTCTTATGCAAGGATCTGATCTGGGGGTAAAGGTGGGGCGATAGTTGTGCGCTCGCCTGTCAACCTCGTGGTTGCAGGTTCGATTCCTGCCGTTGTCTATGTCTTCTTATATTCCATTTAAAACCAATTCTCAAAATTGTCATAAAATAAGTTGCTGCTCTCCTCATCACATGCTGTTAAGTCATAACACTAACAACATGTGATTGAGTAAACTAGCATACCCATAAGATATGACAACGAAATAAATAAAAAATAATGCGAATTATAAGGGACATAAAAAAATAAGACATGGTAATTCTCCGCATTAGTTCAGCCGCCATCCCTGGAGATAAATCTGAGACAACAACCAGCTCTAATCTCAGAACATCGCGCTACACATCTTTCATATTCTTCTTTCTCTTCTTCCACAGGATGCCAGCGCTGTGTTAAGAAAAAAACATATAAAGGGTATTATTCATAATCACTTGAGCGCGTGCAAAGTTATAAAAAAAAAAAAAGGATAGGCACAGAAGATGCCGTATTGGACGAAGCCCACTACATAGTCGAAGATCCGCAAGAGAAGCTGGAGGGTGTGGCGGTGCTTTCCAACAAGTGTACAAGGCAAATGCTAGCATTTGCTCGAATCATGACCTGGAGAGCAGAGCTCTGGTTCACCACTTCTACCTCCGGCACAATATTATGCAATGACTATCTGAGAACCTTGGTTTTAACGGGTTTAATGATAAAGATATGGCAAACACTATAATCGCCCAGCGAAATGGGTCCATCAGTTCCCTACTAATTACGAAGACTGAGCTCCAGCTCATTTTCTATTCATTAAAGAAAATCAGTAGGAGTCGATTGTATTTTCAGAGCTATGAACTGAACTTGCTGTACCCTTCACTGAATAAATCACTGCATGTCGTTCCACTAATGATTTGATGTATTCAGCTATAAAATCCATTGGAGACGATATTTCCCACTGTGATGGTTGATGAAGATGGTGATGATGATGATGATGATAGACATGATGTTGACTCTTGCCTGAATCCAAACATGGAAAAAATTAGCCAAAAAAAAACAACAAGCTAAATGTTATGGAAAAAACAGATTCTAGGGACAACAAAAATAAACCAATATAAAATCGTTTCAAAAGAATTAAATTTAAAAATAATTTTCCGGCTCTTAAGTTGTGTAAAATTAATTATGAACAGAATATACCAGCTACTTTCGTATAAAGTTAATTTTTCATAGTTGTTTGTATATGCCGTTGTCTACGTCTGTTTTATTACTTTTTTGTGGTGCTTTTAATTTCCGTCTGTTTTATATTTACCGCAAAATGAAAGCTTAATTAAAAACAATGCACATTTGTGGTGACATCGAATGGAACGTATGTATGTATGTAGTTGCGGTACCTACTCGTGTACAGGTTGTCTGTAAAGGTACAATCCAATATTTAAAAAAAAAAATAGGTAAATTATATAGATCCTTACATAAAATTGACTTATACATACATGTATGTTTGTGCATACATATAAGATGTCGTTTTATATTAAAAAGCTTGTGCCACGATCAAGGAATTTAGCAGTAGAGACGTATGTATGTAGATAAATACTTTATAGGCGTCATATTCCTTATTATAATCAAGGCCAGGTGCTTATACCCAGTGTGACCAATTTAGCATTTTCCTGCTAAATTTAGCAGAAAAAGTTTGCTTTTAGCATTTATTTTTTTTTAAATCCTGCCGGCAGTTTTTTAGCAGGAAATCTTGCAGGTTTCATATTTCTCAAACTTAAAACAAGATATTACCTACTTTAAAAGATAACACTCAACAAACATAAATGAGTTTCAATCGTGAACTCCACAAAATTTACGAATTTTTCATCAAGTAAACTTCTTTTCTGTTAAATAAAGGCTTGCGGATTTATAAGCAACCATTAAAAGATTTATTTAAAGATAAAAACATGAATTCTGTACTTATTTCCAAAATTGAATCGCAATGGAACAACATAAATCTACATAAATAAATGGGAGAATATTAAAAATACTGTTGAATTTTGGTGCAAGGTAAATAGGCTTACCGATGCATCCAATCAAAAACCTTACAAAGAGTTGTCAAACTTTGTCAATTCGTTTTTAGTTATGCCTATATCAAATGTTAAAGTTGAAAGAGTGTTAAGATTTATGAAACTTGTAAAGGATCAACGAATGAATCGAATGAAAATTGATATGTTTCATAGTACCCTGTTTATCCGAGATTAAAAAAGTTGTAATGTCTTCATTATGGCCTAAATAATATAATTTTACCGTAAAACAAGAACAAAAAACCAGTGATATTTTTGAAGATACTTTAAATGAAGCAGAAACCTTTTGCAGTAAAAAAATTATACAAATACCTTTTACTTAATTACATTAACAAATTTTGATACCTGATTTCTTTTGTTGCGAAATGGATTAATAACTAAGGTTGTTTCCTTTTTACTTGCGATTATAGATAATAAATATAAGGCAAGTTATGCATTCGTCGAAAAAAAAGTTTCGAGATAACAATCAAACATGACAAGACGAAAAAAGATGATCTAAAAATTATGTCCGTCTGTATAAATGTCTAAAACGGTACTTTCCATAGGACTTTTTTTTTATTTCGACTATCTCCTAAATCGCTAGACCGATTCTTTCGAAATTTCACACATATATAGGTTTAGGTTGCCAATTTATACTGCGTACTAATATTTTAAATTAATATTTTTTTGTATTTTTAAAAGCATTTAAAAAAAAAATTAAATGCGCAATAATTTTTTTTTTTCAAAATTATAGTTATATGTATTTGTTGAAAAACCTATGAATTGTCGTTTTTTTTTTTTTATTTTTTTTTAAAAGTTTCTAAGAAAAAACTTTTTTTCCCAAAAACCCCTCAACAGATTCTTAATTTTTTTTTCTCATAAATTTAAATTTATACTAGAAATAAAATGGCGTACTTTTTATTGAGATGAAATTAGTTTAAGTATTTATTTCAGAATTTTGAATTATTTTTTCTTTGATTAAGCCGATTTAATCTTTATATTATTTAATATTTAATATTGTCATACCAATTTTCTTTTAGAAAAAAATTAAAGAAACTTTGTATTTAAAAAATAAAGTAAAGAACGACTTTAAAAATATATTTAGATTTCAAATAGAAGTCTTTTGCATACGAATTGATCGAACATAAGAGCAAGTTCGTGCGATCCAGTCGTGCATTTTGTTTAAATAAACTTAACAAAATAAACAACTTCTTTTTTGTGTTTGATTAGTTATTCCAACATAACGGGTACGCCATCTAACGTTTTTTTTTTTCAACTAGCGCTTATTTCGTGAATGGTACGAGAAACATCTAGTTCATGTCTGATTTGACAGATAATTAGTTTTATCCTTCCGCTGAACGAATGTGGTTCTGTGTACGCTTGAACAACGCTCGCTAAGTGGGCCTGCGATCGCCTTAGAGAAGATGCCGATTTTGCCAAAAAAAATCATCTTTTCAGATGAAGCTCATTTTGATCTTGGCGGGTATGTAAACAAGCAAAATTGTCGCATTTGGGGCACAGAATACATTGAAAAGCCGATACACCCAAAACGAGTCACTGTTTGGTGCGGATTTTGGTCCAGAGGTATAATTCGAAAATGAGCAAGGAGTGGCCGTTATAGTCAATGGCGGTCGTTATCGGGCCATGTTGAACGAATTTTTGTTCACAAAAATTGAAGATGAGGATATTGGCAATATTTGGTTTCAACAGGACGGCGCTACGTGCCACACAGCCGAAGCTACACTCGATGTCTTGCGCCCATTTTCAAAAAAAAAAAGTTATTTGGCGGACCCTATACTAAAGTAAAAAAAAACTACAGAAAAATATACACTCGGTATTTTAACCGTCACCCTAAGACAAGTTGGATTGTTTCAGGCATATACCTATTTACGTTTTCTTGCGCTCTAGTTACAGGATTTTCAGCAATGTTTGTTTTTTCTAAAAAAACTAGCATTTTTACTTTCGATTATAGATACTGGAAGGCAAGTTATGCATTCTTCGAAAAAAAAAGTTTTGAGATACTCGTAACAATCAAATATTACATTATGATGATAGTGAAGAAGAAAAAAGATGGTCTAAAAATTCTGTGCGTCTGTATGTCTGTTTGTCTGTCAGTCTATCAGTATGTTAGTCTGTTAGTCTGTCAGTCTGTCATTCTGTCAGTCTGTATGTATAACGAGCTACAGCCTAAGCGGCTTAAGCGATTACCTTCAAATTTGATATGTGTGATTTTGTTTGGCCTTTCTCAGAGAGGAAATTGAAATTTTATTTTTAGGCCTAAAAATAAAGGTACCTGCCAATGACATTGAAGGAAAATCTTATTTTTCCCAAAAACGGGTCCAACGATTTTGATAAAATAATTTTGAGAATTTTTTGCTGGTAATAGCTATCATTTGATATGAAACAAGCTTACGGGAAAGGTCTATTGACGGTACCTTTCATATAACGGCTTTTTTAATTTTTGGCTTTCTTGGTGATGGTGCGTTGGATTTCTGTAAAATTTTATATCTGAGAAGATCTAAGTAGCTTAATTAATTTTGCATATCAAAATTTTGAATAACTATTTTTTTTAAATTAAAATTAATTATTGAATTTTTTTCTTTTGAAAAATCAATACTTTTAAAACTAATCAGAAAAAATTAAATTTTATATTCACGTGTACATTAATAGTCTCTAATAAATTGCATACAAAAATTTAAGAAACAAATTGTATTCAAAAAACGAAAATTAAAAAAACAGGATTTCATCAAAACCCGTCCTACACTTTTCGAGATACTTTTTTATACAATTTTCGTTGATCAGTGGCATATAATGGCGTTCTTCGTTTTTTCGGAAAACCGATTAAAGTGATGGTCTTGGCAGTTTAAATAAGTTTAAAAAACGATTTCTCCCACATATACACCATTCACTTTCATTATATTCGTATGTACTTGTATATATTTATATTATTACCCTCCTAATAATTACAATCCATTTAAATATACATTTGTAGGTTGGTACCTCTGTAACTATTCCTTGAATGATGCATTCGACAATTCATTATACTACGAATCAAGGTAATTACCTTAGTATTACCTACATGGGCTTTAAATCTACATAGGATAACTATATATACGCTAGCTACCTAACAACAGCGTCATTGAGTAACACTTAGGTTGTTAGCTACAAGAGTAAGTTTGTACGATCCAGTCGTGCATTTTATTTTTTTAAATTATTATTATATGTATTTGCTGAATACCTATGAATTGGCGTTTTTGAATTTTTTTTTCATATTTCTTCAAAAAGTTTAAAAAAAATAACTTTTTTCCCAAAAACCGCTACACAGTTTTAATTTTTTTTTTCATAAATTCAAATTTATCCAAGAAATAAAATGACTTACTTTTTTTTTAGCTCAAATTAGTGTAACAATTTATTTCAGAATTTTGAATGATTTTTTCTTTGATTTAATCTTTTGTTTTTAAGTTTATATTATTAAATTTTTAAGATTGTCATACTAATTTTTTTTAGTAAAAAATTAAAGAAATTTTGGACATATAAAAAATTAAAATTCATAATTAAATTATAGCTATGTGATGATATATAATGTCTAAATAAAATAAATCAAGTAGGGTAATTGTGAACAGGGGTAATTGTAAACATACTTTATTCTATAAAAACCGTTTATATTTCTAAGCATGCAATAACATTATATTTCCAGTACACTGACACGTGGAAGGAGATACATATCAAAGAGTATTTTGCGTTTTGTTCATTTGCGTGGTTGATTAATCTTTCCCTGTTTTACAGTTTTTTGCTGTTTACTTAAGTTGCTTAAAAACAAATAAAGGTGATCAAAGTAAGTTAAATTTTATGTTTAAAGCAGTCAAAAACATCTATTAATGCATGCCATATGTTTTTATTTTTTTTAATGACAACATTTTAAAGTTTTTTTTTTTTTTTTTTTTTTTTAAACGGATGCGCGCACTAAAGGGGTTTTGACTACCCTTAAAATGAACAAGCACAGTGCGAGCGTTAGGAAAGTAGGGAAGGATGCAAGAGGAGATACCGATGTACATTGGTTTTGAATTTCTGAATATCAAAATGGGAGGGGAAAATAGAGCCGGGTAAAGTATTCCACATTCGCGTTGTACGGCTAAAGAAAGAATCTCTGTACTTGACAGTACGTCCGAAGTTGGGCTCAAGGGTAAACTGATGAGCATTCCTAGAAGCGCGAGTATTACGGTTGAAAAATTTAAGGGGAGGAATGCAACTGGCTATTTCGCTGGAACAATGTTTATAAAAATAGCGATAAAATAGTGAGAGACATATAACATTTCGACGATGTTCTAGAGATGTAAATGTTTCCACTATAGTTCTATCGCCAATCATTCTTAGAGCTCTATTTTGAATTCTATCCAAAAGATTCAAATGAGTTCTGGGAGCTCCTGCCCAAATGTGCGAGTTATACTCCAGCTTTGGACGAATGAAGGCCTTATAGATTACAGCCAGATCAGACGGGGTGAAGAATTTCTTGCACCTTCGAAGAAAGCCCAAACACTTTGCAGCGTTTTTGGCGACATCAAATATGTGTTCATTCCACAAGAGGTGGTCTGTGATGCACATGCCGAGGACTGAAAGCTGATCGGTTTCTTCAATGCAAGTGCCGCTCATGGATAGCGGCATGGGGGGTGGGTTCTGCTTTAACGACAGAAGACAGCACTGAGTTTTTGAAGCATTAAATTCTACACGGTTTTTAATTCCCCATTGGACAATGCTGTCAAGATCAGAATTTAATGAGCTTATCATACGCTGCAGTTCCAGTTGCACATCCGAAAAACAAGGAGGTGCATCTAAAAACGAATATGAAAAGCTGAGAGTACTATCGTCAGCAAAACAATTAAGTGGATTAGAAGTTCCAGATAAGAGATCATTAATAAAAATGAGAAAGAGGGTCGGATACAATACGGAGCCCTGGGGCACACCAGCATTTATTTTGTGAATATCAGACTTGAAACCGTCCAATACAACTTGTATTGAACGGTCCGAAAGGTAATTTCTAATCCAACGAAGAAGACATTCATCGATACCAAATGCACGCATTTTCGATAGGAGAGCTTGATGCCAAACTCTATCAAATGCTTTTGAAATATCAAGCGCAATAATCTTACTTTCTCCAAAACGATGTAAAGATTTGTGCCACTGTTCGGTGAGATATACCATCAAATCACCAGTGGACCTATTGCTACGAAAGCCATACTGCCGGTCATTAAGGAGCTTTCGTTCTTCAAGATATTTCTTGAGCTGATAATTAATCAGCGTTTCCATGACCTTGGAAAGAAGGGACGTAAGTGCAATTGGACGGTAATTAGATGGTGAAGAAGATGCGCCTTTTTTATGGACAGGCTGGACAAATGCTGTTTTCCATCCACTCGGAAAGAGACCTGTAGAATAGGACAGATAGAAAAGCTTACGCAGTGGTTTTGCCAGCGTTGAAGAACACCTCTTCAAAACGATGGGAGGGATACTATCCGGGCCAGCGGATTTGTTTATGTCAAGATCTTTGAGGACTCTAGCAACTGCACGAGTGCGAAAGAAGATTCGTCCCATAAAATCATTTACGCTCTCAAGTACTGGAGGAGTCATAACACTTTCTGACAGCGTCGAATTAACAGCGAACTGCGCTGCAAGCAAATTGGCTTTTTCGCGAGAACTGACAAAAGGGGTGTCATTAAAGACGAGCGTTGGAACCGAAGAAGAAGTTGAATTTCGAATAGTTTTTACAAATGACCAAAAATTCTTACTACCTTTGGGACATTGTAGTATTTTTTGCCTTAATTTTTGGTCATGCAAAAATTTGGTTCTACGAATGTGAACGTTGCAAGTCTTTCTAGCTTGTTGAAACTTTTTCCGGTATTCCTCAGTGGGGTTGGCTTTATAATTCCGGAAACTGACTTCTCTATCTCTAATAACCTCTTTACAGCTTGAATCAAACCATGCATTTTCCTTCGGTTTGATAGATTTCACCCTATTCGGGATAAAATTTCTCATTCCGTAAAGGATTAAATTTGTTATCATATCTACGCTGGAGTCTATGTCACTACCGAGGAAGCATAATGACCAGTTAAAGTTTCTGAAGAAATTATTGAGACCGTCCCAGTTGGCTTTCCCATATTGCCAAACGGTTCTCGTAGGTGGTTTTTCTTTAACTGAGTGTTGTTGGCATGAGAAATTTGCAGATACGACACAATGGTCTGATGTACCTAGAGGCGACAATACATTTAGCGTGTATTTATTAGGGTCAGAGGTAAGGAACAGGTCTAGAGTGTTTGCGGTTTGACCTGCAACGTCAGGTATTCGGGTTGGCTCGTCAACAATCTGAGTCAGTTGGTTTAACTCAGCAAAGACCTCAACATACCTTCCTTCGGGTGTTGTCTGGCTCGAAAAGCGGAGCCAACTAGAATTGTGTACATTAAAATCGCCCGCAATGACGATTTCAGTGTGAGGATAATGGGAAACATTTCTTTGAATGGAGTCGGACAAAGCATCAAATTCGTTAAAAGTTGAAACTCTATCCAAATTTGGGCTCCGATAAATAAAACATGTGTGTATGATGTGCTTATTTACCGTGAATTTTAACCACATGAAATTAAAATTTGTGTTTGAGCACAAGCCATATTGTGGTTGGAGTTGGTACGCTACATCATTTCTTACGTATACGGCGAGACCATGGTGGGAAAAGAATAATGGCACTAAGTTGTACCCAAACAGACGAAATTCCGATTGATCAGAATTTTCACCTATCTGGGTCTCACTCAGTGCCAAAACAGCTGGCCTATTTTTTACAGTGTGGACATACGCGGCACAAAAATTTTTCCTGAGCCCGCGAATATTGGTATAATCGACTCTAAAACTACCAACCATTTTAACATTTAAAAAACAAATAAAACACAAGTCAGACAATTTACTATAATGAATGTTTGATCTATATTCCAATTTGAACTTTTCAATAACAAATTGTCACTAGTGTTATGCCTTAGTGACAATTTATATTGATCCGCCCCTGGTTAAATAGAAAAAAACAAACAGTAATCCATCTGACGTTATACTAACCTAATCATTGCATGCACTGTGTGATAAGCTCCACACAGTACCTACAATGATCAAGCTAATACAACTGCGAGAAGTGACAAGGAAAAGGAGGAGGAAATATTTACCGCACGTTATGCTTATTTGTGTTGTTTTATTTGTTGGTTATTATTATATTTGAACACTGAATTAATATTATGGGAAGGGCGCGTTGTTATAGATTATTTTTTTTACTGATCTTATTATTGTTTTGTTATGGGCTTTTATTTTTTAATTTATATTGATTTTGGGGGTTTTGTTGGAATAAAACAAAAACAGGTAGCACAACACAAGATAGTTTTTCCGTTTTTTTTTCTTTCTATTTTTTCACTTATCGATCACTTTCGCGCATCGATGTGCAGCCGATGGTATGCTGATCGGTACCCAATTGACAGTTATTAGCTGTTTACCCATTATACCATTTTTTTCATACCATGGGTATATGTAAACACCAAAATGGTGTAAAAGTGAACATTTTGGGGTAATTGTAAACATACATTTTTAAATGTCTTTGGCGTTGACTTATTTTATATCAAAAATATGTACCGTACGTATCAACGTAAAACCACGGCTCTATCATACACATCAGATGATATTTTAAAATCAGTAGAAGATCTGTGCAACAAATACAAAACATGTCGGCAAGCCGCAGAAGCGTATACGGTGTTCCGATATCGGTTATTTATTAGCGAATCGATGCCAATATATCTCGAGGCAGAAAACTTGCACTGTCGTCAAACGTGGAAGGCACTATAGCAAGATAAGATGTCTTATTTCAAGAGCTCGTGGTGGTTACACGCCAATAATAAGGACCTCGTTGATTTTGTTGGTTTCTTCATAACGAATATTACCCTGGTTACTTCTTTCCATGAAGGCCAAGAGATGACTGGTAGCGGAGTTTCATGTCACGGCATCAAGAGCCTTCATTAAGAAAACCAGAGCACTTACCAAATGTTTTTATTCTGCCTGCTTAAGATACTGAGATCATTGTTTTCACTTACCCCGTGTTTCTAGTTTTTCGAAAAAAAGACGGTGGTGGATGTAATTATCAAATTTTATAAAAACTAATAAGCGAACGCGTTTAAAATTATTACTTTTTAATAGATTAGAGAATGCAAACATAAGCTACATCAACAAAAACTTTCAATAATGCATAGTTTAGCTATTTAGAACAATAAAAGTTGGAAAAAAAAAAGAAATAGCAAATAGTTTACAATTACCCCCCTTGACCCTACTACTACTAACTAATAGCCGTATCTATTCGATTTTTTTAAAACACTTCTTAGAGGTTATTTAATTAAGTTTGCTTAAATATTTAAATTAGCCTTACACAACGTTACTTAAATTTTTATTTATAATCGATTTCCCATTCGTACGCTAAACGCTAATAAATTCACAAATCTGCTACAATTAAATTAAAAGTGTGCATTTATACGGCTAGTTTTTGACAGGTTGAATTTTGAATGAAGAATGAATAAAAAATGAATATCTGAACAAGATAATATAACATACATATTTGAAAATATATTAGTACATATTTTTTTTTATATAATCTACACGCGCTCAAGGGATTATGAATAACCTTTAAATGTTTCAACACAGAGAGGGCCTGAGGGTGAGGTTAAGGAAGAGAAGGAATGATAGGAAAGATGCGTGGCGCGATATTCGGAGACTCTAGGTGGTTGTTGTCTTAGATTTTATCTCCAGGGATGGCGGCTGAACTAATGCAGAGAAATTTCCGTGTCTTATTTATCTATGTCCCTTATAATTCGCATTAATTTTTTTATTCTTTGTCATATTTTATCGGTATACTAGTTTTACTCAATCACATGTTGTTAGTTCTATGCCTAAACTGCATGTACTGAGTAAACCAGCAACTCATTGTATGACACTTATTTTTAGAATTGGTTTTTAATAGAAAAATAAATAGACATAAACTACGGCAGGGATCGAACCTGTGACCATGAGGTTGACAGGCGAACACACAACTATCGCGCCACGGCCACCCCCTAATTAATTAATAATTATGTACATACGTAGATATAAATATGCATTATATATATATACATATATGTAAAATAAAAAAAACATTCAAGCATCAAATTCATTGCTAGAAGAAGGGCACAAAAAGAACAAGGAACACAGGCAGTGAAATATCGCATGGTGGAGGGGAGGGCGAGACTGCAGGCATCACTGGCAATATAGGAATCAAATTTAGTGAACGCGCATATGTGTGAGCCATATATTTGTTGATTATTGACACGGTGCTCCGCGACGCACAACGTTGGAGATGTCTCAGATATGGATGAGATTTATCAAGTCAAGCTTCGGGTAGTATTGTGAAGGATCCTTTGCACATGGTATGCTACCAAACAAATATTTTTATTAAATTAAATAAAACTAAAATTCGTTTGAGATAAATATTTTAGTAAAAAAAACACAACCAAAGCGTATTCATAATTATTCGGACCTAAAGGGATGACATTATTCCTTTGTCAAAATACATTTAAGAGGGCTTTAAACAACATCTCAATGCCATAAATGGTGTTAAAGTTAAGAGACTTTTAAGTAACGTTGCTTTAATGTGGAAATTGTTTGAAGATAGGGATATTGCCCTTAAGTGTTGTTTAAAGGAATTTAAAAGTTAAGTTAGCTTTAAAATCTTATTATAAATACTGCTGTAAATGTATATTTATGGCTTGCTAAATCTTAATAGTGCCATTGGGCACGTTCACAACTTTATTCGATAAGTTATGTCGGATACTTAACTTTCCGAATATATTTGTGAACGATTCGGATAGTACAGTCAAAAGCAGTCAAAACCCAAAACAAAAATCATGTTAATTGAAGTTTGCAGTCAACTGATCTGTATATTTGTCATATCGTTAGTTCTGTCGTTCTTATCTCTTTTGAAAGTATTGACTTGAAAAAAAAATATAGTTCTGATTCTGAAAAGTAAATAAATCGGCTTCTCAATTTGGAATCAGAACCGAAACCAGAAGCACTCATTCATTCAAATATACTTAAACGTCAAACTCCTAATTTGTGCAACAAATTTATTATTTTTATTTTTTATTTTAATTATATTCATATATAAACTTTATTTGTTTATTTAGCTTAATGCAAGCAATAACGTACTTAAATCTAAACGTAAAACTAAATTTAATAAACTTAGATCTATTTTTTTTGTTTTTGCTTTGTAAAATCGGATCCTTTCGTTGCTAAATATTGCATCCCACAAGGTAGCCATCCGGATCATATTATTTTCGCCCGTAAAATCAGTGACAAAGGATTCTGAACTCTCTACGTACGCAGACGACACAAGCCCCAAGGGCTCAAAAGATTTGAAATAAAAAATTCCAAGACCTAGCTTATATTTTTTTAGAAACCAATGTTTAAATAAAAAAAACCTTATTTAAAAATTCAAAGGCTTACGAATTGCCCCAGAGTCACTTTAAATTCCATAATTCCTCTATTATACCGAATACAGTATTTAAAAAAAAAACGAATCAACCCGTATCCCAACCATATAAAAACTTTTAGTTTAGTAGGCTGCCCACAATTTCGGCTTCTCGCGTATTTTCATTAAGGTTGGCACGTGCTATATTTTTGCTCTTAGAGATAATGTCGGTTTTACGGAGTGATTTAATCTGTACCTTTTTCGGTTTTGGTAAAGACTTACCGAAAAATGTACTTCCAACATATGAAGACGTTATTCTTTTGTGGATAATCCGAAATAAACCAAAAGAATTCAAGGACTCGGTTTCGAATACTTGTGAAAAAATCAGCGACAAATTAATTAAGTTGTGGAAACTAGCGGCAATACCAGTTGTGATAGACCAGCGTTCGATTTCGAATAAAATAAAAAAATATCATGAAAAATGCCGTAATTTAATGAAATCCTACAAATCCAGAAAAGACGTAGAGTCTTATAAAAATCGTATCCATTTTTTTAAAGAAAACTCTCAGTGTATGTTTGATATCGCGATTTGCAAATGTAAGGATTTTAATTTGTGTAAATGTGAAAAACAATTCAAAGTACCGGTGAGAGAGAGAGAATATTTGACGGACCGGCGATCCCAAAGAAAAATGATTATAAGCAAAGTCGATGTCAAAGTGACAGAGCAGATTACAGAAAGCCTGCAGAGAAAAAAAGATACGACGCATTGCTAGCAAAATATGTCAGCGAATTTAATGCTTTGACACCATGGCAACATACACCTTCAACTAGTAGGGCATCAACATCTGAAGTTCAAGACGATGAAATGCTACCGCTTCCTGATCAAACTGCAAATGTAACTTTGTCATCAAGATCATTATTAGAATCTGCTTTTGACATATCTGAAACTCAAATCTGTCCAGAACATTTTAACAAACAGAAAGTAGAAAACTTATCAGCAATTGCCAAAAGTCTGGACAGATTTGGGATTTCAGATAGGGCAGCAGCTGCAATTGTTTCGGCAACTCTTCAAGATGTTGGAATGATTTCAAAGGACAATTTTACCAATGTTGTAGATAGGCAAAAAATCAGACGTGCTCGTGAAAAAGAGAGGGCATACCTATCTTCATTTTCGATGTCTTTACTAGAGCTGCAGTTTGGAATTTATCTTGAAGCCCGAAAACATAAAACCCTCATTATGACAGATAAAAGAAGGAAGGTTATTGTTGAAGAGCATTTGAGTTTAGTGAATGGGCCAGGATCTGAATACTTAGGACATCTCTCCCTTCCAAGTGGATAAGCTGAAATCGTAAGTGCAAAATTAAAAGAGTTTTTTGATGAAAAGGCGATTGACAAGGCTAACGTTGTGGTTATTGGAAGCGATGGTACTGTTGTAAGCACCGGTTCCAAGGGAGGTTGAATTCGTCGCTTGGAACTAGAGCTAGGAAGACCGTTGCAATAGTTCATATGCCAATTGCATGCAAATGAATTGACATTGAGACACTTATTTGAGCATTTTGATGGAACTACAATCGGACCACGGAGTTTTACAGGCATTTTGGGAAAAGTTGAAAGGCTGTGAGAATTTGCCAGTAGTGTTATTTCAGGCAATCCAATGTAACCTTCCAGATATATCAAACCACCATGAGACCAGCACTGAGCAACGATACTTGTTTGAAATTTGTCAAGCTTTCAGTTCAGGGATTTGTAGAGAAGGTTTAAAGAAAAGAAACCCCGGTAAGGTCTTTCACTCACGATGGCTAACAACTGGGAATCGAATTTTAAGGTTATATCTTTCAACTTTATCTCCATCCGAAAATCTGCTTTTGTTGGTCAATTTCATAATAAAAGTCTATGCCCCAATGTTGTTTAAAATAAAAACTCAACCCCAGTGTTTTAATGGTGCTCGACACCTTAAAAAGACCATAATGTTGACAAGGTACATGTCTGAAAATTTAAAATAAGTGGTTGATCCTGTTATTCAGAGTAACGGCTATTTTGGACACCTGGAAAATATTTTAATTGCAATGATTGCAGACAAAAGAGAAGCAATACGAGTTTTAGCCTTGAGAAGAGTTAAAAAAGCACGAAAACAGCGAGGAGTTTCTCCAAATTCGGTGCGGTTTTTCATTTTAAGAAAGTTCAATTTTAATGCTAAAGATTACATTGATATAATCGACTGGAATGTGGATAATTTGTGTAACCCACCAATATTGAAGTCATTAATGATTGCATTCAAGATCCTAAATTGATAGAAACTCTTATTCTGCCTCACATAAAGGGTTATCTTTGCCACACTCAAGCGACGGAGCGGTGCGTTAAGATCGTAACTGAAGCTTCGGCTGCTGTTTGTACTCCAATAATACGTAATGGATATATAAGAACAAGAATTGAATCTAGGAAATAAATGCCTCTTTTAATTCTAAAAAAGATTTCAAAATTTTGTAATATGTATTTTGTTTAACTTGTATTGTTTGCTCTTTTCAACTTGGTTTAAACTTTGTTTGTCTTAATATTTTTTCATTAATTTTGGTTAAAAATGTTCCTTTTTATTCTTAATAACAAATACTTATTTAACCTGACTTAAAAATAAATAATTTGTTGGTGAAAAATTAATTTTTTTATAAGTATTTTTTTGGGATTCATGAGATTTTTCAATGACCTTGGGGCAGTACAAGATCGCAATGTTTTTTTTCAAAATTTGTATATACCTGATATCATTATATGTTGTGACAACTTTTGGCTAGTGGCCAAAAACTGTATTTAAAAAAAACGAAACTCGAGCCACCCTAACATATACTGATATTTTTCAAGAGTAAATTCGGCATTTGGCGTTATCGGTGATAGTGAGCTCAATTTCAGGTCTTATTATCAAAACATTATTTCTGGGGCTAACACTGCTATTGGTGTAAGGAGTTTTAGGACCCTTTTGTTACGAAATCTCTGTGCACAATAATAATAATAATAATAATAATAATCGCCCAATAACTAGCTTGAACACGGTCTACAAGCTACTAACAAAAGTAATCGCAAACAGAGTATATAACCACTGCAGCAGAAATAGCATAATAACCCAAGAGCAAAAAGGCTGCAGTAAAAATTCAAAGGGATGTAAAGATCAGCTCATAATAGATACTGTAATTGTACAACAGGCCGTATAAAAAAAAGAGAAATTTGAGTATGTGCTTTATAGATTATAAAAAAGCATTCGATTCTCTACCTCATACGTACCTGATACAAATACTACGCCTCTACGAAATAAGTAATAACATCATAGACACATTAAAGCACCTCATGTCCATATGGAATGTTAAATTACATTTAGGGGCAAAATAGTCATTCAATAAATATTAAAAATGGCATAATCCAAGGTGATGCGTTCAGTCCGTTGTGATTCTGTCTAGCATTAAACTCACTAAGCAAACTAATTAAAAGATCTCAGATCGGATACGAGTTAAAAGGAGTTAGCCAAACCACAAGCGTTAACCATCTGCTGTTTGTTGATGATCTTAAACTCTATGCCTCAAACAAAGGAAAAATACATCGATTAATCAGTATTGTGAAAGCTTTTAGTGAAGACATCAGCATGGATTTCGGCTTAGCAAAATGCAAAATCATCAATTTAGTCCGAGGAAAAGTCTAAGCCACAATAGACAGATATCCAATAAATGAAAATCAGATTATCAGCGAGCTGGCCGACGGGGACAGCTATAAGTACTTAGGCATGCTTCAGTTGAAATGGTTGTGCTTAATGGAAATAAGAGAGCACCTCCAAAAAGGAATTCAGCAAAAGACTTAATTAATTTTGAGGACTAATCTGAATGCTGAAAACAAAACAAAAGCAATAAACACGTGGGCGGTACCAGTCCTAACGTACTCTTTTGGAGTGCTCAAATGGTTTAACACTGACCTTGACCAGATGGCCATGTCGGTCAGAACGCGTCTATCGAGAGCACAGTCCCATCGCCCAAAAAGTGCTATAGAACGGATGACTCTACCCCGAACCCAAGGTGGGAGGGGGATAGTCGACATTATCGCACTTCACCATCAGCAGAAGATTAGTCTAATTATTTAATGTCACTCTCATCTGAGGAACTAATAAGAGTTGTCGTCGAGGCAGACAACAGTTTTACACACCTGAACCAAGTGCAAGCCACCTACCATTGCCAGATAATGTGAAAACAACCACAGAATAGTTTGATATGTGGAAATCGAAAGCTTTACATGGAATTCACCCGAAAGATCTTGCTGAAAGCCATATAGATGTCGAAAGTTTAAATAGGTGGTTAAAAAAGGTGAGCTCTATGGAGTAACTGAAGGATTTGTTATTGCCATTCAGGATAAGGTTATACCAACCAGGAACTATAGGAAATATGTAATGAGAGAAGACATTGCTAGTAACATCTGTAGGAGATGCGGCTCGGTGAGGGTGACTATAGATCAGGTCATAGCTGGCTGTACCACCCTTTCTAGTTATGACTATACCAACAGGCATTATAATGTTGCAAAAATCCTTCACCAAGACTTGGGGTTGCGTTATAAGCTAATATCCAAGTATACACCATACTATAAATATGGACCTCCTCCTATTCTGGAAAATCTGAATGTTGTGCTATACTGAGACCGAACGATTATACAAACGAACTTCAAAAACTGTATGCAGTTACGAACGTAAAAATTAATCCAATCGTCATCTCCGTCACAGGATTCATTCCAAAAATCCTCACACAAACTCTTAAGAAAATGAATATGGAGCACAATTTGGAGCCGAGTCAAAAGGCTGTTTAACTCGCAACATGTAATATAGTAAGAAGATTCCTGCAATAAGCCGATACTTATATATAATACAATACAACATCAGAGACTAATCCCTTGGCATAGCACGGATAGGTATTTTCCAACCTCATAGAGGTTGAGAAATTGCGAAACTCTATAATAATAATAATAATAATAATAATAATAAAAATAATAATAATAATAATAATAAAACGGCTATCATCAAAATAATCCAGTATAAGTGTCATCTTAAAAAGGTTCTCGATATTTAGAACTTTGAAGGTGTTTTCCTCATTTCGCGCACATCCACAATTAGCCTGTCTTAGCACTGAGTTTTGTAGTCTATGCAGCTTATTGATATGAGTGTTTGCTGTATTTCCCCATGCGAGTATACCATACCTTAACTTAGACTCAACAATGGCATAGTAGACTTGTCGTAATACTGGAACTGTTGCATGGTACCGCAAGTGGGCTAGAGCGTATAGAGCCTTTTTAAGATCCATGCGCAGCTTGTCTATGTGGTTGCTCCATAAAAAATGGCAATCAATAATTATTCCAAGGTACTTATACGTTTCGACTAATGCAATAGTGTCCTTTGTGGTGTTTAAACAGGCATCATTACTCAAATATATTCTATTTTGTGTAGGTTTAAACTGTGGACTTCGAATGTGCATCATCTTGGTTTTTGAAGCGTTGATAACTAATCCGTTGTCATGCACCATTTTACTGGAGCATTAAACTCCTCCTGCATTATCCTCGTTGCCTCCTCCAAGGACCTGTGGCGGACCACTATAGCTGTGTCATCCGCAAAAGCAAATGGGATGCTCTGCTTAAATACGCGAAGTAGCTCGTTCGTATACAGAATGAAAAGGATTGGACCTAGCTTCGATCCCCGAGGAACTGCATATTGTACTTCCTTCTTATCACTCATCACATCCTTAATTTTAACGCAGAACATCCTGTTGTGCAGATAATCTCTTAGCCATTCAGCCAGTACACCTCGTATTCCAATCCGCCGGAGAGCTTCCAGTAAGTTGGAGTGGTTAAGAATGTCAAACGCCTTGCTGAAATCCATAAACAGGACTAAAATGTGATGTGATTTACTTAAGCTTTCATTAACACAGCTAGGGAATTCACCGAGCAATTTCCCTGTGCTTTTGTTTTTTTGGAATCCGTACTGAGTTTTGTCTATAAGAGAGTGTTTGTTAATGAAACTATGTAGTCTTGCTGCAACAACGCCTTCTAAACATTTTTCTACTACTGAAAGAATGGATATCGGCCTATAATTGCTCACCAAATTCTTAGGTCTACTCTTATAGATCGGCCTAACCACAGCAATTTTCAGCATTGACGGAATTTTTCCTTGTGTAATGATCAGGTTGAAAAATTTGCACAGTATTGGAGCAAATAACATAAGTCGATGTTTCTTCTAATATCAGCTGTTCTAATTCGATCAATTCCTGGTGCCTTATCTTCACCAAGAGAATTTAATATTTTTCGTATCTCCTGTATATTTGCATCCTTAGCAAAGATTGAGTTTACTACCCTTGCATTTATATGATTTGAACTAATAGAGCTACAGTGATGAATAATTTGCGACGTCTGTGTAGCGAAGAGTTGTGCACAAACATTGGATACTGTTCTGATATCAGCTTGAAAGTTTTTTATCAGCATTTCATCAATATCTGACTTTTTATTGTGATCGAACCCACATGTCTAAGTTAGCAGTCAAGCTACGTTCTTTGTCCGACCGCATTATTAAAATAATCAAAGCAATCCAGCCCAAATTAATCCATTTGGTTCTAAGGGGCCTTCATTGGGTTGATAATTATAACTTGCCCCCATACCTATCAACATATTTTATTCTTTACCTGCTTGCATTAAGCAGATCCATAATCTTTCCACTTGCAGATTCGCATCATCCATAAATACAAGTTGGTGTGTTATGCTTGCACTAGAAAAACACAACAACTTTTATCAATATTTCATTGTCAAATGCCGATATGACTGGCAACCAAATTTGACGTCGTACTCGGTGTAAAAGGACCGCAGCGCGTGCGGTATCTAAGGGGATAGATGAGAGGGATTATATAAAAAAAAATTATTATAAAAGTGTCATAAGACATTGGGAAATATGGCTTCAGTCGTAAATAAAAAAAAAAAATAGTCATTTATTTTTTGTGGGCTTAACACAGTTTGTTTGAAACATTTCCGTTTAGTGAATTTATGTACGCATACCTTCATTTGAAAAGAAAAACCGAATTTATAACTTTAAGCTTGATTCAAACATAATTTTTGTTTATACATAAAACTTATCCAGCTAATTTTTGTCACCCAACCCCTTTCATTGTCTGAACGCTATTGTTATTTTATAATAACGGTCTTGACAAGATTATCTTTAGTTGTGAAATTCATGTCAACATTTGGCTTATTCATATACCAAGATGCAATGTGCGCCCACTGAGACATTGCCAGCATACATTTGAAATTATATATAGCTAACTAGGAATGAGACATTAAGCTTTCTAACTATGGATACTAAAAAGATACATACTATATAAAAAAGTATTGTGGGGTATTCAAAGATAATTTTGGTTTTTAATTAAAATGCAAATGAGGGCTTTTGTCTGTGAATAGTGTGAATCATAATCTGGTGTAAGCTATGTTACATAAAATTCACCACAAACTAGTAGGTATGAAGTTAGCATTTTAAAATTAATATTAAGCTTCATTATATGTATATATGTAGGTACATATACATTTTTTTCTAAAAACTAATAGTGTGATGTATACCTACGTAAAACATTTTTAAGAAAACTAGGAAAAAATTAGTACGCCTTTATTTTGTGCTTAAGTAAAATCTTTTTTGGAGGAAGTTTAAGTTTGAAAAATAAGCTCCCTTCCTAGCATCACCAAAATGTGAACGTTAAATAGTGTTACTAAGAAAAATGTATAACTATTTATTAATTAGTATGTAGTGATATATAATTAGGAACAGATTATGTATGAAAGGGCCTAGAAGGACCTTTTAATAAATTCAAATCAAAAGGGCTGTTGAAAATGTCTAGGTCGTTTTTCAATTTCAACGAATTGATTACAGAAAAGCTAGGATGAGAATGCCCGAATTCTCATCGTTTCACTTTTCACTAGACGAAAAATATTTATTGTTTTTGTTTCGTTTTCAATTTGTAATAATCTTTATCTAACACGGCCATCCTGCAATATGCAGCGCTCTCGATACATTTTATACATTTTGTTTCTTATAAACAAAATAAATCATTTCAAATTTATAAATTAACAATTTATTTTGAATTCGATTTAATATCTCAAAAAGTTATCTATTTTGAATCAACATTAAGGATAATATTTAATTTTAAACATTAATTTATAACAAACAAAAATCAACCATTAATCAATTAAAAAAAAATAAATTGAGTTCAGGTATAATCATCACAATGATTCGCATTCCCACTTTGTTTTTAAATCTTCCAGAATCTAAAACAAAACCAATTTTCTTATTATGCAATAACAAACAATATTTTATCTTTATTAACAAAAGAAAGAAAGCATAATCAAGATTTAATACAAAAGCTTGAACATATTCACCATTGAGAACAACTACAATTTACTTTAACATTAGCTCAGAGACAATTTTTAGCTTGTCTATTGTACCAACAACTTCAAAATGGGTTTTTCCAAAATAAACCAATTAAACTTTAAGTCCTTACAATATCTCAGAGGCAATCTTAATCTTGACTATTACATAATTCAAACAAAAACTTTCAAACGAAACATATAATTACTCAAACAGATCACCAATTTCTCAAATTGGCATTTAAATAAAATTACCTTTAAATCTATTGGTCAACATCATCTTGAACAATAATAGGCCTAAGAGATTCTTGCGATGCGGTAATTAGAGTATTTGAATGTCCTTGCTTAAGCTTATACCGGTCAAAAGGTAATATTCCCACTACTTCAAATACTCCTTGGTATTGAACATTTAGCTTGGACTTCCGAATCTGATTGTTTTATAAACAGCTTTTGTTCCTATTTCTAGCCGTGTTGGCTTAGTTTTATTTCGATCAAATCTAACCTTCATTTTAGTTGCATTTTCTTTAATATTTTTATCGGCTAATTCTCTAATCGAAATTATATCATCATACTCTGGTTAAAAATTTAACTGAGAAAATAAAATCCCAACTTATGGTGTTCTGCCATTTATTCCTGTTAGTGTTTTTAAAGGTGATAACTTTGTTGTCTTATTGATTGTTGTATTCAACGTCAGTTGTATTCGACTAAGGTAAATTGTCCATTCTATGTTTATTTCAAAATTAGTTCTTAAAAGATTTGCAACCGTGTCAACATATCGTTCTACTTGACCATTTGCTCTACTTATTCCTGGAGCAATCATATGGTGTTCAATTCCATATGATAAACATACTCGTATGTCACAAGTCATCACTTGTAAAATTTGTTCCTTTGTCACTGATAATTTTTAAAGACACTCCAAATAAGGCTATAAAATCATTAATACATTGTAGTGTATATGATGCTTGTAACGTTTGCAATTGACGTAGAACTATAAATTTGGTAAATGCATCAATGATTATAAATACATAACGATTTTGGAGCAAATGGACCCATACAATCAATGCGTATAGTATGAAAAGGAATCGGTTGTTTATTAATTGGATGTAACGTTATTTGTTTTTTTCCAGATGGCCTTTTGGCTACCAAACAAGTTTCACAGGATTCTATAAATTTTCTAAGATTTCTGGCCATCGACGGCATCCAGAAATGTTCTCTCATTTTCAAAATAGTTTTTTCCCAACCTATATGGCAATTATCTTCATGGTATTTTCTAATAAGAGACAATCGACATTTTTGAGGAACGTATAACTTGTTGCCACTTTTATCTTTTCGGTATAAAAGCCCCCGACTATATAGTATACTTTGAAATACTCGTAGCTTCAGTATCTTTTTCGCTTACTTGGTTCATTATATCGATTGTCATTGAATCTGTTTGTTGTTCTACATGCAACCAGTTATCTGTTAAACTTGAAAGCCTGTAACAGATTTTAGGGGCTGGATTTCTTAGATAATCGACATGTTGAACCATTTTTCCCTTGCGATAAACTATTTCAAATTCAAAATCGTGTAGATAAATCCACCATCGTGTAATTCTTGGCATTAAATCGCGTTTATCTTGTGTAGCTTTTATTGCGTTGCAGTCAGTTACTAAAGTAAATCGAATACCTAACAAATAAGTTCTAAAATGTTTGATTGCATTAACAACAGCAAGTGTTTCCAACTCGTAACTGTGATATTTTGTCTCATAAGGCTTAGTAGCTTTACTAAAATGTGCTACTACTGTTAATTTATCTTCAATACGATGAAAAAGCACAACTCCATAACCAAGAGCAGTCGCATCTATATGTAATTCTGTTGGTAACTCAGGGTTGAAAATTGTAAAAACAGTTCTTTGCGTTAATTGTACATATAACCTAGCTTCTTCACATTCTTAGACTCCAATCAAATTTAACATTATTTTTAATAAGTCGTGTAACACAATGAGTTTTTGCACTAAACTCCGGAATAAATTTACGAAAACAACTTGCAAGACCATAAACTGTCTGACTTGTCTCACATTTGTTGGAGATGAGGCAAACATAAGTGCATGTATTTTTCTGGAACTCGGTCTTATTCACCTTCAACTGCCAAGATATTCAATTTGTAACCTGAGAAATTTGCATTTTTCAATATTCAATGAAAATCCACATTCAGTCAAAGCTTTCAATACAAGGTCAATTCGCTTTATGCCTTCTTCAACACTTGTTGATGGAATAACTAAATACATCATCCATATAAGCCAATACAATTTTACTGTTTATTTCATTCCTTAGAGCGTGATCAATTGATCGCTGGAAAACTGCAGGAGCATTTGCTAATCCAAAAGGCATTCTTAAAAATTCAAAATGACCTACAGGAGTAACAAATGCCGTCTTTTCAATTGAATCTTCAGCTATAGGAATCTGATAAAATCATGTCCAAAGACGAACAATATTT
The DNA here is from genome assembly GCA_910595825.1 of Philhelius pedissequus. Classification (NCBI taxonomy): domain Eukaryota; kingdom Metazoa; phylum Arthropoda; class Insecta; order Diptera; family Syrphidae; genus Philhelius; species Philhelius pedissequus. The sequence continues at coordinate 100,146,313 of OU343160.1, forward strand.
ATTCCCAGTTAATTGGTCTAGATGATCATCTATTCTTGGCAATGGATCATTGTCTTTAATTGTTATTTTATATTATTACATTATTATTACAAAATTCTTTATTTATTAGATTTATGAATACATATATGAATGACAAAAAAATATTCAAAAGAAAATAGAACATGGCAACAAGTGCCGTCTGTCGAAAATAATTTGACATATATTCATTAATTTGTAAATGAAAAAAAAAACTGAAAAAGAACTATTGATACATTTTTTTTTGATAATTTAAATTTTTGTACTAAATTTTTATTTGTATAACAATTTTCATTGAATATTTTGTTAAATAAATTCAAATTTACTATAAATTATATGTATTAAAGTTATAATTAAGGATGGCTAACAAAAAATTTAAAAGAAAGATTACAGGTCAAAACTATTTCGATATCTAAGTGCATGATCGCAAAAACTAAAAATTACTCTCCAACCATTTTTACCGTTTAAAATATCTTTGGTGTCAGAAAAAGATAAAAAGCTCTTTTGAAAGTAAAGCCTTCTCAATTCTTGCAGAATCGGACAGATAGCTACGAAGTGATAAATGTCTTCATTTTCATTTCTATTACATAGATTACAAATTGGTGAAATTTCTGGCCTGTGCGGTTTGAAGTTAAGTCCTACGATTTCAACTCTTGCTTTGAATATGGTACTAATTTGGTAGGTGGACAGATAGTTATTAAAGTAATTTCTATTACCTAAGGAGTGGTTCAGTTCTCTGTAAATCAGCCGACTTGAAGAGGATTGTGCGCTATGAATGCATTGTAGATAAAAATGCTCATCTACTTTTGCAATGCAGTTGTAAAATGCATCACGCCAGCATTCAATCGGCTGATTAGATATACTGAGATCCACTCCATATTTACCCGCAATATAGAACCATTCCCGAAAAGGAGGTAGGCTAAATCTCAAGGCATGCATCATTATTTTCTTTTGCAAATTCGTGTTTGGTCGCAGCATTACTTTGACTATGTAGTCAGCATTCGCTTTCAAGTTTTTTGTATAGATTTGTGGTATACCTGATTCTACATACAAAGCATAAGTAGGTGTTGTCGATGGCAGCCTAAAAATACGTTTGAAAAAGAAGCGCTGTACTCCTTCAAATTCTTCAACAAACCTGAAACCATATACTTGATTTGCGTAGCAAAGGCAGGTATTTATCGTTGCATCTAGAACTCTGAATTTGGAAGAGGAATCCACTTTTTTATTACAAAAGAACCTGCTCCACATTATATTAATAGCAGTTTTAGCAACCAGACATTTTTCTTTAATATGAGGACGTAAATCCAAATTGCTTGTTATTAAAAAACCGAGATATTTATATTGTTTCACAACTTCTATGGGGTCTGAACCAAGAAACCACTTATTTTGTGGTAAAATCCTCCTGTTTATGGATTCAAAAATCATAATTTTCGACTTACTGGTGTTAATTTGTAGATCCCATAGGTCGCAATAATTTTTAAGTCGATTAATAAGGAGCTGAAGTGAGGAAGGGGATTCAGCAAGTAAGACCAGATCGTCTGCGTAAAGCAGGATCCTTATAAGTTCGTCACCCACCCTCACTCCGCCACCTAAGATTTTAGTTACATCATCAATGAATAAGGCAAATAAAATTGGACTTAAGACACATCCTTGTGGAACACCTGTTGTGGTGTCAAAAAATTCAGACATAGTGATGCCATTATATATTGAAGAACAAGTGTTGGTTGTCAATTGCTTGTATATTCTAAGGAGCTTAGATGAAATACCAATGCTTGAAAGCTTATAAAGTAGGGAGCTTCTATTAATAGTGTCAAATGCGGCCTTAAAATCTACAAAAAACGTGTAGAGCTGCTCGTTATTGTCGACATATCGCTTAGCAATGCTAGATAGAACAAATATCTGATCAATCGTTGATAGACCTATACGAAAGCCTGCTTGACAACAACTAAGTTATTGTCAAGCAGGCTTGTTATTTTATTTAATGTGCGAAAATCGACATGCACATCTGATGTTTACCATTCTTTTTTGAAACCAATATAACAGGGCTAGCAAAAGGCGAGTAACTATCTCTTATAATATTATGTATTTTCAAATCCGAAATTATGTCCGATAGTATTTTTTTTTCTGATAGTGCCATTTTATAAGGACGATAATTTACCACTGTATCCTTCATCAGGCGAATATTAAGGCAACCTGTTCGAACTTTTTCATCCGGAAAGCCATCTATCATATAACGAGAATATTTACTTAAAATTTTGTTTAAACCGTGGATGAATCTATTTTTGAGAGGCAATTTACAATATGTTTTTTTCTTAAAGCTGATCCTTTAGAATCTGCTACTATTTATAAAGAACTATCCTTGAGTACTTCTCTTCCAATAATTAAGTCAACATCTAAATACTCTTTTCCAATAACATAAAAGGTCACCTCAAACCGAATGTCCTTGAACTCTACAAGCAATGCCAACTTTTTTGAAAGATGAATAGAATTTTGACTTATTCCTTGGACAGATTGGCTACATGGTTCCATATTTTTTATTATATTTAAAAGTGATTCTCTCATTTGAACAACCCGAACCAGAATCAAAAAGACAACCATAATGTTCATTATTTATTACTACATCCGAATAATTTGATTGACATACTTTGTTGCACGCATTAACTTTCATTTTATCCAAACGTTGCTTAGCCCAACATGAATACTCAACATGACCAGATTTCTTACAAAAATTGCAAAGGTTTTCATTTTTCTTTGTAACTTCTTTAAATTTAGTATTTGTTGATATAATATTTGGACAATTAGTCCGAATGTGGCCTAGTTTGCCGCAAGCATAACAATTGTTTTCAATTTTGATACATTTACTTGTAGATGCATAAGAACCTGCAGATCGCTTTAGTGACTCATGTGAAATTTGATTTTTAGGTTTGTGAAAACTAGACGTATTTAAGGTTTCAATACGCCTTGGAGAATAACGTATTGAGGATAAATGATCAATAAGACTCTAAAAATTGTTTGGCATAACAAACGTTAACGAATTTCTCAAACTTGAATCAGATATACAACCAATAACAATTCGAACGATCATATCTTCAGGAATTTCAAATGGTAATTGGTGAATTTGAGCAATTTTTTCCATAATAAAATCGTTGTATGAGATGGATTCACAACTTTCAAAATTCGCCACCTTCTTCAAAACTGCGACAACATTCATACCACTTGCAAAGACAGAAATTAACGACGAACGTAAGTCTACCCATTGATAATGCTGAAACCCATATTTTTCTTCCCAGTAATGCAAATTGAATTCGTTGTATAATATCGAAATCTTCTAAATTGTCTCGTTTAGCCCTTGAGTCTACATCGTCACACCATTTTTTAATGTCTACACCTGAACGATCAGGGTCGAAAACAGGAAAACCACTTATTAATTTTTGTATATCATTATCTTTGACCATTCGAATAATATCTCCTACTGCTTTTAAATTGATTAAAGTTTGCTCATCGTTCTGAACAACAACTTTCTCAACATTAGTCTCCAGACTTTTATTAATTTCCGTATTCATTTTATTTTATTTCTTTTTAAACACAGAACTGGACTGGACACAAAAATATAAGAAAAAAATAAAAAAAATAACTTATTTTTTCAATCCTGAAAAAAACTTCTTTTTTTTTACTTTAATCCTCCAAATACCTGGACTTTTTCTTCCAATTATTTCTTTAGAAAATTCTCGAACTTTTTTTTTTCAGCAACAATTCTTTCTTCAATTTTCTTTAGCAGCCCGATTATCAAAATTCTTAAATGGTTATACGTTGGCCTAGGATGTATCCCACTTCTGATGAAAAGGCATTGAAGGACCTTTTAATAAATTCAAATCACAAAGGCTGTTGAAAATGTCTAGGTCGTATTTCAATGTCAACGACTTTATTACAGAAAAGCTACGATGAGAATGCCCTAATTCTCATCGTTTCACTTTTCACTAGACGAAAAATATTTATTGTTTTTGTTTCGTTTTCAATTGGGGGTGGCCGTGGCGCGATAGTTGTGTGCTCGCCTGTCAACCTCGTGGTTGCGGGTTCGATTCCTGCCGTTGTCTATGTCTTCTTATATTCCATTAAAAACCAATTCTAAAAATTGTCATAAAATAAGTTGCTGCTTTGCTCATTACATGCTGTTTAGGCATAACACTAACAACATGTGATTGAGTAAACTAGCATACCCATAAAATATGACAACGAAATAATAAAATAATTTGAATTATAAGGGACATAAATAGATAAGACACGGTAATTCTCTCCGCATTAGCTCAGCCGCCATCCCTGGAGATAAATCTGCGACAACAACCAGCCCTAGTCTCAGAACATCGCGCCACACATCTTTCCTATCCTTCTTTCTCTTCTTCCACTGTGTGCCCACGCCGTGTTAAGAAAAACATATAGAGGGTATTCATAATCCCTTGAGCGCGTGCGAAGTTATATAAAAAAAAAAATCCTTAACGACGTTTTCAAAGCTTATAGATCTCCTAATAACTAAGTTTCAATTTGTAAATATCTTTATCTAACATGTATGTATTATGTAGACGTTGACTATGAACACATGATTTCTCTTCAAGAGTCTATTAAGCCCGGTCAGTTTATCTCAAACCAAGCACATCACATATATTATTTACTAAACTATTAAATAAACATTATATTAAAGTATGCGTTTGAATCATCACAGTTGGTACAAAAAAAAAACAAATAAAAAGTATCGATAATGTCGATGTCGTTTTTCGGAACGATTGGAGTGTTTAAAATACAACTAGAACAATTTTATATTGCAAGTAATATCGATGAAGAGGCAACGAAATAAAATGGACGACTGGATCTCACGAACTTGGTCTTATTTTCGATCACATCGTATGCAAAAGATTTCAATTAAAGATCTAAATATATTTTTAAAGTCATTTTTTACTTAATTTTTTATACAAAATTTATTTAATTTTTTTTCTAAAAAAAATTGGTATGACAATCTTAAATATTTAATAATATAAACTTAAAACCCAAAGATTAAATCGCATTAAAAAAAGAAAAAATAATTCAAAATTCTGAAATAAATACTTAAACTAATTTGAGCTAAAAAAAAAGTACGCCAACTTATTTCTTGGATTAATTTCAATTTATGAGAAAAAAATTTAAAAATCTTTTAAGCGGTTTTTGGAGAAAATAAATTTTTTTTAATTTAAAAAACGAAATCAAAAACGCCAATTCACAGGTATTCGGTAAATACATATAACTATAATTTTAAAAAATAAAAAAAAATAATGAGCAGTTTTCAAAATATAAATTTTAATTTTTTTAAATGCTTTCAAAAATACAAAAAATATTAATTGAAAATATTGGTATGCCATTGGGCAACCTAAACCTATAGATATCTGTATGAAATTTCGAAAGAATCGGTTAAGCCATTTATGAGATAGTCGAAAGCAAAAAAAAAAACGGTCCTATGAAAAGTACCGTTCTTAGAATTTTTTTTTTCAACGATATCGGTCGTACTGAAAAAGCTGCACTGATCTTTTTAAATCAAAATCCTTACAGCCGTTTTCGAGAAAAAAAACTTTAATGTAACTGTTATATGACAAGTACCGTTATTTTTTTAGATAAAAAAATTTCAATTTCCACTCTGTACAATACCTAAAAAACTCTATATACCAACTTTGAAGCAATTCGGCCCACCCGTTGGGGCTGTAGGTGTCTATACATACATACAGACAGACAGACATACAGACGGACAGAATTTTTAGACCATCTTTTTTCGTCTTCGCTATCATCGTAATGTCATGTTTGATTGTTCTCTCAAAACTTTTTTTTTCGACGAATGCATAACTTGTCTTAAAGTACCTATAATCGCAAGTAAAAAGCATTAATGCTTTGTTTGAAGTAGCATATAAATTGATGCTTATAAACTTAGTTCATTCCGTAAAAATAGATGGGGCAACATATAGCCAGTTAGTGAATTTAGCAAGCATTTCCAACCAACGACGGTATCAGAATATGCGGAAAGGTTCAAATTCTACTCAGTGAAATTTCTCTCTGATGCGAGCTTACGACAGAAAACGACACAGCAGCGTTCAGGAATAAATTCGTGATAGTCAAGTCACGTATTGTTTTGATGTAAACGCCATTTTACGGCATTTACGTTAAAATTTCCATACAATTTACTCAAATTGCTTTAACGTACGTCCTATTATCCGACAATGTACTCTATTCAACTTTAAATGTATGTTCAGTATTGTCTTGTCTTACGTGCATACAAAATGTTTACTATTAAATCCTAAGCACGTACGCCATTAACAAGAAAAATATTTTATTTCAATTTGCCGTAACCCTGCGCGTACACAATTAATTTTTATTTTTGATTTTATTTTAGCAATTATAGCAGAAATTTTTATTTCTTCGTTCAGTGGGCAAATCATTTCATGAAATCTTATTGATAATCAGATTGCCAAGCAAGATAAAGATGGGAAGCTTTCGTACATTTTGCCCTCCAAAACCCATTTCTTTACACTGTTGTATTTGTAAATTTAACTTTAAATCCATGGAATACCAACTCAACCCATCAAGATACACATGTAAAGCTAAAAAGAGACGTCAAATTATTTCTTCATTTATTTCCATAGAGATGGTAAAAAATAAATCCAGAAATCGATTTCGTAAAATAATTCATTTCATGAAATTTGTGGTCTGCATTAGAAATTTCCATTGCATGTTCGATTTTATGAAATAATTTATTGCTTGTGGAGGCGCAGAGTAAGTGCATATGATTTTATTGTAACAGTTTGTTCACTGTATTTTTTGACTGCAAAAAATTTGACTAATGACCCTGTTAAAGTGTGCATTTACCGTTAGCGTAGAGAGTTTAACAATGCAGTTAGCCAACGCGATCGGTGTCTGAGTTTTAAAGCTGAAGAAACACCTAATCAGTGAAATTGCAGAGCTTAATAAACATAAAGATAACAAAATATTCAGGAGACCAAAAAAGACGTCGACAGAAAAACCTGGGAGCCAAAAAATTTCATAATTTGTTTTGCCCTCCAAAGTGTTTGCTCGTTTCCAAAATTGAATCTTTCTTCATACAACTACAAACGAAAACTAAGTGTTTGTAATTGTAACTTGACAGTTGTCCCGCCATCAAAAACCTAAAAATAACAAACTGCTACATTTGGAGTGAAGTACAAAGTGGCCGTTCTGGTGACTGATTAAAATATTACATCAAGTCTTGAGAGAGCATCCTCTTGTGAAAATTTTGACATTATGGACTGATTCTAGTGTCCCACAAAATAAGAACAAAATTTTGTCAATGGCATTTAATATTTTTCTCCACCAGTCACACAACTTGAGAGTCATATTTCAAAAATGTTCAGTTCCAGCTCCCAGACATTCACTTATACAGGAGGTTGAATCTCTTCATAGTGCAATAGACATCCATCTTAAGAATATTGATATACATAGTCAATGCAACTTAAAAACAAGCGCTATGAGTAGGTAAATCTTAAATTAATTCAGTTGCAACCATCAGATATCAAAGCGTACTCTGCCAAAGCAAGTCACTTAAATTTTTCAGAAATGCCCTTTCAAAAATAAAATGTTTAAATACGAAAATCTTTCAAGACAAATGCTAGAGACGTTAATTATAAATTGATTTAATTGATTAAAAATCCTACTAAGCCCACTTTGGAAACACCGAAGAACTTATGTGATCAAAAGCTTAATACAATTCAGAGAACCCAAAATATATTAAAGGACAAAATTAATGATATACAAAGTTTGTATCCTTACATATCATCAGAGAATAGAAAATATTTTGAAGCTCTTTTTAATCAACTGTAATAATAATTTTATTATGTTATTCTTTTTATTATTTTACTGAGTTATTATTCTTGTTATAAACAAAAATGTATAAATGTGTCATTGGCCAATATTCATAGTCACATTTTAAGCTCCTCAACACAAGGTAAATTTAAATCGCTTGTGTAATTTACTAAAAAAGATGATAGCAGAATTCAAAAATTCTGAAGTTGGAAATTATCTTGAAAGCTTGACAGCAGGAAAAGAATCCAACTACTCACTCTGGAAAGGTGTTAAAGTAACGAAGAAACCAAAACTCCCAGCGCCTCCGATTAAGAATGATCAAAACGAATGGGCAAAAAGCGACAAACAGAAAGCAAACGTTTTCGCGGATTACCTGGAGAACACATTTAAACCTTTTGATGGACAAGTACTCAACAAAAATTTAAATATAAGTTCTAACTCAAGCGAAAATTACATTACAAGAAATGTTACCCTTGCCGAATTAAGTAGAGAAATAAGAAAGCTTAAGTATAAGAAAGCTCCGGGATATGACCTAATTACGGCCGAAGTTCTCAAAATGCTTCCTCGCAAAGGGTTAATTGATCTTCTTTATATAATAAATGCCACTCTAAGGCTAAAGTACGTTCCGAGCCAATGGAAAGTTGCGGAATTTATAATGATTCTCAAACCAGGAGAACCATCACATGATAAAAAATCTTATAGACCTATTTCGCTTCTGCCCGTAATATCTAAGGTCTTTGAAAGAATATTACTTCTGCGCCTGAAGCCAATAATAGAAGAAAAGCGCCTAATACCTTAACATCAGTTCGGATTTAGAAGCAAGCAATCGACAATTGACCAAGTGCATAAGATCACAGACGTCATTGAGAAAACTCTTGCAGAAAAGAAAATTTGTTCGGCAGTCTTCCTAGACGTGTCGCAAGCTTTTGATAAGGTGTGGCACGAAGGCCTAAATTTTAAATAAAGACAAATTCTGCCTGAAGCACTTTATACGCTTCTAAAAGCATATCTTGAAAATAGACTTTTTAGAGTAAGACATGGAAACGATTACTCGGATCTCAAAGAAATAGTTGCTGGGGTACCACAGGGAAGTGTTTTAGGTCCAATATTATACATATTATTTAGACGTGATATACCTCAAACAGAAGACGCCATCGTAGCCACGTTTGCTGATGACACTGCAATATTAGCAGTGGGCCAAACGATAAATGATTCTACGACAAAATTACAAAAAGCTCTAAATAATGTCAATGATTGGACAAAAACATGGCGGATATCGCTCAACGAAGTAAAATCAGTCCATGTAGATTTTACGTATAAGAAAATTAATAGATTACCGGTATTTGTTAATACGGTTCAAGTTCCGTTTGCTAACGAAGCAAAATATATCGGAATGACTCTAGACGCGAAATTAAAATATAAACCGCATGTTAAAAAGAAATGCGAAGAGTTAAATAGTAAACTCAGAGATATGTACTGGTTGCTCGGGAAACACTCTAAGCTCAGTATCGAAAATAAGTTAATTTTGTACAGGCAGGTGCTTAAGCCTGTCTGGACTTACGGTATACAACGCTGGGGTTGTACGCGAGATTCTAATTTAAATACCTTACAAACATTTGAAAATAAACTCCTAAGATAATTTTTAAGCGCACCGTGGTACATTAGAAACGAAGATCTGCCACGGTTCGCGATGAAATAAAAAATTTTGCCCGAAATCATAGAAAACGGCTATTACCACACTGCAATAGTACTATAATCGAAATTATCGATGAGACGAATTTAGTACGCCGCCTGCGAAGGACCAAGCCTTCCGATCTGGTGCACTAAACGAGAATCCGCTTTAAGATCGCGGTATAAGCAGGAACTATCACTGGATAGTTACCTGCAACACGTTAATTAAATTCGTTAAAAATAAATTGCTAGATAAGTTTCAGCTTAGTTGCAATCGGGAGGAGGAGGTGTTTTTAGTGCAGTTAGAATCTCACACTCCTATGAGCACGCGTTTTTCGTTCCTCATAGAGCCTTTTGAAGGTTTTACACCTACCCACCGGAAAAAAAAAATACTTTAAACTCGAGTCTAGATAAACTAATGTCCAAACTTATCACACAGGTAAGACACAGCTACTATTCATAGAGAATTTTGCAGCTCTGTTTAGTAAGACCCGACTCTAACATGAATTATATACAACTCTACTACAATTTTCCTTCAATCAATCACGAAAACATCGATATGTCAAAACGAGGGGACATTTTTGTGATGATTTTGCCGATCATCCACAAGAGGCTGATGCAGTAATCCAATGCAGGAGGAAGAAACGCCATGGTGCAATAGAAACTATATACTATTCAAAAGCTGAAATGGCTAAAAAGCTATTTTGCCTTAAATTAAATTTGACGTGTTTTATGAAGTTTTAATAAAATATTTAATTTTTCCTTTTTGGATCCATAAAATATCTTTTTAATTTTAATGTCTGTTTAATTCTGCCCAAATATTCTTTCTTCTTGTAGCGACGTTGCAAGGATTGAATTTGTCCCCCTGTCGACTTTGTGGGTTTCTTACAGGAGTGAACAATAGTAGCCAAAAAAAACTTAATGCTTTAACACTTGAAAGCTTCCAGATATTCGGAAGCCTCTTTTAGTTGGTTGGTCCTTAATATTAAGCAAATCAATTACAAAAGCTGCCGTGTGTTTGTCGAATCAATGCCTTTCATAAAATTCGTCGTTAAATAGTTCATCGGTCGATCCTATAGCGCTTCCGTCTTCTTGTAGTACCATTTCCAAATCAACCAAGATATCAAAATTTACCTCAATGTTTTCATCAATTGACATTTTTCTTTGTTTTAATTCAAATCACTTTTCTCACATTTTTTTTTACTTTTTTCAAGTATTTATGATATTCGGTAGAGTTAAAAACAACTTAAAGAAAACATCTGTCGTGACTAACGTTAGACTCCAGTTTTATTTTAGAAATGGATTTAAATTGTTTATGTATTACAGGAACTCGGGTTTAGCTTAGAAACAACTTAGTAACAACTTATCAAACATCTATGAATATGCGCCATTAAGTTTTACTGTTTGTTACTTATTTTTTAGTTTATTTTATTTACGCAAGACTGTATGAAAACTACGGTAATTTTTTTTATTAATTATAAAACTCTAAAAAAGTAGTAGTACTTTAAGATATGTTGAATATATATTAATTTTCTAAAAACCTATGACTTGTATTCTAAAATATAAACTTGCATTTAAATCGTTTACTTTTAGTAAAAATATTTCTTTTTCTAATTTAATATTGAATTGCTCTATGTATCCATTTTTTCACGTACGTGAAGAAATACGTATTGGCAAGACATTAACTTGCCAACTGATGCGTCTAAGTTACATTGGAGGGACGAAAGGCAAATTTTGTGGACTAAAGGCCGATAAAAGCTATTTTAAAACACATTCATATATTTTTGCTACCAACGTCAAAAATACATACATATACATATTCAGCCTTATTTCTAACTGCATTGCAGCGCTATGCACTCCTTATAATGCCTCCGAACTAAAAAATCTCATTTATAAAACTTATGCAACGTTAAATAGATCCATTATAAGCTAAGTGCACTTATAGGTTGAATAGAGCCCACATAAGGAAATTGTAGTGTCGAAATGTCATTTTGAGCTTGGACATAAAACAAAAAATAAAACAAAATGCCTTTAAATTTTGTATCCTTTTTAAATGATTTCAATAACTAAAATGCAAAACTTCCAACGGCAAAAAGAAGAAAACTGTATAAAAAACGATTCAATCCAATATGAATCATAGAAATGGGGACTTAAACAAAAAATACATGTTTTCCAAGCAAATATATCCTTAAATTTTTGAAATTGTTCGCTTGGACCTTTTTTGGTTGTGTGACGAGGCATACGTCTGTCCACGGCGAAAGCCGGTAACCCAACCTGCATAAATTAAAGCTAAACCTAAAATTGTTGCGCTTTAAAAAACTAATTCACAACCTCTAGAATGAATACAAAAACCAAAAACGTGCGTTTTGTTACTCAGAACCTGATCGTGAGATAGGTGAAACCACTGTCACCCTACTCATACACATATACTCGACATATGATATAGTGGCGGTACTACCAATCTAAACAGGATCTTAGGGATGAAAAACTACAATCCAATATTTATTATTATTTATTATTATTTTGTTTTCATTAAATCACAATCATAACACCAACAAAAGTTCTAGTTCCGTTTTCTGACAAACAGCTGATTTGATCATGACAGCCAAATGGATAGATTACCCGTTTTTGGTACTTTTTGGACATAAAACACTGCATAACTTTAATTTATGGGAAAATGTTTTATAAATAGGAATTTATGGATGGGCTACAAAGGACCTTATTCACTGTATAACTATTCATCTGCATTCTATTAAATAAGACTGATTATGTCTTAAAAAAAACATTTGAATATGATATATCTTGCACCTACTACATAAAATAAAACAATCTAACCCTTACCCCATGATGGTGTTCACATTATACTTGTTCCATCGACTTTTTTTACGTTCCAGTATTCACATCACCCTCCCCTTCTCTGATCAAAACGAGATGTATTTTTCTACTTGTTATTATATGTATGTATATCTATTATATATAACTCTAGTGTCACGTTGATGTGTTGGATGAACTCCGAAACTGTCTAACCGATTTTCATGTTTTTTTTTAAATGTTTATTTTTCTGGCGTTCCTAAGATAGGATAGCTTGTAATACCTAATCTACTCTAAGGATTAACGATAAAAAGAAGTGTGTGCACTATTTCAAGTATAGTCTACATTTTGGTCAAACAATTTTGTTTACATATATTTTGTTATTAACGGTAACTCCCATACAACAATTTTTTGATTTTCGACTTTATCATAAACGGCTAGACGGATTTCGATCAAATTTTTTATATAGGAGGTCCTTGTCCTTCGAACTATAAATAATGCATACAAGAATTTTTGAAAAACATTTTTTTTTGGATTTGTGAAATAAAACATTTGTTTTTTTTTTTGAAAATCCAATATTTCGACAACGTGCCAATGATTTTTTTTAAAATTTCTTCTTTAAGTTTATATTATTAAATGTTTAAAATTGTTGTACCATTTTTTTTAGAAAAAAATTAAAGATATTTTTATATAAAATATTTAGTAAAAACGATATATTCTATATCCATTTACAAAAACAAAAGGGAAACGTGAAAAAATAGAATGAAACCTTATTGGTGCATTTGTTAGAAATTCGTGTGATGTGCAACACTGATCAGCAGCGAGGTTGATTATGTTATTTGCAGTAAATCTAAGATGACTGCGTCAATGAATAACGACTCAAACTTAAATGTGCACGTACTCTTATTTGCCTCAAAATACATAGTAATATTTTTGGTGATTGTGGACCGAATTTCATGAGTCTTTGAAAATTGCGATTTGAGACAACTAACTACACATAAAACATATTTTCATTACAGGGTGGCTGAAAAAGTGACACATACACACTTTAACTTTAATTTAATTTAATTCAGTAGGTAATAATTATTCTACGAATATAGGTATACGCGGTTGTAGTTGTTGCTGTTGAAGATCAGGTATCTTCAAATTCCATCAGTTCTTCGATAAAGATTAAAGATGCATCCCTCCCTTCGTCCTCAGTACTGAGACATTTTTTCTCAACATTAAATCATTTATGCCAAATGTTGAATGATTCTTAAGTGAATTAATACTTATTATTGTTGAAAATTAGATCGTCAATTTTTCGAATGAATTTTTAAATTCTCTGGATATACCAGGAATGCGCCTAGGCGAGTTTTGTCTGAAAATTGATTCACCGTTAATTTTTTTTGCGTAACTTAAATCCACCAAAATTATTCAACAGTGTGTGATTAGTCATCAGAAGATACCACAAACGCTATTGGAACAACAATATTGACTGTAAATGTAAAGCTTAAAGGAAAAGCAATCCTATTACCTCAAATACCTATGATCATCAGAATAAACAATACCTTTCAAAAGGCTACAATTCGCAAAACGTTTGGCTTTCGCGATAACGATAAATAAGTCGCAAGGGCAGACAATGAAAATTTGTGGCTTCGACTTAGAGACTCCGTATTTCTCCCATGGCCAGCTTCAGCTTTTTGTTCATTGCTCACGCGCTTGAAAACCAAAAAATTTATTTATTTTAACAAAAGACTAATTAAGGAGTAATATTGTTCATCCCTTAGACCTTAATGAATAGAAAGAATAATTGTTTTTAATTAGAATCTTTACTAATCACTTCCTTAACAATACCAATTTTAATATCTTATAATTGAAGCGATACAATAGAGTCCCAGCAACGAGCGGCCAGGTCTGCTAGTATACTATTAAAAAATACCTAAATAAAAAAAGGGAATTTGGTTTAATCGAACTAGAATTAAGACAGCCCATTTCCGGTGACTGGCTATCAGTTCCAGGTGTGTTATTAACTTGGAATGTCACACACTGTCTATTTTTGGCATAATTAGAGAAATTTTGAAAAAAAATTAAAAGCCTTTAGTTTCCCGCTTAATTCACGTTGCGTTTTCGCAACATCCTCCGAATTTAGTAGGGAAAAAAAATGAATTTTTTGTGTATAAGGAGTTTAAATCAATTGTATTTAAATATTAGCTTGACAAATCGTATTAAAACACAGAAAACAAATTAATAATGAATTATAAATAGATAAAGCTAACATTTTAAATATATTTATGCAGCTATGTATGTTCATAAAGTATTAGTTCTTGTCTGGTATCCATCAAAGCATTTTGGATGAAGCGCTACGTTACACTTTTTACAAAAAAATCGGTTTGACTTGAACACTTCCGACAACGAAGATGTTTTGATGAAAGTGTATTTCATTGCATCGAAACTAACCACTACATTATGGTTTCCTTATTTTTGAATAGGCTGACTGCAGCTGCAGCTTGTCTCCGACCTCAACAAGGAATCGACAACAAATGTTCTGAATTCAATTTGAGAAAGAGGTGCTTCTTTGGCATTTTTTCTTCATTTCTTTTGTTTCTGTCAAGACAGCTTTTGCAGTTCTGTTTTCATGAACTGTGCTTATGTAAAGACAATAAAAACTGACGTTTCTCTATAAAAAATTAACTAATATATATTATCCGTTGCGAAGTGGCCCAATGTAGATATATACGACACATAAGTTTATTTGATGCAAAGAAATTGTCGAAAGTTACCGTATATCATCTTTGGAAATCAACCTTACGTAACTTAACGTTTTTCTCAAACCAAAATCAGAGGAATTCTCGGTTGATGCACCACCATACGGAAAAAAAATTTAGCAGGTATCTTTCATGTGAGCACAAGTTCCAATATTTATACCCAAAGAGTATAGGTTTGCGTTTTATGAACATTTTGGCCGAATGTTCGTTCAGTCTTTCTCTTCTCGAGCTCTCGGTCAGTCAGTCTTGTTCTTGCTGCTCCTATAAATTCAAAATGGACATACTATGTTCGAAATGTAAAGTCTTAACTTCCGAAATTAATTCGATTTACTGCGGTTGTTGTCACTCGGTTTTCCATTCAAATTGTGCTGGACTGAGCGAATCCCATCATTCCGCGCCTAGATCAAATGAAAACTTAACTTGGAGGTACGATACGTGCAAACACATTCCTTTGTTTCATTATATATCGAAAATTTATGATTTTTATTGTTTCTTTGCCGACCATAAGCTTACATTTGAAAAGCTAATCAATGAACATCCAAATGCAAGTGCATTGAAACCCCCCCGTGTTACCCGATCCAATACCAAAAAGTTGATTGTCGGAACTAATAACCGCTTAGCATCTCCGTCACCCATCTCAAATAAATCAAAAAAAACTCCCCTATCATCTCTTGTCACTAAAAGTGATGGTTCCAGAGTGCTCCCTTCTAATAAGAAACCGGCTATTCCGTCTAAGCTCGCTGGTAAACCAAAATCTGAAATCAATCTCAACTCCTCTCCGCGTAGTCGGGAAATGATTGATAGAGCTACATGTAGTGCTGGTATAGATAGAAATAATACCATTGCTGTAGAGTGTGTTGATGTTGCTTCATCATCTGCTTTGGCTGCAGGCTCAGACAACACTGATGATAATTTATACACCAGTGCAAAGCAAAGAAGAGCTGATGAAAGAAATGTGAAAGACTTTCCCGTTGTCGATAACCATTATGGTGAGAAAGCTTTAAAAGCTTTGGACGATCCCTCTTCAAATGACAACACAACAAACGATGCTGATGCTCCGCACAATAACGTTACGGATAATGGTATCGTTGTTATTGTTGATGATGATGCTGAAGCGGCCGATGCTGGTGCTGCTGTTGTTGGTATTGATGCTGTGGCTGCAGTTGCTGTTCTTTCTAATGTTGTTGTTGCTGGTTCTTCTGGTGTTGCTGCTATTAAAAAGGTGTCTGGTGAAACTAATACACATGAAAATCTCATTTCTGGAAGTGTCAATGTAAATGTTGCTCCCGAAATTCTTGATGACTACACTCAAGTTCGTTTGATTGAAGCCAGGTCAAACAAAATAAAAATATTCAGGAAATCAAAGGTAATAAAATGATCGATGGCATAATATTCGGTCATTCAATTATCCAGCGTCCTAAATGGCTCCACTTATCCGTCTTTTTTCATATAGTGGTATTGAGCCATCAAAGCTTTCTTGCTTTAAGTTAGTAAATCTGGACCAAATAAAGAAGGTTAATTTTAAAGCTTCTATTCCGGCTGAGTCATTCGATACTAACTTCAATGCAAGCTTTTGGCCAAAAGGAATACGTGTGAGGCTTTTCCAACACTTTCCAAAAAATGGAAACGACCGGTCAGTGGAAACACAATCATAACATTTCCATTGAACATTAACATCTACGATCAAAATGTGAATGCTTTTGAGGATTCAAATTTCATTATTATACATTCTGCTAAATTAAATCCCTTACATAATACTGATGTCATACAAGTCTACTACCACAAAGTTGGAGGAATGCGTTCTTAATTACTTACTTTTTATAATGCCGTTGGTGATTGTAATTATGCTGTCATCGCTCAAGTTTCTATAACTTGGCTGGGTGATGACATTTCAAATGCCGAAATCTGCAATACCGATTACGAAGTCTATAGAAGAGATAGAGACAAAATCTGTACAGAGCTTACAAAAGGAGGTGGCGTGCTGCTTGCAGTTAAGAGTAATCTTAAGAGTAGGCAAATAACACTCGCAAACTCTTCAGGTTTGGTAGAACAAATATGTGTTCATGTAACAAATATGTGTTCCACAATTTTTGCGAAATAAGTATCTATTATTTTGTTTCTTACATCCCCCCAAAATCAAACATTGAAATTTATTATGCTCATATAAACAATATTAAAGAAATTGAAGGTTCATTAAATAGTAACTCGTACCTAGTATGTTTCGGTGATTTTAATTCAAGTACTGTTAATTGGATTTTTTCTGAGGATGATAAGACTCTTATCCAATATAATATTGCTAATGAAAACGAAGTCTTTGTATTAGATACTATGTCAGCCTTAAATTGCATAGAAACGAACAATGTTGTAAACTCTATTGGAAGAATTTTAGACCTTGTTTTTGTCCAAGAAGACCTAGGATTGTATTTATTCGAAGAAGACTTTCGTATATTGAATAATAGTATACATCATAAAGCATTGCGTTCAGAATTAAAGTGTATAAATTTTAATAATTCCTATTGTTCCAATCTTGATGTTGAGTACAAATATGATTTTAGCAAGGCCGATTACATCAGCATAAATCAAGCTTTAAATATTGTGGATTAGAATTCGATTTTGTGTTTTCAGGACGTTGAAAGAAATTATAAAGACTTTGCTAAATATAATATACAAAGCCTTTTCTTCCCATGTCCCTGTTAAACGAGTGAAGAAATGTAATAAGCCCGTTTGGTTCACAAAAAGTTTAACTAGGTTACAAAATACAATGAATAAAACGCAAGGTATGATTAAGGTGAATTCATGTTTCCGAAGCGAATTTTGCCGCTTACTTCGTGAATACCATTTTTGGAAAAAATTCTTACATAAGCAGTATGTTTGGTCCTTGGAATCAAACATTAAATCAAATTCAAAATGTTTCCGGCAGTATCTAAGTTCTAAAAGAAAATCTCTCGGTATTCCAAGATATATGACTTATGAAGGTATTTGTAGTAGCGATCTGAATAATATATGTAATTCGTTTGCTTAATTTTTTCAGTCGAATTTGATACAAAACTCAATTCACTCTGAAGTAAACTATTAATTTACTTCTATAGCGGATGTTGTTACCTTATCTCTATCAGAAGAAGAAATTCTTTCGGCGCTCGGTAAATTAACCAATAGTCTCAGTCTTCCTCCTGATAATATTCCTGAAATGTTTATTAAAAATTGTAGGGACAATTTATCGAAACCACTCCATCTGATTTTCAATCAGTCTCTTGTAAATGGTGTTTTTGTGTTATCATTCAGGGAAAATTTCTTTCATCACACCAATCTTTAAATCTGAATCTAAGCAATCAATTGAAAACTACTACTGGTACTACTAGACCAATTGCAAAACTCCAATTGTTTCCCAAAGGTTTTGAATCCTTGGTTAAAACCAAAATATACGACGCTGTTAAAGCACATATCTCCCCCTATCAACATGGTCTTGTTAGTGGAAAATCCACAGCAACTAATCTCACATTGTTTACGAACTATTGTATCAATTCTATTGAGAAAGGAAGCCAAATAGATGTTATTTACACTGATTTCTCATAGGCATTCGATAGAGTTAACCATAAGCTTCTATTGTCAAAGCTTAGATATTTAGGTTTTTACTCTCAGATGTTAAATTGTATTAAAAGCTATCTAGAAAACAGAGTACAATTAGTAAAAGTTGGTCTAATTAAATCTGAACTAATTTATAATTACTCGGGAGTACCACAAGGAAGTCATCTGGGCCCCCTCTTGTTTTTACTTCTTGTTAATGATTTACGAAAAGTTATCTTAGAATCAAGTTGCCTCTCTTTTGCAGATGATTTTAAGATATACCGATTGGTAACTTCGCTTTCTGATTGTATGCAACTTCAAAAAGATTTAATTTGTCTATCTACATGGTGCATCTCAAATGACCTGGACTTAAATATCAATAAATTTTGTATAATGACACTTACAAGATCGTATAGCCCGGTTTTCTTTAACTACTCTATATCTGATAATGTACTTAAAAGAGTTTTCAATCACAAGGACATAGGAGTTATTTTTGATTCCAGGCTAGATTTCAGAATGCATGTTGATTACATCGTGTCTAGAGGCAATTCTATGCTTGGATTTTGTTTAGAAATTCTAATGAGTTTAAGTATCATTACACTGTTAAATCGCTTTTTGTTAGTTTTGGTCTTCCAATTTTGGACTACTGCTGTGTAGTTTGGTCTCCTTACTGCAGAAATGAATCCAATAGAATTGAAAGAATTCAAAAAAGATACAGAAAATATTCGCTTCGTAAACTTGAATGGACCTTGCCTTTGCCATCATATAAAGATCGGTGCGCGTTGATTGATATAAAACCTCTAGGAACTAGAAGAATTTATTTCCTGATTGTACTTGCCAGAGATGTAATAACAGGGCACATCGATTGTGTTCCTTTAGTTGAAATATTTATAAAACACACACCAGCGCGTTGTCTAAGGCCAAGAGTTAATCATTTTTTCTTTATCACACATCATTCTACTAATTACGGAGTAAATGAGCCGGTTACTAAAGCGTTTCATTTTTTAACAAATATGCTGATGTAATTGAACCTGATTGTTCTAGAGAATTATTCAAAAAAAGAATTATGAATGCCATTGTTTATGTACCTAATTTATTAAGTTAATTTATAATATTCCTAATTTTGTTATTTAAGATTATTATTAGCACGCAATGTTTTTTATATTAAGCTATGTCTAATAAAGTAGTATGTATTTATAGACCAGAATAAATAAATAAATAAGGAATCATCTGATCATCTATTGATAGATGACGGACGGTTACATTATCAGAACACCCTCACATAACTTTGTAATAATATTAAACACCCTATGATAATTAAGAAAGATACAAAGTATGTACCTATAAACAAAACGTAATGCTCACACAAACTCATAATTTCATCTCGTAGCGAATGGTGATATCCGATATTATAAATATAAAACTGCATATCAGCACATTTTGCTGTCAGTAAATCGTGTGCCCAAATCATCTTTCATACTCGTAATTCCAATAGAATTCTTGTATCAGTAATTTTATAAGATAAAGACAAAGCAAACATCTTCAGTCGAAGATAGATTTGCTGAACAAACATTTTATAAGTATAAAAAGGGTTTCATCGATCATGTTAAGTTCAGTTCACAGTTTAGTCATCAAACGTATAGGCGAAGATTTCCACCCACCAGTGGTTATAGATCTGAAGCTTAGACTTTTAATAAAAAGTATTAAAATTAAAGTGCATTCCTGTGTTTCATTTAATTGTTGTTGAAAGTGATCTTCTGCGATCACATAAAATATATTTTTTCATTTACATAAACAATCGGAAACGAAATTGGACGAACATCCTAAACTGCATAAATTTTCATTGAAATTCGTTTTGAAAGTTGGTTATTTTTGTCCACGTTAGATTACAAATTGGTACTTTCGACAATAAAATTGATTTGTAATTCCAACACCTAGTAAGGGGTCAAAATTATTTTAATTATGAATATGACAAATATTGTAAACTTACTGATTATAAATTACTTACTATCATAAATTAATCGTATCTTGTTACTTGAAACGTCTGTTGAAATTTTCGAAAATTCAAGGTGGTAGGTTTTAGACCACTTTGGCATGTTATACTGGTAACATGCCAATGCTGTTTTTGATGCTGAGGCGACATTTTGGAATTTTTGATGCCTGTTAGAATCATCGTATTTTTCCTGTGGCTTTTTAGCACTTACTCAATTTCACCTGCTAATTCATTTGGAAACATATTAATATTTTCAAAAAGTTGCATATTATCATCGATTTCTTTTATCATTCACATTATCATTTTTAGATTGAAAAATTATAAATTTTGTTTCAACTGCACCATCTATACGAATTTTTTTATCAAGCACACACTATTTCGAAGAAACCACAGTTCAAGTGCAGTGAAAACTCAACGAACAAAAATGTTTTAGTTTGGGTAAAAATTCTACTACTTTTTGGGGATGTTGCGAAAATACAACGTACGACTTATACCTCACCTACCAAGCAGAATTGCTTCAAATGATTGATGATGAATTTAAATATCTAAAAACTTTCCTTAACAGTTTATGAAACAAATTTGAAAAAATATGGCGTTGGTTAATATTTTAAATCTTTCAAAATAGTTACCTTAAAATTTCCAAAATTTCGGTTTTTGAAAGTGCTCAAAAAACATGAAAATTATATTTTCGAAAAAAATCCGCTTACAAACATGATGTTGCGCTTTCGCAACGTTAGCCGCAAATGGTCCATGTAGGTATATTATATTTTACTTGGTTTGAGAATATTTTGAATAAAGAAGAACAAAAATAAATTTTAGTAGTAAATATACAGATATTTTTAAATTCATTATAAATTATTTAAATCAAAAAAGCGAAATGAAATAAAATGTACGACTGGATCGTACAAACTTGCCCTTGGAGCTAACAACTTTAACATTGGCGCTGCTTAGAAGTCTAGGAGTCTAGTTGTCCTTTCTTGGTTTAACATGAGTAAGATAACCTTGATTCTTAGTATAATGAAATGTCGAATGGATGATTCATAGTTATCCACAAATGTATATTTAAATCTAAATTATGGATTTCAATTATGTAAGTTAGAAGACACATATGGACCTACATACATGGATTGAACCTAGGTATGTAAATATGAACATATAATAATGTAAATGAAGGATGTAGGTTGGTAGGTAATTATAATAAGCATATAACTTTATAATTTAGGTGCAATATGCAAACGAGTACATAAGATTCATGTGAACTTAAAAGACACATATGTATATATAAATGTATGAGGGCCTACATAGTATGTAGTATTCAGTGACGTACCCAAAAAGGGACTAATAATAAAGTAAAAATAAAGGGATAATACACATAATTACATATTTTTATATTGCTTAGTTGTACAGTTTAAGGGAAAACAATAATGCCATTTGAATTCCTGGATAATAAGAACATATATTCAAAAATCGTTGGAGGGTTTTTTTTTTTAAATTAATTTTGTATGTATAAAATTTTGAAAACATTTTTAGAAAAAAAAACTGAAACGCCATTTAAAGACATTATTAACGGATTGGTGATGTTTGTTCCAAAAACATAATCCCCAAGAAAAAATCCCCAAAGACAAAATCCCCAAGTGAAAATGGAGCGAAGACAAAATCCCCAAGGGAAAATCTCACAAAAAATATCCCCAAGAGAAAATCCCCAAATAAGAAGTGCAAGTTGCTTGATTCACTACTTGCACTGTTTATTTGGGGTCAACCTTCACAACATTTATGCCTTTATGTAATAATTATATAATTATTGTATTCATCCTTCTTTTTTGATAAAATAAAAACACAGTGCTTTCTAAATCCGTTTTAATTTTATTAAGCAAACAAAGGACCTGATTTCGAAATAAAAAGAAAACAAACAGTTTATCATAAAAGAAAGCAAAATATAAAAACTGTCAATTCTAGAAAAAAACGTCTTTTTTTTTAAATTAATCAGGGAATATACGATAAAGACAGGGCGTATGATACCACTTCAAAAAAAAATATTTTACTTCCTAAATTAAAATGTATCAAATAATAACTAATTTATTAACTGAATCGCCCTAAGCCAAAATATATTGGGAATTATTTGAGATTTTGGAGATTTTTGGAGTATATTGGGGATTTTGTCCATGGAGCTTCTTTCCCCATGGGGATTTTGTCTTGATGGATATTTTTGTTGGGATTTCGTCCGATGGAGATTTTGTTTTTTGGGGATGTCAGGTGGCTCCCATTATCAACATATATGTATTACATAGAAATTTAAAAAAAAATCAATGACTGTTTTTGAAAAATCGATTCTTCAAAAAAAAAATATTTATTTTTTTAAAAATCGAAAAACTTCAACACAAAAAAATATCAAAAGGTACCCCCTTCTTTAATGAACTGATGTTTTTTCATAAATATCTTTGGAGCCGTGATTTTTTTTTTTTATTTTGCACGCGGTCAAGGTATTATGATTCCAGAATTGGTTTTTAATGGAATATAAGAATATGTGCCAATTTTCAAGCAAATCTATCCAACAGTTTAGGGTGCAGACTCGAGGACAGACAGACAGACAGACGCAATTGGGGGACCTACATTTTTGGTGTTCTCCATGATCGTAATGTCATGTTTGATTGTTAGATTTTTTTTTGCACGAATCCATAACTTGCCTTCGCAAGTAAAAATATAGCTAATATAAATATGATTTATTAATGGCTTACTGTTTAGGTTTTTCTTCCGTTTATAGAGAATTGTTTTTGATATTTACTTATATCATTAAAAGTATGTGTCCTAATACCATCCAGTTGTCAGTGTCTGACCTAAAATTAATAAGAGAATGAAATATTGAGAAAAATAATTGTACTGGATATAGTAAAATTTTGAAAATACAACAAAAATCTTTTTTTACCAAATAACTTTTTTCACACAACGATTTGAGAACAGCCGCCATATTAACTATTGATGTACTCAAAATTACCTTTTCAATTTGTCCATTGTCTTTATACGGGCTAGCACACATTGATGCTATGAAGATTTGACATCTCTTAGAATTCAAATTGAGAGATTGTTTTTATTGCGGCCCCAGAAACAAATATTCAAAAGTTTTTATTCAACAAGCAATATTTCCAAAATACTCGATTCTTTCAACTTCTGAATTCTGAATTGTTATGAAACTTTGGCTGTAATTTTAGTGTAAGCATTTCTGTCAAAAAACACGCTAAAAAGAATAACATCAAATATCGATTTTTTCACAGATTGCCATAAACCAACAAAAATCGACGGTAAATGCTTCAAAGGAATTCGACATAAAATGTAAATAAGTAACAAAATTCTAACTCAACTACTGAACAACATTAATGTGTTTGGTAACGTTAAATTTCTTGCGAGTAAGCACTTATTTTAATATTTTGTTACCAAAACACATCAAAGTTTCTAAAATTGGTGACAAAATTTCATATACATCATATATACGGTTTTTGCTTCTTGGATTAAATTGTTTATATTTTTGAAATTTTTGTGATTATTTTTCACTTACACAAAGTTCGGGGAAGTCTTGTATACGTATGTACCTAGTACTTAAGTAACTAAGCAAAAATTACCTATTAGTTAAGCATTTCTGACTGTTTTTTTTTCATAAATATCATATATATGAAAGTACGACGCATTTTACTGAGCAGAAAATTACAATTCCAGGAATTAGATTCGAATTGTGTAACGAACGCTGTAAATGAAACAAGATTTGTTCTTGAAAATTAACGCAATCACGCAGTTACTGGCTTTTGAGTTAATTCCAAAAAATAGCAGATTAATTGGATATCGAAATCCCAAAGCAAAGACAGTCGATGAGGGCGAACCAACCGGCTTTTAATGTGGAGGATTACTTTCTGAGAAACGTCTAAATGCCTTTACTGGACAGGTTTGTCAGATGTGGCGATTTATCGCCAAACTGGGGATTTGAAATTTATTGTTGCGACTCAAAAACTTGTTTGGCGATGTACCTTAGAAAAAGCAATATTTCTCGTTTTTAGCGACTTTAATTTTTTGAATCGAAATCCTAATACTTTTTTCATTTTTTCTAATTTGCACTTAAACTTTATATCTTTTCCATTCCTGCATGCTGAATGATAACATCGAAATGGTAATTCTGAACACAGCCTCTAAAGATCGATTTATTTCTCCTTCCTAAAATAAATGACGTACGTCAAACGTTAAACAAAATATCTGTGCAATGCAGTATGTAGACACTCAAATTCTAACTATTCTGTAAAGTTGCTTTTTCATATAATTGTAGGTATATAAGTATGATATGTTCTTGTTGTGTTTTGTTTTTTAAAAACATTTTTTGACTCAAAAATTGCAAGTTGTTTTTATTTATTTTTTTATTTAACTATATGCCTGTAAGACCTAAGGTCTTTTAAATGCAACCTGAATTGCATGGCACTAGTTTGGCACAGTGGATTTGAGAACCAGGTATTGCCTGTCTCATTTTTAACCCATGGGCGTCATCCAATTAAAATTGGAGGTATAGAAAAGAATGCGCCTAGCATGGGGATCGAACGCACATGTCTAAGTTAGCAATCAAACACTTTATCCACTGCGCCAATGCCACCCACTGTGGCATTAATTTAACTATTTTTGAGTTTGGTGATGTAAGGGTATAAAAGTTTTTAATTTGGTGATTTTTATTTTAAGTTTGGCGATTTCGCTTTTTTTAAACCTGACAACTCTGCTACTGGATGGAATTTTGAACGACTTGCGGACTCATTTCTCCTCAGAAATATTGAGGAACTATGGCCTTCGTTTTTTTATGCAGTCGCTCATCAATTCGATTGATCTTGAGGAAATAAAAACTATAATAGAGCCTTATGTGCGGCTTAAAAGAACTTGCTACCCACCAAGTAAGAAACTTCTGAACATTCTGTTCACCTTTCCAGTCAGCGCATCAACCGCAGAAAGGTTATTTTCGACCTAGCGGAGATTGAAAACGTGGTTGCGGTCGAGAATGGGGGATGATCGACTTACAGGCTTGGCTTTGTTGTACGTGGAAAAAGAGATATGTGTATATCAGTACAGATGAAGTGATTGAACGCTTCATGAAATAAATTACACGACTGCATCGTACGTACTTGCTCTTATATTCGATCCCATTTTATGCAAAAGATACTAAATATATTTTTAAAGTTGTGTTTACTTATTTTTTTTCCAAAAAAATTGGTATGACAATTTTAAAAATAAAAAAAAATAAACTCAAAAACAAAATATCATAAAAAATCGTAATTCTGTTTTCGAAATATGGAATCTTCAAAAAAAAAAAAAAACAATATTTTCGTTTCCAAATATACCAAAAAATTGTTTTTCGGTGTTTATTTAGAATTCTACGAACTTCGTATATAAAAATTTTGAGCTAACTAAGATAGTGGACAAAATTGTATTGTAAGTACCATTATTTTTGGGGCTAAAAATACCATTCAAAAACCCATTTGAGACAGTCACCTAGTTTGAAGAAAATCGTTTCTGACGTTTAGGTTGTAGGTTGATTTACAGACAGACAGATGGGATTGTGAGACTCACATTTTTGGTGTTCTGCATTATTTTTTTTTTCAAATGAAAAATTATAATTGCTTTATTTATTCATCTGTTAAAGAAAGCTAAATATTTGTTTTTAATCACAAAGTCTTATTTTTATTCTATAGTTTCAGCTGTTTCAACACACTTTATAACTTTTCCTTATCTCTGAAATAAAATACCTTCAATGAGTGTTAAATTTAAGCAGTTTAATTTTTTTTTTTCAATAAAATTACTTAAGTAGATATTTACTCTGAACCATTTATGCTGCAAGTGCTTTTATAAATGCGTCAGTATAATGACTCTAGAATAACTTGTTTGAACAAATTATTGCAATCATTACAGTTACAACATCTTGTGTTTCTGGACTGTGCTGAAAATAAAATCCAACTGAAACTTATTATGACTTGAGGCCCATCGTTTTAATTTTTTTTGAGACTGGCAACTTATTCTCGACTCCATATATAATTAACGCATGCCTTAAACTAAGATATGTTCCACAACATTGGAAAATTGCAGAAGTCATTGTTATACCTAAACAAGGTACACCACCAACAGAAGTAACATCTTACGGACCAATATCGCTTATACCAATCATGGCAAAAGTTTTTGAAAAACTGCTACTGAAAAGGCTTAACAAAATAATAGAAGAAAGAAGACTTATTCTGAGCCATCAGTTTGGATTTAGAAATAAACATTCCACGCTAGACCAAGTGCATCGAATTACGAATGTCGTGGAAAAGGCACTTGAAGAAAAACAAGTATGCTCGGCTATATTCTTAGATGTTGCTCAAGCCTTTGACAAGGTTTGGCACTTGGGACTTGAGTACAAACTGCATAGGAACCTTCCCAGGCAGTACTACGAAATACTGAAATCCTACGTTACCGACTCTTTAGAGTAGGGTACGACCGAAATTACTCGGAACTAAAGAAAATTGAAGCCGGTGTACTACAAGGAAGTGTGCTAGGATCAACCCTGTATCTGGTATATACAAGGGATATTCCTGTGGACATCTACGCTATCACCGCCACCTTTGCTGACGATACGGCAATATTGGTGACAGATAAATCCGTTACGAAGGCTACACTAAAATTGCAAAATGCTGTCGATAAAGTTAGTGATTGGACGCAGAAATGGCGTATCAAATTAAACGAAACAAAATCGACGCATATTTTACTAAGAAAAACATAAACAATGTTCCAATATTTATAAATAATACAGTAGTGCCTTACTCCAATGCCGCCAAATACCTTGGAATGACTTGATGCAAAGCTTAAATGGAAAGAGCACATCAAGAAAAAACGAGAATAACTAAACTTGAAGTACAGAAAAATGTACTGGTTACTAGTAAAAAACTCTGACCTATCTATCCAGAACAAACTAATGATATATAAGCAAGTACTGAAACCCGTTTTGACATATGGTATCCAACTATGGGGCTGTACAAAGAAAACAAATGCTGAACCCATCCAAAAATTCCAAAGCAAGGTCCTTCGTGGAATAATAAATGCCCCTTGGTATATAAGAAATAGCGATCTACATCGTGACCTTAAAATTGAAATGGTTACAGAAGTGGTTAAAAAACACGCTGTATCCCACAACCAGCGACTGCAAAGTCATACCAACTCCGAAATGGAGACCGTCTTAAATGTACGAGACAATGTTCGGAGATTAAGAAGAACCAAGCCTCATGAGCTAATGGTCTAAAAGCTATGGGAAAGTGTAATAAATTTAAACATCCCCCAATGCGATTTAAATATAAATTAAGATAGTAAAATCATTTGTCGATCTTTCATAGATTGGTCATGATTTCACCGGTGGATTTAGTGCGGTAAGAGTCCCACACTACTCGGTACCGATTTTTACCGAGTGGCTTTTGAAGATTTCCATCGGATAAAAAAAAAGAAAAAAAATTCGAATAATGGTGGGAGGGTGCCACCCCACTACTCAACCACGCCTGTAACTGACGCAAATATATTTGAAAACAAGTATAATTTTTAATTATTTTAATTCGATTGAATAATGTGGCGGTTTAATATTGACTCAGTTTATAATATTACCATGATAAAATAAACACTGGTACTTGGTACGTGACTCGGAGTATCACCATAACAAAAATGATGATTGTGGCCTATATACCTAGTTACAATGGATACAAATAAGTGCTTGTTCTTTCAGTTTAGCCTTCACTGCAATTGGATCTCGATTGGAATAAATAATGATAATTAATTTTACTCTGGATGTAGATACCAACAGTGTTTAAAAAAAATATCCACATTTCCAACAAACAGCTTCAATACGTACCTAATCAAACAATAATTCTTAAATTGTTTTAATTTAATATAATATGTAAATGAAATATTTTAAAGTAGATACGCATACCTACTTTTTGTTACATAAATCATTGGCTTGTTTGCTTAAAGCAAATTTGTGTTAAAGGGTTAGTTATTTAAGGTGATTAAGACCACGGTGCAAACAAATGTGTTCTGTTAAAATTATATGCATTTTTTTATCATTCGTAATTTGTAAGTGGTTCGGATATGATATTTTGTTTTGGTTCGTTAATAAAGATGGTTATTAAAATGTTGGTTCTATATAAAATTCAAAATAATTTTTTTTTACAAAAGGAATCTTTTGGGTTATCACAACATTGGTGACTTGCAACGCATTATTTGAAGGATGTGATAATAAATATTTTCTTAAACCGGATACTGTAGCATACGTAGAATCTCCCTATTACCCTCAGAAGTATCCATCAGGATCTTCGTGCAAGTACTCATTTGTTGCTCCACTCGACTATGAAATTTATGCCGAGTGTTCAATTAACATAGATAAGGTAAGAGTTTATTGCAATAAAATGCACGACTGTATCGCAGTTACTTGCTCTTATGTTCGATCACATCGGAAGCACAAGATTCTTACTAAAAATAGCTAAATCTATTTGTAAAGTAATATTATTTACATAATCTTGTGTTTACCAAATTCTTTAGTTTTTGTTTAAATCTTGGTATGGCAGTTTTATTATTTATTTAACAATATAAGTACATAATTTGAAATTGAAATAAACAAAAAATTATATTGACTTCAAAAAGGAAAAAAATATCAGTTCAGGTAAAATATAATTTTTCATACAATGTTTTGGCCAGGACAAATTTTATCTCGGGTTTTCCCCGACCAGTTCTTTCCTCAACGCAAAATTTAATTATAATAAATAAATCTCCATTTAATTTTTCCAGCACAAATTAATTCCGAATCATTATTTTATTTAGACAAATTTTGACTTTTGATGTACATCGTGCTTTTTATCACCTAATAGCATATCCCCTATTTAGTTCTTGCAATATTAAGAGATTCTCGGAGGTAAAGGAACAGAAAAATTGATTACAAAAATGTGTCGATTAGTTTGCAGAATTAAATCAATTCATTAGCTGATTTCATTTAGTCAGGGGCGTAGATAATGGGAATGGGTACAATGAATAGAAATGTACGAAATTATTATTGACGTTTGTTTGGTGTTTTGTTAAATAAGAATAGATTTGCATAAATTTTAATTGATAGGGATAAATTAGGGTAAATAAATGAATCTTAAATGCAATTAGATGGAGCTGACAAAATCGAGTATCTAATGTTATAAGTCAGTTAATAAAAATTTGTATCGAATAACTTAGAATATTTATATTTTACTAGCGGGCACGGGGAACTCTGTCTCGCTCCACTTTAACGCCTTCAGATAAACTTCAGAGGTCATCGTGCAAAAACGGGAAAATTTGAGATTAATCAAACAGGCTTCCAACGATTGGCCTTGCGATTTATTAACTGCCATCTCAAAATCTAGTCGAACCGGGAACTGAATCCCCTTGAATTAGCCAATACCAATACGACTTCATTGATATTGGGAGCAGCATTGAATTGTTTGCAGTTCCTCCAGCGGGTATTTTGTCTGCTCTAATGATGATTTTGTAGTTATCAGAATGAATGGTATCCAATGCGGCTTTCAACAATCTGACAACATCATGTATGCTCACGCAGAAGATTTTGCAATTGTTCGATCACTACCCTGATCCATTCTCCAACGAAATAAATTTGAAGGAACTTATGATCTTCGCTTAGTAGTGGTGACAAACCCCCTTGAATTTGCCCTTGAATTTGATTGTTTGGAGGTAATTTCCAAAAAAAAATTGAGAAGAATTATTCATTTTGATAGTAAAGATTAATTATTACAATTACCATTACCTTATAACTTGTATTGAAGCCCGGTTGATCAACAACTTCGTCTCCAAATAACATCAGTTGGAAGCATCCATTTTATTTTTGCATATTCGCCAGGAAATGTTTTGATTGCATTGTAGAGAAACGAATGGAATGGCTCTGGCTGATGAGTCAAAATGAACAATCTTACCTTGCCACCAGCGCAGCATAAGCCGGGGGTTTTCGATTGAAACTTTAATAGCATTGCAATGTTGGCATACGACAGACAATAGCCGTGTTTTATTATCGCCAATAACCCATATGGTTCACCCCGTGAAAATAAAACGATCTAGGTTATGTACTTAAATGTACCCTCTGTTCGCAGAATTTATTTCTCATATTTGCAAACGCAGATAGAAACCCCGATAGAAACCTGGATCTGGTGTTGGTTTTGTAATACGTGTTAAAAAATAACCTAGACCCAGACCCGTAGATAATCAAACGCAGCTATTGACCTAATATTAATGCAGAGAAGATCATTGTGCGCGATTGCGGAATCGTATTCGAAAGCAGTGCGAATTAAGTCTAGATATAATTTGAGGTGTTGGCTGTGCCGCGCGAACCTGTGCAATATGGGTACATTTCCATTAATTTTCTTCTGCACGTTTCTCTTGTGTTTGATTATCACAGACATTCTGACTAATTATTACACGACGTGTACGTCGTCCAAGGTTGGTTGGTCTAATAGCAAGCATTATTCAAGCAAATAAGTCTCCTTAAAAAATTTCAAGCAAATAAGTCTCCAAACAAAAAAAAAAACAAATTCGTTTTTGACTAGTCCTATTCAAAAGAACATTTAAAAAAAAACTTAAAGATGCTTATTTTCTGAAAAAAATGATCCAATTAATAAATATCGCATTGAATTTCAATTGATCGTAATCCTTGTGTCGTTTACGAATATGTGGTGAGCGATATACGATTATCCTGAATTAGTGAATTAGTACAGCAAGGAAGGTAGCACATTTCCTCAATAGAAAATGACGATACGAAAAGGCCACCTGTTAAATTACCACAGTCTATAAGGCGCCAATTGTAGCTTTCATTGAAACTCATTATTGAATACTGTGACTATCAATTCTGACAGGCACTTTAACAAATAAAACTGATGAAGTTTTGGTACTAAAATGAACGTAATACGATACATAATATTTTTGTCAAAATTGGCTGTGTATAGCCAATGGACTAGCCATTTGTTGCCAATGGCCTTCTTGCAAGAGAAAAGTGCAACCGTGGCTTTCTTAACCCTTTCTTGCATATTGGATTTCTTGCTTAATTTCTTATACCAAGTATTTTGCTTCGTCCGAGAATTGAAGACTTATACAATTTATAGATGGAGGAATAAGGTGCGTAATTTCTTATCCCAAGAATTTAAGACTTATACAATTTATAGATGGAGGATCAACGTGCGTAATTTTGTGTTTCCTTGTAAAGAGGACAAGCACTGTCTTATGGGGGCTTAGACCTGAACCACAACTACTTGCCCAGTTGGTTAGCTTAGTAATTGCAAATTGAAGGAGTTCACAGAGAGTGTTTGGATGTTTTCCTGAAACCGTAATAGCAACGTCACCCGCACCGCATAGGTAATCACTCTAAATCCCTCCTCTTCAAGATTTTTGAACAGTTCATTCACCACTAAGTTCCAAAGGAGAGGAGATAGAACACCACTTTGTGGAGTACATCCACTAACAGATATTCTTGAAGATGTAACATCCAGTTTTTAGTTGATCGCCCTACTTATCAGCATTTGTTTGATCAACTCGCCAAGGGAGCCATCAACCTTTAGACCTGAGAGTGCATTTGTGATTGCATCTGTATCGACGTTGCTAAGAGCGCGAGCGAGAGGAAAGCTACCAATGTGTATTCCTTGTAATGGAGGGAGTATTCGATAATGCTAACAAGTGAGTGTGTTGCAGTTTCCACCGGTCTTCCTTTACAGTACGCATGTTGAGACGTAGACAACAGTCTAGTGTCAATGTTTTTTGCGGATATGGATTTTACTGGATAAAAACAGTGCTGTGTGCTATTCCAAACTACAATCTATCTCTGTGCCAAATATTATCCAGATCCGTACAGCCGTCCTGGCGTTATTGAACACAAAACATTCATCTATCCAAACTTTTACATTTATAATATTAGTAGGATTATCCGAAATTTTCCTAGCTTCACAACAAATTTTCCACCTTTACATTGTCTAAAATCAACAAATCATGCTACAAATATATCCATATATAATCGAGAAAAAAATGTCCGCGTTTTTCCGGAGTTTTTCGAGTTTTCCACTAAGAGTTTTCTATTTTTTCATTCGAAAAGCCATTCCGGAACATTAGCATGCACAATTCCATACAAAAAATCAATTTTCGAATTTTAAAATTTCCAGCCTTTTCTTGAGGGTTTTCCCAAAATTTTCTTTCGTAAAAATCTTCTCCTGGATATTACGAGCAACTAAAAAATAGTTCGAGCCAAATCGACCTATTCGTTCTTAATTAATGAATGACACTACATTTTTTCACACCATTTTTAATAGCAGATGCCCGTGCGATAATATACGTACTTTCTATGCCACGGGAATCTAATGGCATCTATCTACCTACAAAATTTCAATTAAAACTGTATGAGGAGTGAAAGCGAAACAAACCCCCAAGTAGATATATATATTTTTTTTTTCATATTTAAGCCATATATTTTACCGGGAAAAAATAGCCCGTGTCCTGTTGCAGACAATAATCTATCTATGTGCCAATCATCCATCCAGATCCGTTCAGCTGTTCCGGAGTTATTAAGCAACAAACATCCATCCATACATCTATCCAAACTTTCACATTTATAATATTAGTAGGATTAGTAGGATTATCATCTTCAAACTATCGAAATCTACTGCACAAGGATATTACCTAGTTTGCCTTGAGGTATGAAAAAAACACTAGGCCATGGCAGGTTTATAGAACATAGACCAAACAAAACACAAAATCTGCTTTTACACAACAAGGGACCAAATTTATGCATGGCCAAAAATTACGACAAAAAATACTGCAATGTCCCAAAGCAGTATATATGTTTGGTCATTCGTAAAAAACATGAGGAATACTTCCTCCTCGTCTGTTCCAAAGCCAGTTCTAATGACACTCCAATTTATAGAAAGCTAATATCTTTGCCAGGCAGTTCGCCGCCAATTCAAGGCTACCAAATTGTTGAATTCAATTCAGCAAGGATGGGTCATTAAATGAAGAAGATGTTTCCGAAATTCGGAGAGCTTATTGATGCTCTTAAATTTTTCTTTTGGGAAATATTTTATTTTAGGTTTGGTATTTTACATTTCTAACTCATAATTTATAACAACTTCGTTTAGTCTTTCTTATTATTTGCTTAAATTCAATTTACTTTAATTTGTTCTTAGTTTTTTAATCTTTAGATTTACTTTAATATAGGAATTGTAATTATTTTGCTAGATACTTTAAATAATTTGCACTTGAGGAAAATGGAGTTCGTCTTTCTATCACGCTTTTTAATTTGCCAATTAATGGAATAAAGAAGGTACTGCAACAAAATTGGCGCGAGTGAAGTAGGACAAATATATACTTTTAATGTTGAGGTTGCTTCGACTTCATTGGCAGGTTTGGTGAAGCCAAGATCGCACTCCCCCCTGGTAACTGGGAGCAGGACACCGGTTACCATCTTCTTCGAACTTTTAAGCGTCCAGAACTGCCAGCTTAACAGTCGGTCGGGTATAGACAACTCTTATAGTTTGTACAACAGCACTACGTACTACTCCATTCTTGCAGGTATCACCTTAAGGACATTTCCTTTTGGCCACATTTTTCGCGGACTATCGTTGTCACCTATAATGACAATATCTCCTTCTTTTAGCTGCCTACTTGGCGTGAAACATTTTGTTCGTCAAATCTGGCAAGTACTCTTTAGTCCATCTGTGCCAGAATCTTTGAGCGTGCTTCTCGGCTGGCAGCCAGTTTCTTCTCACCCATCAAAAGATGATTAGGGGTTAGAGATTCACTGCTCTCACAATCGATTGGCACATAGGTAAGGGGTCGCGAATTCGCAATGTCCTCTATCTCCGCCATCATGCTCAATAATAATTCATCACAAGGGTTGCGAGATGGTGTATTACGGCGAGTGCTTATTTCACGGTTCGAATCATGCGTTCTCAACTCCCACCACTCATTTGAGGTGCTGCTGGTGGGATAAATTTCCATGTAAGTTCCATTTCGAATTCTTTTGACACTGCCTTTTTATTAAAGTATCGTACAGCCTGTTGTAACTCCTTGCTTGCGTCTCGAAAATTGGTACGGAATACACCTGTGAACTATTTCAATATGGATGGCCTGTACGGTTAAGCACGTACGTAAAATGCCCCATCTCTTATCTAAACGTCGCCGGAACTTTACGTAGAGGGCCCGAAGTAATCTACTCCTGTAAGGTAGAATGGTCTCATGAAGGGTTAAAGTTGCGCTTGCGGTAGTTCAGCCATAATTTTGTTGAACTTTTTGAAAACCCGTCTCAGATTTGGGATGTAGTATCGCTGCCTACAGTCTCGTTGAACATATGAGCGTATTTAATATGGCATTCATTTACTATCAGTCGTGTGGTATGATGGTTTTTTGGCATGATAATAGGTCTTTAAGCATCCAAAGGTAAGTTGTTTTATATTGCATCAATACGCCCTCATATGCGCATCACTTCTGCACTTGCAGATATTCGCCACCTGTTGGCTAATTGCTGCGCTATTTAACGCTGCATTTTCGTTGGGAAAGCTCTCTTTTAGGCATTGTTTATATTAAAACTTCCTTGCGGATTCTTTCTCGTTCAGAATAAATATAGATGCGTTTTTGTTTTTTAAGCCATTTAAGCACGAAAAGTTAAGCGAATCGAAAAATACATTACATTAAAGTCTTACGAAGTGGATTCCAACTTGAAAACCTATTGCAGTCTACTATAAACGAATATTTTACTTCGGTGTGCATATAACACTCCTTAACCTCTTCGTTGCCTTCGTCAGAAGCTAAAAATCCAGAATAGCTTTTGGGACGTTCAGCGAATTTTGGTATACAAATTTTGGTCCAGTATACCATCTTCCAAAGGAGCAGATGCATCGATGCATCGTCGGCAACGTTTTTCTTACTTGTTTACCATCTGAGCTCTCAAGTATTTCTCCGATTAGTACTGCTACAGACCTTTTATACTTTTTGTTACTCGATTTTATCCAACTAAGTACCACTTGAGAATCAGTCCAGAAGTTTAGCGTATCAAAGTGTATAGTGTGCCCATTTCGAATGAATTTGGGAAGTCTGAAGTCCGAGCACGGCGGCTTCTAATTCCAGGCGTGGTATTGAAAGGCTTTAATGGGAGCTACCTTCGATTTTGCGCTTATTAGTGAACACTCTACTACATCTCCGTTTGAGACTCTCATATATGCAACGGCAGCAATGGCTTCCTCGCTCGCATCCACAAATATATGCAACTGAACGCAGCTACCATCCCCGAATCGTAGATTGGTAAGGTAGCTTCTTTTAATAGACACCTTTTTTATTTTAGGTATCAGCTGTAACCACATTTTCCATTTTTCAAATTGTCTTTTTTTTATCTTCTCCTCCCAGTCCACTCCAGATCGCCAAATTTCCTGTAGGATTACCTTCAAATAGATTGTAGATTGTAGTTTGCAGTTAATCCTAAGGGGTCAAATATACACATCAATGCTCTTAAAGTCTCTAGTTTTGTAGGAATACGTGTACCTCTCATAACATCTTCATTTATTTTACTGGATTTGAAGGTACGGACGAACATATCAGTTAGTGAGGACCACCACATACCCCCAAGTTTTTCACAGTCGTTTAGAGCATTGTTATTAAAGAGCTTACTGAAGTTGAAGTTTGCGATTTGAGAGCTTTTAAAACGCCTGAAGAATTTGAAATGAAGTTTCTTATCTCGAACCCGGCTTGCTTATGAATAAATGTAACATCTTTTGCCAGGCTTATAGCTTCCTCTTCTGTATCCACACTGTCTAAAAAGTCGTCCACGAAGTGGTTCTCTAAAATTTCCTTTGATGCTCTGGGGTACAGTGACTCAAACTTGCTTCCATTTTTATTTTTTTATAAACTGGGCGCATAACGGTGAACAGGTTGACCCGAATGTCATAACTTGCATCTCGTATACTTCGACTTTTTCAGTTTTAGTATTCCGCCATACAAATCGTTGAGCATCTTTGTCTTCGTCTAGAATCTCAATCTGGTGAAACATTTCGCGTATATCACCCGGTATCGCGAACTTCCTTTTTTTGAAATTGAAATAAAACCGTTGGTAACTCCGGAACGGTTTGGCTTTCCAGAACAAAGTATCGTTTAACAGTCTCATGCATATTCAAATCGATTTCTAATTGACAATCACAAAAATGTACATTTATAAATAAAATTTTGAATCTAAACTCTTTGGTTTCCCAATAGCAGCTAAATTCGCACCATAGAGGATCATTGTCCTCTTGAGTTTTTAGTGCTATGCCCAGAATACAATGCAGCAGACCTAGCAAAATTTGAGGTTTCGCGTTCGAGTAAGATTTTATTGGAAATCCTCTCAAGTAACTGTATAGCTGCGTTAGGCTGCGTGTATCAACAGATTGTCTCGAAAGTTCTAAGGACTTAACCGTATGCGCATCTGGAAGCAAATATTTTTGCTTACCATCTAGTGCCGATGTCTAAAACGTTATTTTCTTTGATGATTCCTCGATCCGATGAGTGTTAACGGTCCACCTTAGACATAGCGGATCATCGTCACCTCTAGCTTCAGGAGCATATGTCAACTAGTCGTCAACAAGGGTTACTGACGAACCATCATCCATAAACGCATAGGTATCAATTAACTTGTTATTGTAGTGCAATCTCACTGGAATAATCTTAAAAATCATATATGCAGAACTTGGACGGAGAATTGTACCACTTGTGGATGGATGTTCTGCATTTGTACCGATATTCAGTCTAAGGTTCTGATAGCCTAAATTGTTAGGTTGATGTAGAAGTGCGTTGTGCCGGTAGGTGCATTCATTAACGCCGCATAATTGTGCCGACAGACAATGACGACTCCCGTGACGACGGAAGCATGTGCGGCAGATGTAAAAACGTTTCACCAATTGCCATCTTTCTTGAAGAGACATTTTTGCGAATTGATCGCAGGATGCCAGCGTTGTATAATCACGTTTACATGCCGAACACTTGTTGGCGTCTTCCGCATTACTTTCTTGATGTAAATTTATCGTCTCTAGCTTTTTATATTTTTGACCCGGCTCGCTTCTGATTTTCTTTAAGAGCGATTCAATTATTACCTCAGGCCTTCCAAATAACATTCTTAGTGTTGAGATCACTTGATCAACTTGATCTGGGTGGAGAAGTCTGCACCGTACAGCATCAAGTGCTTTTCCTTTTAGGCATCGTTGGAGACGAAGCATGTTCTCACAGTTGCTGAACAAGCATGAGACGAGTTTCTCTACCAGCTTATAAAGAGCGACCACTCTTCTGGCTTGCCGGAGAAGGTCAGTTGATATTTGGATATAAAATATCTCGCTGCGATTTGTGCTTTGTTTATCGATACCTCATCTTTTGTATCATCTTGTGACTTGTTGACTTCTCTCCCTTGGCATGACTCATAAGACTAGGGTTTGCCATTTTTGTCTGGATTGGATTCCATCTTAGAAGTAGGTTTGCTGCTTGTTGATGATTCCGTTGTTTGAGGAGGGTACTCGAATGTATTTGTTTGGAAGTGGAAAGTTGAGAGGCAGCGCCCTCACCAACAGCATTTTTACTTGGCTGTATATCGTTCAGGTTGGAATCTCGAACTACTTTCTGATGAAAACATATACTGCATAACCAATCTGCATCTTCTACCTCTTGGGTAACACCAATACAGGTAAAGTGAAACCAGTTTTGACATTTTCCAAATTCAACCATGAGAACATCTCTTTCAGTATTGAGCATTTGATGGCGAAGACGTATTATGTATTTTGGACCTACGACTATTGGTACAAGATAAATATTTAGGATGCATGCGGACTTACCTTGTACCAGATCGATTACTGTGAAATAAAAACACGATGAAATGATGATTCCGATGATATTTTAGAATTTTATTTGTCTTGCAGATGTGATTCTTGTTTCACAATTGAAACGTATGCCGGTATCCTTTTTGGTTATGTCACAATAACCATATGGTTGGAATCGCCAAGATTCTGGTTTATTCGTTAAACGAAAATTTAAGGTATGTTGAATTCAATTCAGCAAGGATGGATCATTAAATGAAAAAGTTGTTTCCGAAAATCAAAGAGCTTATTAATGCTCTTAAATTTTCCTATTGCGAAATATTTTATTTTTGGTTAGGTATTTTACATTTCTAATTCATTATTTATAACAATTTACGTTCAGTTTTTCCTCTTATTATTTGCTTGAATTCAATTTACTTTAATTTGTTCTTAGTCTTTTAATCTTTAAATTTACTCTAATATAGGAATAGTAATTATTTGATAGATACCTTAAATAATTTGCACTAGAGGAAAATGGAGTTCGTCCTTCTATCACGCTTTTTAATTTGCCAATGAATTGAATAAAGAAGGTACTGTAAAAAGATTGGCGCGAGTGAAGTAGGACAGATATATACTTTTGATGTTGAGGTTGTTTCGACTTCATTGGTAGGTTCCGCGAAACAAAACAGGGACTGCTATTACTCCGCCTGCACTTGAGAGCGTAAACGATTGTATGGGACCAATCTCCTCTCGCACTCGCTAGGTAGGTGGAGTACTAAAAGTTCTCGACAGGCATAAATTCCCCTGCACGGATGGTATTGGTATCCCGCTATTGTTCTGAGAAGGTGTTCTTCAACGCTGGCAAAATTGCTACGTTAGCTGTTTCAACTATCCTACTCTTCAGACCGCGTTCAAAGTAGATAGAAAACATTATGTGTCCAGCCCATACCAAAAAGGGCGAATCCTCTTCCCCCTCTTATTAAATTATCGACCGATCGCACTTTCGTCCCTTCCTTACAAAGTAATGGAAACGCTGGTTAATTCTCAGCTCAAGAAATATCTCGAAGCTCGAATGCTCCTTAATGGCCGGATATATGGCTTTGCCAGCAAAAGGTCCACTGGTGATCTGTTGGCATATCTTACCGAACAGTGGCCCAAATATTTACATCATTTTGGCGAAAGTAAGATTATTGCGCTTGATATATCAGAAGCATTTGATAAAGTTTGGCATCCGGCTTTCTTATCCAAAATGCGTGCCTTCAATCTTGAAGTACTATTGGCTATGTTCAAGTCTGAAAACCATACGATAATTGCTGGTATGCCTCGGGGTTCTCTTCTGCCTCCGAAATTTTTTCTCATTTTTATTAATGATCTGAAACGTCTTACCCACTTACCTGCTTCACTGACGATAATTCCCTCAGGTTTTCATATTTGGTTTAATATGGGATTTCGGATGTGGCTCTTTAACGGCAATGTATGCTAAGCTCATTAATTTTAGACCTATACAGCTTTGTTGAATAGGATTGAAAACTTAGTGATGCCTTCTGTCCTTAAAGCATAATTTACCACCTCTGCCACTATCCATGAGTGCTACTTGTGCATCAAGGAAACTGAACATCTCGAAATTCTCGATATATCTATCTCCAATCACCTCTTGTGGAAGGAACACATACGCGATTTCGCTAAAACTGCCACTTGATGTTTGGGTTTCCTAAACAATGCAGGAAGTACTGAACGCAGAGCATTTGAATTGATTGATGATAACACCATCGTTCAATCATTTACGTCGCTTGAACACCGTCGTAAAGTTTCTTGTCTCACCATTTCTCCCATTATGTTAACGGATTATGATCTAGCGAAAAAGCCAGTTGCTTTCCTCGCCTCAAACAATTCAACTCAACTGCGGTCGCACTGTCAAGTTCAGAGATTCGTTCTCTAGCCGTATACGCGAATTTGGAATGCTTTACCAGACTCTGCCTTTTCCGGTCATTGCAATGTTCAGGAATTCAAAACCAATGTGCACCCATAACCTCCTATCAAATCCCCTCTGCCTTAGGCTCACACTGTATCTTGGCACAATAGGTGTAATAAAAATCCCCTTGAGTGTGCGCTAATTGTAACAAAAAAAAAAAAAAAAAAAAACGAAGCAACATTAGCAAAATTAGAATGCAGTTATTGTATCATCATACTAACTAAGTATTATACTTTGGGGAAAATTTCAGATGTGCCATCAATGTTACTATCTACTGACTTCCAGTCCTTTCTAGGATCATCGAGAGCACATTGTACTTTTGAGTAATAGTATCTATTTCTTTATTTTCTTTGCTAATTATTATACTTAATATCTTGGAATGGTTTTTAAGTTGTTGATTAAGAGGGTGTTTACTACATTTATTTCCTAAATGATTTTTTACACAATTTTTAACATAATCGCAGGAACTATAAGTCAAGTTAAGCATGCGTAAAAAAAATTCTAAATAACATGACATTACGGTCATAGAGAAACCCAAAAAAATGATCGACAAAAAATGTCTGCCTGTTGTCGGTCAGTCTGTCCATCTGTATGAACAACGAGCTGCAGCCTTCAAATTTGGTGTGTGTGATTTATTGCGGTCATATAATGTTTTTTTTATTTTTGGCTTTCTCCGTAACGGTTATTTGGATTTCTGTCAAATTTTATATTTGGGAAGACTGAAGTAGCCAAATGCGTTTTAAAAATTTTTTCTTCTAATTAAAATTATTTTTTGAAATTAATCAATATTTTTGAAACTAATCAAAACATATTATTTTAAATTTTAAAATCATTAATAAACTCTTAAAAACTGCATAACAAAATTTCAAAAAACAAAAAAATAAAAATCCAGATTTCATCAAAATCCGTCCTACAATTTTCGAGATACGTTTTTATAAAATTTACATTGATCCAATGGTGATCTTGAGTTTTTCGAAAAACTGATTAAAGTGATGGTATTGCCTGTTTTTATAAGTTTACAATACGATTTTTACTCACCTAATACATCTACATCCTTCACTTTTATTATGTATATATATATATATATTTACATACCTAGGTTCTATCTATTGTAATGAACCACGGAATCAGATATGGGGACATTCCT
The DNA here is from genome assembly GCA_910595825.1 of Philhelius pedissequus. Classification (NCBI taxonomy): domain Eukaryota; kingdom Metazoa; phylum Arthropoda; class Insecta; order Diptera; family Syrphidae; genus Philhelius; species Philhelius pedissequus. The sequence goes on from OU343160.1 coordinate 100,187,924, forward strand.
TGGGTATGCAGCGTCTGGCACCTTCCTCCCTGCTAGCTCAAGTGTTTGGAGTGGGTATTGCTGCTACCAATGCCTAGCTCATTCAAATAAAAAAAAATCGTGCCAGATAACATAAAGAAAAGAAAAAAAAAACAAGAAGAGAGCAAAAACTAACATCTGCCATAGTCAGCACAACGCACCGTTCGTCCGATGATCATGACGATAGCTCTTTGATAAGCTACTTAGCATGCCCTTATCCTATAGTGACACGAGCCACCTCCTTGCAATGCTTGTGCTAAATTTTAAGCAATGCCCCTTATTGCGCTGACAATTCAAGCTCTCACTTATTGCATCTCTCACTACACCACTTCCACCTAAGTTACTCTCTCTCCTCTTAAATACCTACTCAACTCTCATCATTGAAAGAAATGTAATTTTGTAACAAACAATTTATATTTATACTCTTTAATTCAAGATTTTTTTACTTAAAATGCAATTGATAGATTTAAGACAGAAATCATATGGAATGGATCTGAAAGTCATTATCTAATTTTATTTAAACATCCAACACGATGGTTTAAGAGAAAATGATCAAGAGATAAATAAGAAAAAAAAAGAAAATGATAATAAGATAATAAATATAGTTTTGGGTAAGTAGGTACTCACAGAATATTCTCTCCACAGCATCCAGGAACATGTGCGCACATCCTCCGATGATCAGCTCTGACTTGACAAAGTAAAATTGATTAATTTTTCGTTTCTCTCACTTTGATCACCATCCAAATTGAAAATTTAAAAAAAAAAAATACTTCCATCCAATACGATTGTTACACAACTAGGCAATACGTGGTTTTAATTTTAAATTTTAAAATTAATTCAAAAAAAAAAAAATTATATAGAGAACTAGTGAATTAAGATTAATCCAGATTGAAAAAAAAACTAATCACAAATTCTAAATTAAATTTTAAACTTTTTTGATTGATAATGTTGTTGCTGTGACACAACGCATGAGATGACTGGCACGGTTATTGGTTGGCGAGTCATCTCGTTCCAAGCTTTTGCCACGTATATCAGTGAAATGATGAGTACTACAGATCCGTTGAAGCACGTTGTATTGATTGTAGATTTGGTTCAGTTGCTTGGCGCAACCACTACTTGATCTGAGCAATCAATTGATCGAGCAGACTTGCGTTTTGACGAGAGTGCAATTCCTATTGTCGCTGTTCTTGATGCATATGACTGTTTTGATGATGCAGCATTCATATGGAATATATAAATGTTTCAGATGCTGTTTTGATCAGGACAAAGTTTCCTGTTGATTTCAGAACCTCGCAATATAGCACAATTTTTTTTCCCTCTGACACAAGTATTTCGCTCGTTCGTCAGCTTGAGAAGTCAAGTCACAACTTCGATTAATTGATGCGATCACCAAAAATATGGCCACGTACCAGAACTTGCACACCACTGAAGCAGTGAATGCTTCGTTCAGGTTGGTTGATGCTGTTTGGAAAGTCGAAACTTAATTTTCTGACGAGATTTTGATTATGAAGACGTATTACACGTGGCTGACTAAAGATTTTGTTCAGAGATTATTTGGAATACTTAATCTTAATTTCGATGCTTGCGCCCTCGAGAAATTCCCTTTTAAACTTGTTTCACTTATGGATTCTAGGGAATTGATTTATACATAGTTAAGGTTTTAATTAGAAAAAATTCAATTTACTACCGTAGTTATTGTGATGAAATTTATTCAAAGGAATTATTGCCGATGAGTACAAGTTAACTCGTGGGCGGATGGCAGCGAAAAGAAGGTATGAAGTGCCAGCAGACTAAAAGCGGATATCAACATATTATGTTCGCAAAAATAAGAATCAGTTCAGTGGTTTATTTGTTCCTCTTCGAATTGCACATCTGGACACCTAGTAGGGCACTATATGTGCCGATAACTATATTATACATGGGCATAGTTTAGCTTTACTACATCTAACTTGAAACAATACTCTAACCAAAAATAAAATCATGACACTATATAGGTAGGTACACATTTCCCCCCTATTTTACATAATTAAGGTCCCTTTAAATTTACATTTGTAGGCAGGTATCTATGTAACTATTCCTTGAATCATCAATTCGAAAATTCAATATACTAAGAATCAAGGTAATATTACCTACGTGTCGGTCGGCTTTAAACCTGCTTAGGATAACTGGACTACCTATCTACTAACAGCGTCAGTGGTTAGCTACTAGAGCAAGTTCGTATGTTTCAATCGTGCATTTTATTTTAAGTAAAGTTAGATCCATCCATGGCTTTAGCCTTATTTCTGATTCTGACTCGGGTTGTACAAAATTATGGCTTTGGGTCAATAAAAGATGTCAATTTAATATAACAACGTTTCGAACGTGTATACGTTCTTCATCAGGCATTTATTTTTTAATATTCAAAATACAAAATAAAAAAAACAAAAATTAATTCACCAAATAAAATGAAAAGCCAACCAAATAATTAAACTTACAAAAAATTATGTTAAATATTTCTTAAAAAACACAGAAAGAATCAAATTTTAACAAAAAGAACTAAATGCATTGCAACTGTAATCACAACAAAACAATTTTTGTAAATAAAAGTTAAGCTTACAAGTATAGATTTTTTTAAAAATTACTTATGAAAGTGCAAGCAAAACAAACATTTATTTTTCCTTTCAAAAAAGAATGATAAGATTGAGAACAATGAGCTTATCATCATCATCCATGAACAAGCAGACCCACTTTAATTAACCAAACCTGTTTGTTGTATTTATCAGTTGACTGTATGTGCTGCTTAGATTCTCACAGTCCGATAGTCGGTTTAACGCTTTGTCGGTGTTGATAATGTGCAACATCTCAAGGAGAAATTTCTTCGCTTGGTTTTTCTCTGTCTATAACACTACGTTTTCACCTACCACTAAGTCCAGATTTAAGTGGATGAACCATAAATCCTCTTTGAAATCTTCTTCTAAAGATTTCCCATACAAATTTTAATCTCCTCAAAAGAAGATTAGAAATTAATCTCATTTGCGCAAAATTTCATTCGATTTAGTAATATGTTAAGTTATTTTTAGTATGATGCTAAAAAGAGGATTTTTCTAATCTTAAAACAGTTTAGTATCGTACTATTTTCTTAACATTTTACTAAAGTTAAAATCACAAAATGGTTACTTTATTTTTTTAGTATCGTACTTAATACATATGCCACTTTGACATTTACAAACGTCAAAAAGTTATGTTCGCTTACTTTTTTGCACTATTTTAAGCGTGTCTAGTTGTAGATTATTAAGAAAATAGATTTAGTATGGTGCTAGTTAAGGAGTGTTTAACATTAGGAAAATTTTAGTAAAGTGCTTTAGTATTAGCAAGCTGTTAAGTAGTATCATGCTGAGCCCCTAAATGCTAGGTTTTTACCTAAAGGTAATCCAGTTTAAATTGAGTAGATTAAAATTACTCTTGACGTGTTTTCACCAGAGAAAAATAAGATTAGTTTGACGTTTTCACTCGGAATCGGCATTCAAAAGTCAATATTAAAGAGTAAACCAAAAAATTAATTAGAAAGAAGAATATAATTTCGGTGCAGCGAACAAATTTAATTTAAATAAATGAAAATAAGTAATACTTTGAAAATATTTTTATCCCAACATTTTATCCTTCAAAATTCTAGCAGTAATATCTTCCTGGTGCACAAAATCTGGTCAGGACACGAGGTCGATAATCTAGAAGGAAAATGAAAAACCAAATTGCAGAATGACCAATATCTTCAGCTTATCTGACTAAGCTAATGACTTCCAGCTAATGGATTCTCTGTCAACCTGAATGCCTCAAAGTAGGCACGCACCGCTTTGGTCCTTGTAGCTTTATTGCATCATTTATTTTTTTATACATTTTTATAGACAAGGCACAATTCGAAGTCAAGGACAAATTGCACCAGACAAAAACAAATTAAATAATGTAAGACAGGTTTTTTTTTGTTGAATGCCAATGGAGAAAATTACATAAGAATAGGGGCGTTCTATGAAATAAGGTCTGTTTCTTTTGACAATCTTCTACTACGAAGAAGATTTCAACGAAATTAATTTCTAATCTTCTTCTGAGGAGATTAAAATTTGTATGGGAAATCTTCGATTTTTCAGAAGATTTCAAATCGGATTTATCGTTAATCCACTTAAATCTGGATAAAGTGGTAGGCGAAAACGTAGTATAACATCAGGTTGTTTAAAATTTTGCGCCATTAAAATTTTCTTCGAAGTAAAAGATTGTCAAAGGTAACAAACCTTGTTTCATAGAATGCACCTATTCTAATGTCATTTCCTCTATTGCAATTCAACAAAAAAAAACCTGCCCAACATTATTTAATTTGTTTTTGTCTGGTGAAATTAGTCGTTGGCTTTGAATTCAAGAAACAGCTCGCTCGAACTTCACTAATTTGTTACAAAGTTACATGAAAGCATCATCAACACCTTCCTCTGATATGTTTATCAACAAAATCCATAATGATACGAAAAAATTCCTATGAGAGCATAAAGACGTCTAAATTGTTCCAGTGGACAAAGAAAATGTCACAGTCGACATTTACAAGTCTGACTATATTAAAAAAATGAAGGATTTGATGGCTGACAGAAGTGTTTACCGTGTCTTAAGAAGCGACCCTACATCCAACTTGCAATCGATAAACAATGATTTTGTGAAAAAACTCTTGCAGAAGGACATTATTTCGGAATTTGAAAAGAATCGCATGACCACCTATACCCCCAATAGACCCAAGAAACAAAATTGAAGCCGTATAAAGGAGCATACAATGATTAAAAAGTCAATGTTTATCGATATGCAGCGGCTCTGCATCATTGACAACAATTATGTGCATTTTGACGGCCTTATATACGAGTATCAACGGAAACAAGGTGTTCGAATGGGTTGTCCAGCATCACCTCTTCTTGCTGATATAGTAATGGAGACATTATTGGATGAAGTTTTAGGCAAGCTTAGCATCAAACCAAAAATTTTAACAAACTGTGTAGATGACTTGTTTGCTGTGGTTAAATATTCTAGACTTGATGGAACGTTAGTAGCACTCAACTCTTTTAACAACAAACTTAAATGCAAAGTAGAAATTGAGACGTGAACTACCGTATCTAGACTGAAAGTGATAATATATCTCTGGGGTTTCGTAGAAAAGGTTTTTTTTATAATCTTACACGCCTGCAAGTGATTATGATTACCATTTATATGTTTTTAACACAGTGCCCGGCGTTCATGTGTAAGAAGAAAAAGAGGGATAGAAAAGATGTGTGGGGCGAGGTGGTTGTTGTCTCAGATTTATCTCCAGGGATGGCGGCTGAACTAATGCGGAGATAATTACCGTATCTGATTTGTTTATGTCTCCTATAATTCGCATTATCTTATTTATTTCTCTGTCATATGTGTGGCTATACTAGTTTACTCAATCACATGTTGTTAGTGTTATGCCTGAACAGCATGTAATGAGTAAACAGCAACTTATTTTATGACAATTTTTAGAATTGGGTTTTAATGGAAAATAAGAAGACAGACAACGGCAGGAATCGAACTTACGACCACGAGGTTGACAGGCGAGCACACAACTTTCACGCCACGGCCACCCACGGTTTTTCGATTTTTATTGGACTCAAAGTCAAATTTTTTTCTATATCATTTGGTCCTACCGGCGTTAGCCTAGCATTACTCCTTCCTATAGAGATATTTCGGTACAAAGGGTGTAAGTCAGAAAGCGATAGAAAGGATACACATTTCAAATAATAAATTTCGTAAATGTCCTAAAAAAATACAAGAGTTCAAATCCAGAAAGGATTTATGCTCACCTTTAACCTTAGTTCCACCTTTTTTTACGACTCTTACAAAAATTTAACAACTTCGGAAGAGGCACCATATAATAGTTCAGATTTGTTAGAAAATGACCAGAATAAAATGTCAATACTTATTATTTATTTGACTTAATTTATTGTTTTAAAGAATATGATTCAATTAAATTGAGTTATTTATCTACAAAAATATTTTTAATTTCTTGACTCAATCCCCTAGAAAAATCGTAATTTAAACACGTACACAAAAAATAGATGGCCCTAAGGAGATAAGTCATCAGAAAATCGGGTTAAAGTTATTACAGAATACCGCTTTCATGATTATTCTGCATCATTAATTTCTTGAAAAAGCAACATCTGGATTTACAAATAAATATTTAATCTTAGATCTCATTTTGCGGAAAACTACTATTTCTGACCTAACCCCTTTATGCCAGGCACCAGAGAAACAATGACCGCATAATTTTCGACTGGTAAATGAAGCCTACCTCATCAGGACGACTTATCAATTTCAATGCAAAACAGCCAAAAGGGGCCATCTATAATACAGCACAGAATGTCATCAATTGTGTACTCAATACTAGTAACAAAATTTTCAATAAGAAAAATATTAGACTATGAGCACAGGGCGGGCAGACATACGTCATTTTATCTTATATCAAAGGATATAAGAACGAATGGACATTCCGAATTTTCAAATCTGGAGCTTTTCGGAGATATGCAGTTTTAACAGTGCATTCTTAACTATGTTATTTTATCAAAGCTGATTTTTTGATATGTTTAAGGGGATAGTGTCTCAAACTTTGTCAAACCCCTCCAGGGGCGTTTCGTCTGGCATACACCCTTAAGATGTCACCTTAAAGGTGTATTTTTAATGAATTGTGTTTCTTTAGTACAATTAGTTCAAAATGGCTTCGAGGATCTCAAAAGACCGAAAAAAAAGGAATTGTTGACCCGAGAAAAATTTTTTTTGCAAAATAAGACAGAAGCTCTGACGCAAGGAGCTGTTATTTCTGTAAGTGAACGAACAAATTACAGACTTCTTAACTAAAACAGATCCGAATGCCAAAACTCGCCACAAAAAAAAAAACAAATCTGATAATAAATACATTTTTTATTTTTGCTTGTTTTTATTTAAAAGAGTTTAAGCCTCCTGGGGAATACCTTCAAAAACGCACCTTTTATCTTGGCTCATGGTGGTGTGGAAAATATAAATGCGTTTTCATTTTTATAAACAAATCGCTATGCATATGAAAATAAAACACATTTATATTTTTCAATAAAAATTCCTATCTAAAAAAGGGCGGTAATCCTACATACTATTCCTTTATAATTGGATCCATTTAAAATACACACTACGAAACCCCTTTGAGAGCTTTATTAAGTGACAGATTTATGCAATCCACTATAACACACTGCCTATTTTTCTGGGACAGAGTATATAAGGGAACGGTTCCTGTTTACGTTGGGGCATCAAAGCAGACATTAAAAAAACGTCTCTCTGACCACAGGTCAGATATCAATGAAGAGTATTGAACACAAGGATCGATTCAACGCAAGTTATCGACAGCGCCCACTAAAATCTACATGCGCTCATATAAAACTGGCATAAAATGTCAAACGAAAAATGTCAATAAAAACGTCATTCCAAATTGAAAATAAAAGTGTGCTCGCACAGTACAAACGTGTTGTGTTTTATTTTTAATGCTTTTGAGTTTATTCTATAAAATTTTATTAAAAACAATTCAAAGGCCATTCAGCCAAACATTGGTCCTTCGAGCTACAAAATTATATTGAAATTTTTCTCAAAGATTGTTAAAGTGTGTGCGGATAAAATTATTTTAGTGTGTCCACGAAGGATTACCTGCAAGACTTCAGCAGGATTTGACTTCATTTTACAAAAACGAGTAAGTGATTTCCTTACTTTTTTTTTATTTATATTAAATTAATACAGCAAGCAAACAATTAAGCGCAAAATACAAGCAACTTAAAAAGGACATCGAAAATTAGTGTGAATTGCGTTCAAGCCCGAATCACATTATTAGATGAGCTGTGGAAATCTGTCTCTGCAATATATGAACAGTTTATAGGTGCTGAAGATGAAAAATACTGCGATTTTCAAGCAAGGCTTCTGGATTCGCTAGCAAGTCTTGGTGGCAGGAGCAGTCAGCAGTCCAAAGAACTCCCTAAAAAGGAAAGATGCTTAAAAGTGACGAACTTCACCTGCCAGCTATTAAAATGCCTACTTTTGAGGGAAGTTATGAGTCTTGGCCAAATTTTCATGACCTTTTTATGACACTTGTCGGATGTAAGGCATCTCTTTCGGATATTCAAAAGATGCACTACCTTAAAACAAGCTTAACGGGCGATGCTGAGAAGTTGCCGTCATCCTTAAAGATTCACAGCAATAATTAAGATCATCCTCGCGTCCTTGTCAACTTCCAGTTGAGTGCACTGTTCAATGTGCCATCACAGTCACAAGAGCGCTTGGAGTCGATTAAAGATCTGTTATACGCTTCAACTCAGGTGATTCACAGTCTGTCAAATCTGAAAATAGAGATAGAACATTTAGATCCAGTACTAATTTTTCTTCTAGTGCGAAAGTTACCTGGCAAGGCACAGCAAATGTGGGAGGAGAAGCTGAGCAAAAGAGAGAAACCGAAGCAGTTGCCAACTTTCAAGGAATTTACATCCTCCTTGAAGACAAGGTTCAGAACTCTAGAAGCGGTCGATCAGCAGCACGGTCAGGATTCATCCAACACGCCACCCATCTCGTCATATAAGTATTCATTTGTAGCTTATGCTCAGGCTGATAAATCTAAGCTGCAAAATATGTCTGAAAAATAAACATGCGCTTAGAAGATGTAAATTTTTGAAAATGAGTATTATTGAGCGTAGTCAGCTTATAAATAAATTGGGTTTATGTCGAAACTGCTTAGGGTATAATCATGCAACAGATAATTGTCCAAGTAGGGGTTATCATTGCCAAAAAATACACCATACGCTATTACATGTTAATAATACTCCTTTTTAGCCAAGCCAACAATCTTCACGTTTACAGCGAAATCAAAATAACTCTTTTCAGCAAGTTCAACAACAATGTTCAAATAGCAGTCAGCACAACAACCAATTGCAGCAACAGGGTACGAGCCAAAATTGGCAAAACACCATTTTAAATGCACAAGCTCCTTCATTCCGACTACCAATAGACCACCGTCTACATCTACCAACATATTTTCTCACCACTCACACTCGACAGTCCAACGAAAAACTCACAAGTTTTACTGGCAACTGCCCTTGTGAAAGTAAAGTCTTCATTGGGAGATTGGTTGATGTTGCACGCATTGCTAGATACTGGAACTGAAGCGTCGTTTATTACGGCGTGAGCTGCCTAATTGCTACAACTCAAATCTTGAACAACTCATACGGGGTGTCCGGGTTGGGCTTGGTCACTTTTGCTTCGCAGCATTCCAATTTTGCAACAACAGCGCAAGGCTACATCTTGAAGTCACTGTCTGTGTATTTGCCGGCCCGGACCCTTCACACTGAGAATTGACGATTATGTTTAAATCGATCCCGAACTCTACAGATTGTCCAAAATTGATATTTTACTTGGCAGTGATGTCTTAGCAGAACTTTTATTGCCGGTGCTGATTTCTCCAACAGACAAGCCAATGCCAGCCATACAGAAGACAACATTAGGATGGATCCTATTCGGAAACGCCCTAATTGTACGCGAGTCAAGTAATCAGGTCAGAAGTTTCATCCAAACTGTAGATGTCGAAACCCAACTGCGCAAATTTTGGGAATTAGAAGAAACGCCTTTTACGCTATTCCAAAAACGGAAGATATGGAATGTGAAAATCACTTCATCGCCAACACTGAATGCACAATTGATGGATGCTATCAAGTAGCATTGCCGTTCAATGGAAATGTTCGTCCGGTTTTTGGTGATTCTTACCAAGGTGCTTTACAGCGATTCCAAGGTTTAGAGCGCCGTCTTGCTGCAAATTGACAACTCCGAGAGCAATATTCATCATGCGTCGAAGAATACATCCAACTGTGTTATATGAGCAAATTCCACAAGAAAAGTTTGAAAGAAAATCAGCATTACTTCCTGCCACATCATGCTGCTATTAAAGAGAGCAGTTCAACCACGAAACTGAGGGTGAAGTTTGACGCGTCCTTCAAAGCATCCAGTGGAGTCCCTTTAAGCGATGCTCTGTTGGTAGGTCCTGCACTTCAACAGAATATTTGCGATATTCTTCGGTAGAGGTTGTATAAATACACTTTCACAGCTGACATCGAAAAGGTGTATCGCCAGGTCTTGATAGATGAACATGACAAAAATTATCAGCTGCTTCTATGGAGAAAGAATTCTGGAGATCCTATCAAAGCTTACAGACTTATAACGGTTACCTTTGGAACAGCAGTCGCTCCATATCTTGCGATTCGAACGTTGCAGAAGTTAGCAGAAGACAATTCCAAAAATAAACTAGCAGCCACCATGATCCGTGAAGGGATGTATATCAACGACTTGATATCTTGAGGAAACACTGTTGAAGAGGCTAAGGAGAAGATTCAACAACTTAGATCAACATTAGAGGCAGCTGGATTATACTTACGGAAATGGACTTACAACTCTGACGAATTACTTTCGAGCATCCCAACATGAGAACGAGAATTAACATTCTCAATGGCGTCAGAAGATTCGGAACGAGTTAAGACACTCGGCGTCCATTGGTTTTCTTCTATTGACAAATTCTCTTTCTGCTACAATCCCCTTTCCAATCTGCAGCAGACGAAACGATTCATTCTGGCCACGATAGCTCGACTCTTTGATCCGATGGGTTGGATTGCTCCATGTATTGTGAAGGCGAAGATGTTCGTGGAGCAACTGTGGGTGAAGAAAATGTCATTGGCTGAACCAATTGAATCGTCACTTCTGGAACATTGGAATGCTTTAATAAAAACGTCCTTCCAAATTGTCATTATTAATAAATTCATATTCATCTTCCAGAAAAATAAAAGTGTGTTCGCAAGGTATAAACGTGTTATGTTTTATTTTAAATTTTTTTGAGTTTAATTCATAAAATTTTATTAAAAATAATTCAAACGCTATTCAGCCAAACAGTGGGAGTGCACAAAAAAGAGCACTCGCTCTTCATTGTATAAAAGAGAACCATAAACCGGATGTGGACAATGTTAGAATATTACAGACAGAGGAAACCAAGCGAAGAGATTTCTCCTTGAGATGTTGCACATTATCAACCCCGACAATGCCGACGATCGGATTGTGAAAATCTAAGCAGCACATAAACCAACTGATAAAGAGACCGAAGAGGTTTGGTTAATTAAAGTGAGTCTGCTTGTGCAAGGGTGATGATGATAAGCTCATTGCTATCACTCTTCATTGTTATCATTCTTCTTTGAAAGGAAAAATAAATGTTTGTTTTGCTTGCACTTTAATAAGTATTTTTTTTAAACTATACTTATTTATAAACATTGTTTTGTTGTTTTTTTCAGTTGCAATGCATTTAATATTTTGTTAAACTTTGATTCTTACTGTGTTTTTTAAGAAATATTTAACATCATTTTTTGTAAGTTCAATATTATTTGTTTGACTTATCCCTTTATTTGGTGAATTAATTTTTGTTTTTTTTTAATTTTTGTATTTTGAATATTAAAAAATAAAGGCCTAATGAAGAACGTATACATGTTCGAAACGTTGTTACATTAAATTGACATCTTTTATTGACCTAAAGTCCGCAGCAACCAGTTCATATTAAATTCGTAAAAAAGGTCACGTCAATCAATAACAAATAGTAAAGTAATGCTGACAAAAATAAATCATACGCCGTAGAGTGAATGTCTTCATCGTAGATTTCCTCCCAATATTTAGTACGTAATTTATTTTTAAGTATCTAAATCAAATCTTATTTTATTAACACGTGTTTTAGAGTTGTACATAATAGATTTTTTAATTATAAATTTCTTGAACAAGATTTTAATCATGCAGTGATCGAATATGTCGAGACACCATCACACTGGTCTAAAGAAATTTTAGTAAAACGAGCAAAAAAATGGTGATGACAGCTGGAGCTTGGTCTTGTGATTTTATTTATGAATGAATTAAGACCATTTTCAGCTATAAGGGCAAGATAGCAGTTAGATACAGTGCCTGGTTTGAAAATATCAAAATTAATATCACATACGATTACTAACTTACCCATTTCTTCATTGACTAAGAACATTAAGAATGTATCCAAAAACACTTTAATATCAAGATTCATGAGCGTGTAATCTATATACACAAACAAAATTACATATAAAATGGTTCAGTTTAGGGAAGTCAGCCTTACAAAAATTAAAAGAAAAAGAGTTTTCGGTTTTAATTGATATCTATTTGTGACCCAACTTGCTGGTCAGAGCAAATGTGGAGAAAGGGTGGTTGCTGTCAGAAAAAAGCAACTTGAAGGAGGATGAATTAAAAAAATAGTCAATAAACAGAGATTATTTTTAGGAGATGGGATTAGATGGAACAAATGAAAATTCGTCTTCTGATTGTACTCAAAATAAATGGGGAGGGTTAAAGCCTCCGACAATTATTAGATAGTAATCTAGTTCCGCAAAATCGAAAAAATCACCACTTTCGTCGATGGGCAGCTGATATGCTTCTGAAGTTCGAATTAAATAGTGCAGTGTCTAGGAATCGAAGGTTGATACAGATAGGGCAAATATTTTGTAGGGAAACTTGTGCCAATTAAGATGAATGCTGATAATTTTTGTTTGGAGACTTCTAACATTCTTGTAAAAGAAATATAAAAAAGAACTAGGGTTAAATTCCGGGGGGGTTCATAAACTGCGTTTTAGCTAAAAAAATCTGTAAAACTCATCGGCGTAACGCAGATGGTTATATCGCAACACAAAATTTGAATGGATTTTTAGGGTAAATAGATCTAAATGCATTTTGGTGTAACTAAGCATAAGGTCCCTTAATTAAAATTTAAAGAGCAGAAGTTTTTTTTAATAAAGAGAATAAGCTTGGTTTTTATTCTTCAAACTGGAATATCATGAGATAATTAGTACCTAATTCTCAATTGGACGTGTCAACAAAAAAGTTGTCCTATTTTAATCTAATCCTTCCGGCCATTATGGCGCAGTTAGGTCTAACGAGCATATATTTTAGTTAGTAAATTATACGAAAACAGGATTTTGTATGACAACTCCCACAAAAGTTTTATTTTCGATTTTCGGATACTAGTAACAATAATTCTGTACCTACTTAGTTAAAAACATCTTTTGTGTTTACTTTCAGAATCATGTTGGTTGTAGTACTGAACGCTTTTATTTTTCTCGGATCGGTGATGAAAATTTAGTAGGAGCAGAAGAGTTTTGCGGCAGAGGAAATATAACAAAAACAACCATGTTTACACGACTTGTTTTAGCTTACATATCTAGTGACGCAACTAATTCTGGGGTGGGTGGTTCATTTAGATGCAAGTTAACAACTCGGCCTCAAGCCTGTGATTGCGGGTGGTCTCAAAACACAAGAATAGTTGGCGGTATTCAAACAGCTATTGGAGAATTTCCATCAATGGTAGCGCTTTACAATAAACCAAGCAGTTTAATTTTTTGTGGTGGATCAATAAGTAAGTGTCGGTTCAATAGTCCAAGTTTTTAAACGAAATTTTATAACAAAGAGCTTTTTACAGTAAGTCATCGTATTATTTTGACTGTTACACATTGCGTACGGCTTTATCCAAATCCTGCCGATAATATTATAATTGTTGGCGATCACGACTTATCTTCAAGTGAGTATGTTAAAAAAAATGTATGTATTTCCCCTAACATAAATCCAACCAAAATTGTTTCCAAAGTATTCAGTGGCGAAGGGTCCATATAACTCGTCTATTTCCGCCTTATCTTTTTAAAATATCATCCTTAACAACTTAAGCTTCTGACAGCATGAATCTAGTTTGACCCTACACCTGCACACGCTGTCAATATTAGTTTAATAACTCTGCTTTCAGTGCTTCTCTATACACATTTCTGCTTTTTAACTCACTCCTAAGCAAACATAAAACTATACCAGAAATAATGTAACCTGAAATTTTTCGGGTTATAAAATTTCTCGCTGTATAGAAAACATTTTTTTCTTTATTGCACACTGCGTTTGGTACATCTCTGTTCAATACACGCTTTCTTATGGAAGAATATAGCCCGATTTTCATCGAATTTTTTTTGGTGGATTAGATTTCGGTCTGACACTGAGTCTGCGCTGATGAATCATATGTGTTGCGCGCGCGCTGATCATGCCAATATTGGTTGAGGTAGGTTCCATAGATAGAATAATATCTCGATTTCCTGCGACTTATTTGAAAATTTGTGGGTTTTTCAATCTCAAGAAAACATTCCTAAGAGGACCATATGGCAATACTAGCAAGCCAACTGGGAAGGTTTGAATAATTTCTTCAGGATCTTTAACTGGTCACTATGTTTCCTCGATAGTGACGTTGACTACAGCGCTGGTATGATTACAAACATAATGAGGGCTTTTATAACGAACAAACCCAAAAGCATCACACCAAAAGAAAACTCGTGGTTCGATTCGAGCTGTAAAGAGGTTACCAGGTTGAGACAGGTAAGTTTCCGATGTTATAAAGCCAACCCAACTGAGGAAAACCGGAATAATTTTAAACAAGCTTTGGAGACCTGTAATAGTCATATTCAAAAAACCAAATTTTTACATGTGCAAAAATTAAGGCAAAGTCTACTACAATGTCACAAAGGTAGTAAAAATATTTGGTAATTTTTAAAAATATACGAAATTCCACCTACTCGGCGGTTCCAATGGTCATTTCCAATAATAGTCCTGTGGTAAGCTCACAAGAAAAAGCAAATTGCTAGCAGCACAATTTGCTGATAATTCTACGCTTCCACAAAGTGTCATGACTCCTCCTGTACTTGAGAACATTTATAGTTTCATGGAACGTATCTTCTTTCGTACTCGTACAATTGCCAAGTTTTTAAAAAACTTGACATACACAAATCCGCTGGTCCAGATAGTATCTCACCTATTGTTCTGAAGAGGTGTTGTTCTATGCTGGCAAAACTACTGCGTAAGCTTTGCCGTGTGCCATATATTACACGGTAGAAATAAGAACTGCGGAAACACAAACCAAAAAAAGTAATGTCGTTGGCAATCCGGGAAGTTTCTGAAAAGTGTTCAATTGTGAAAAAATGAGATTTGTGATTGAGTGATTTCACCAAATTGGATATTATTATTTGTAGGTGATGAGATTACCTTCTTTCTCCGGCTTTTTTGGTCACTGTAATTGGCAATGAAACAAAGTTAAATTGATTTTATCCCAACGTTCCGACAGGGATTGCTGTCCTCTTCAGGGGTTCTTTATTCAAAAAGTATATAACAATTAAAGATAACACGATAGAAAAGCAAAGAAAATACAAAACGGCAATTATTGTGGTTAATAACTTACGCTAAAATGTACAATTTTAAAATTCGTAAGAAAAAAGTAACAAAACGAAGAAATATAAACTACTATTAATAATTTAAAAAACTAATAAGTAAATTATAAAGTTTCAACTAGCAATAATCGCACCTCGGTAGGCCTTCATTGGTTGAGATATCAAAAAGTACCTCCCTCTTCTTGTGAGCATACCCACTGGACACAACCTGTTGGGCTACCACAAAGTTCCTTATCAACATAGCCGACCAACAGGTCGAATTTGTCTTCTAAACCAAGGTGAAGTAATATACAATGGTATAGGATGACTATCGACTGTAAGACGCACGTGTTTCCTGTAGGAATGGCAACAAAAGAAGTTTGATGAGTCAGCCCTTTACCAGCTTTTGCCGGTCCTGCGGTGAACACAAGAGCTATTGAGTTAAGGTGGCCGCCTCTCTTAAGACCGGTAAAATACTCTTTTGTAAGGGTCGGCCGTCTCGACGTATTTAGCCAATCTGACGTAACTAAACAGATACACACACCAACCACCTCAGTACTGACTAGCATATCATCGCGTACGGACGTATGTCAAAAGGAAATGTGTTGTCTCGTGTGCACAATGTCGTGAAATTTCCTCCCACTCCCTGCACCCCGAAATTAATAACAAAATCAATACCTACCTCCAATTCCGTCACAATAAAAAAAATAAATTAACATCAATAAATAAATTAAAATCAATAAGAAATCACAAAAAAAAATAGATCAATCACGCCGAAGCAACTAAATCAATTCAGTGCTTGTGCTGTGCATAGATATAAATACTTACCTACATACATACATACTTCAATTATAATCTCATCTCATATCATCTCAAACAAAGCCAAATAAAAAGAAAAAAACCGTGCAGTGAGTAAGTCCCACCTTTCCTTTTCCCATCACATATCACAGTTACACTAGCTTGTTCGTTGTGGGTACTGTGTGGAGCTTACTTACACACAGTGCATGCATCGATTAAGCTAATGTGATGTCGGATGGATAACTGACTGCTTTTTTCTTGTCAACCAGGGACAGATCAAGGCATTTTCATCACTAAGGCATAACACTAGTGACAAATTGTTATTGAAAAGTTCAAATTGGGAACTTGAACAAACATTAAGCTTAGATAATTGTTTGACTGCGTTTTGTATAGTTTTTTTTAGTATTTAAATAGTTGGGAAATTTAGGTTTGACCGTAGCAACATTCATGGGCTTAGGAAAAAAATTTGTGCCACGTATGTCCACACTGTGAAAAACAGGCCAGCTGTGTTGGCACTAAGTGAGACCCAAATAAGTGAAAATTCTGTTCAAACGGAATTTAATTTGTTTGGGTATAACTTAGTGCCATTATTCTTTTCCCACCATGGTCTCGCCGTATACATAAGAAATCATGTCGCGTACCAACTTCGACCACAAGATGGTTTGTGCTCAAACACAAATTTTATTTGACGAAGTGTCCCAAGATTTCGATGCAAAGATTTTTTACCGACGGATTTAAAATGGAGTGCGGTGTAGGAGCAGGATGCTTCTCAGAGTCGCTGAAAGTCTCTAGACCTTTCCGACTTCACGACTTTGCTTACGTCTTTCACGCTAAACTACTAGCTATAATAAAAGCATGCTCAATTCTTAAATTAAGCCCAACTCAAAATCTAAATTCGGCAATATTCACAGATAGACAAACGGCTATCAAAGCCATAATATCATCAAAACTGTTGCAACTATGTTGAAATGAGCTTGAAATCCTGAACATTAACCATAGAATCACTGTAGTCTGGGTTCTAAGACACAGGGTAATGAACGGGCAGACAAGTTGGCCCGGCAGGGATCAGTCCTTTATAGGTCGATTGCAGAGAATGAATCTATATCACTCGCTGCTATGAGGGGCAAAATTCTTTCAGTTTTCCTCGCGGAATTCAATAAAAGAGGGAATAATATAACCCACTGCGCGATATCTAGAATAATTGGCCTTCGTACAAAAAATCGCGCAAAAACGATCTCATTTGTAGACCAAAGCGGGACATAGCAAGGATAGTCGTTACCTGCATCCTTCTATGAGATATTAATTGCAGTTTTCGCCTTCGCTAATTTTTCAGAAAGATGTTTTTCCATACTCAGGTCATTCGTGATTTAGACTCTACGATATTTATACTCCTTAACAATTTCGATATATTCAATTTTATAGTTGAGTAACCTGGTCTAAAACCCGCTTGAAATTCGCTTATTAATCTCTTTGCATCTATCCATGATCTCAGTCGATTTTGAAAAATTGCTGTGAATATTTTATATGAGGCGCAGGATCCATTTTGCTTTCCTTTTTAAATATCGAACAAATGAGTGCTTCCTTAAATTCTTGTGGTATGCACCCATTTTCAAGAATATTGTTAAATACTTCTGTTATGTTTTTGATAAGTGCTTCAGTGACATACTTATAAAATTCCGATGGTATCCTATCTGATCCAGCTGCTTTTCTATCCTTGAGTCCATTTATCGCTATCAAAATTTCTTCCACACAAATTGGCCTGTCCAAAGCATCTTAATAAAAACCGGGCTGAGCATATTGAATAGTATGGACACCTAGTGAATTTTGATTCAGGAGCTGAGAGAAAGTTATCTTTAAGATATTAGAAATAAGATTGCGATTTATAGAGTAAATTTTCCCATTAAGTTTTTGTACCTGCTTCCAAAAATCTTTCGTATTGCTGCAATTGACCAAGTTTATGGCTTTACGCTCATAGAAGGATATCTTCTTTTATATACAAAGGGTTTTAAGCGCACGATTGTGTTCAATGTACAAGAGTTTTGCTGAGTTTTCATTGGTTCTCCTAAACTGATTCAGCCAAGCATAGGATACATTTTTTGCCATCATGCACGCTTTATCAAACCAAGGTTCCGTATAATCTCCATCCCCTTTAAATTTGGAAGAACTCGGACACGCTTTCTTTATACGCTCATCTATGAGCGAATATCATATCAATTGCTCAATTTCGTTCTCCATCAAATATACATCCAGCTGTCTTCTATACAATGTTGCCGCGATTTTCTGCAATGTAATCTAGGCATGAGCTTAAGATCAACTCTTTCTTCATTTTCAATATAATCACAACTGGAAGAAACAACAATCGGCATGTGGTCTGAATAAGGAACTTGTTGTACCTCCAAATCAGTGATTACATAATTCCATTTGCCCTTGACAAGGCTGTGATCAATTACGGAGCTACCCTGTTTTCCAATAAATGTATAATCACCAAACTAATCAATATTGCTAGTAACGTTTTGAATTCGAGGTCCGATGGAGTCCCAGAGGTACTGCACCTTCGTCCCCATTGCGTTTTTAATTTGATCCTTGGATTTTCGAAAGTGTCCTCCACGTTCATTTTCAACTCCTTCTTCGTTTCCTAATCTCGCATTAAGATCATAAATTAGCAGCAGATTCGTGGTTGAGTCACACGTAACAAACTTTTTTATTTTATCGAAGTCCGTATCGCAATGGTTGCAGTTTACATAAGCTGGTACAATTCGAAATCTGTCTTTACTTATTTCCTTGTCCATACAAGTTATGTCTCCAAAGCATTTCAATTCACAACGGTTATTAATGAAGTCCCTTTTAAAACCGAAAATGCAACCTCCACACGCTCTTCCTCTCGTATACTTTCTTATTGCAGGCATAATCTTAACTTTATAATTTTTAAATTTGTTTTCGTAGAAAGGTAGATTATGTTCTGTTAAACAGGTTTCATAAAAAATAAAAGTTCAAATTTGTTTATATAATAATAAAACTCTACTAAGACCAGAAACGTTATATGATAAGAACTTACATTCCAAATTACAATTTATTGCATTGGCATTTTGTTTCTTAGACCTTTTGTTGCAATTAGACTGGCAGGCGGCATGAACATTAAAAATATGGTTGAGTATTTACGCAAACAGTTTGGAAAACTAGAAACTATTTGAGAAGCACTGCGTTCATTCATTTGGTTTCGAACAGGAACATGAACAGATCTAGTTGTACTGTCAATGTCACCAATGATCTGACGTAACACTGACATTCCGCATTCAGTACCACATATCAATTTGTTATTTTTATCATAACGAAAGGATTTTCCTTCGATAATCAATATTTGGTCACGGATTTCTGTTGTAATGTTTCTATTTTTTAAGCGAATTTCCCGATTTAAAGCTACTAGTTTCCTTCTTCATGCTCTTTCAGGTAGATCTCGATGCAAATATATTCCCTTTCCGCGCAGTCTAACGAAATAGCTAGTTGCAATATTCCCTTAAATTATTCAACGGTAATACACGCGCTTCTACGAATGGTCATCAGCTTACCCTTGAGCCGAACTTCAGACGTCTGTCAAGTACAGAGACTCTTTCTTTACTCGAACAAAACGTATGTGGAATGCTTTACTAGGCTCTATTTTTCACCCTCATTTTGATATTGTGAACTTCAAACCAATGTTCATTTGTATCTTCTTTTAAATCCTTCCCTATGTTCCTAAAGCTCGCACTGTGCTTTTCATATTAATGGTAGTTAAAACCCCCTTATTACGCGCTCAATTATAAAAAAAAAAACTTATCCTTCAAACCCACCCACCAGACGTTGTGGGCAGCCTCTTGCACCCCGGGCCTCATGGAGCTATGATTTATCCAGTGGGGATAAAGCAGAGGATTACGCCCGCACATTTCAGTGTTATTGTTACCTCCCTCAACCCGGTGTGTATGTGCCGACCGGAACTTACTAAGACACAACTCCCGATATTTTCAAGCTACTGATTGCCGAAAATTGAACTCCTTTAATAAGATATGTTTATGTTATGTTTATAGTATGGGTTTGTTCCAATAGGTTATCACAACGGACCTATATTGATATAAGTGTGGCGGTAACAACATAACAACCTAACAACAGACGCAGACACTTCATTTTTACTACTTTTATTAGAAAAATTTTCAAATATTTGTTTTGCCATTGCTTTGTTTTCATGCACATTTCGCACAATCGATGTGTGCATAGGTTTGGTTTGAAACAAAATAGCTCCACAATTAACGTAATAAAAACTATTTAGTTAGCTCGGTAAAATTTATGAAAATCTTAACTTTTGAATAATAATAATAATAATAATAATAATAATAATAATAATAATAATAATAATAATAATAATAATAATAATAATAATAATAATAATAATAATAATAATAATAATAATAATAATAATAATAATAATAATAATAATAATAATAATAATAATAATAATAATAATAATAAACTTCCAGCGGTTAAGGGGTTAGAATATTTCCGCGGTAAGGCATGCCTGTCGTAAGAGGCGACTAAAATCCAGCCCGCATCTTTGTCCAAACTTAAGCACTGACGCTCCTATGATCCCACCGTCAAAACGGCCCAGTATGCAGGTAACAATGTTAAAATATATACCTGAAGGAAACAGTAAACCATACCTCAATGCGAACAGGTATAAAACGCATAAGACCCATAATGGAGAACATAACCGAAATAATAAATAGTCCAGTGTCGCTGCCTGGGGATCGCCAGGGCAGGGCCAGAGCCGGTGATGGTCATGAGAGCTTACGAGACGCCGCGCCGGTGACAAGGTGCTGAGGAGGCGGGCCCCTGTCCTCAAAAAAACTACAGCTCAAAGAAATTTAGTGGATGAAGCGAATAACATGGCAATACCACCACAAGCCACATTATCATCTGGCCCGTCCTCAGCTATGATGGGGACTGCTCGAATAGAAATGCGCTCGCAAAGAATCAAGTGGACACGAGAAATGAATATCGAAGTCATGAGAATATACTACCGTGTCAACACCTGCGAAAGTAATCCGCTCCCTGGCCTTAGACAAAAAAAAAGGCACCAAGAATTTGTCGAGGATATCCTGAGCTAAGATTATCTGATAAAAAAAAAGATAGTTAACCGAAAAAGGGTGATAGTAAGAAAAGGATATCTCTCTGATATAGAACTGAAACGCATAAAACGGGAATTACAAATAGAAATAGAATCCGAAAATAGAATTTTTTCTGAATTCTTTATGGAACGAAGGAGCTTTGAAGATATCCAAACTGCCCTCTATTGTGCAGCAAGAACAGCAACCGAACAAATGGACAAAAAATGTCAATTCGAAACACGAGCTCATTAAACACCAGAGAACGAATACCGATGTGGAACAAAAGGTTGCAGAAGAGTATAGAAATTCTTCGAGCGATACCCGACCAGATTTCGGAGTACCTGAGAGAAAATATTTCGAGAAAAATAAAGTGGAAAATATCTGTTATCGCGCAAAAGTATCACATTGATCTCCAGAACCCTGAATGTAACCAACATCTATTGAATCTGAAAGATGACCTAAGACAAAGGATCAAAGTTAAGGGTGCTTGATTAAAAGACAAAACAAGGACTTCTACAAGAACAGGAAACACTTCTTCAAAAGCCTAGAATCAAAAAACGAAACCCAACCTCATCTGGAAAACAAACATAATCAATACGATAATGATAATTTTCGGCAGTTCTAGGGCTCAGTCTGGTCTGAAGCCTTCGCTTCAATAATAACGCGAAATGGATTGTGACGAGAAAAGACTGCACCAAATAAAACCGGAGATGAGAGTTGAAGGCTTCACTAAAGAGAAGTTGACGAAGCTGTCCGAAAAACCGCCCATGGGGTAAAATGAGACAGTCAATACCTGGTTCTCAAATCCACTGTGCCAAACTAGTGCCGTGCAATTCAGGTTGCATTTAAAAGACCTTAGGTCTGACAGGCATATAGTTTAAAAAAAAAAAAAAAAAAAAAAAAAAAAAAAAAAAAAAAAAAAGCTTTTGATTCTGTACCAATGCAGTGACTTTACACAAACTTAGAATATACAAAGTATGCCCAAGGATTTTAAATATATTAAGCTCATTTATGCAACGCTGGAAAGTAAACCTGCGACTGTGCCAGACGGAAATTGCGTCCATTGGTATACAAAAGGGGATATTCCTCTCTGGTTCTGCCTCTCGCTCAACCCATTATATGCTGAAAAGTTCAAACCTTGGATACAAACTTGGCCCATCTGGAACGCAAAGACTCTCGCACCTTCTGTTTATAGATGACCTTAAACTGTATGCCGAAAGCCGCTCTAAGCTTCGATCCCTTATTGATACTAGCAAAATATTTAGTAACGACATAAACATGTCATTTGGATATGCCAAATGTGCATTGTTAAAAATTAACAAAGGTAATACTGCTCCAACCGAGGGACCTTACCAAGGAGTAGAAGAGATAGAACAGGACCTTTATACGTACTTAGGTATAACGCAGAACGCACGAATTTGCCACACGAATCTTAAAGCTGAGTTTACTGCAAAATACAGGAAAAGACTTACAAAGGTATTAAACACAAAACTGGCAGCAAAACACTTGATTAAAAGCATTAACTCTTGGGCTATATTATCGCTAAGTTATTCCTTCGGAGTTCTCAAATGGTCAGACACTGATCTAAATGATCTGGATAGAATGACAAGGAGATTGCTAACAAAATTCCGACGCCTTCATCCTAATTCGTTAGTTTATCGCTTATGTCTCCCAAGAAGGGAGTGCAGGATGCTGGAAACAAAAATAAAAATAAACTTCTTAGCTCACCAGAAGGAATAAGGTCAAAAGTTCGTTCCCTAGAAGACAACTACATGCCCTTGAACATGAAAAATATTAATATTAATATTAAGATTCGCGATTACAATTCAAGACGAGGTAATTAAAACGAGAAACTACGAAGGACTTTGCCTTGGCGGGGATGTGGTTGACAGATGCAGAAAATGTAACAACCCCAGAGAAACTATCGAACACATAATAGGAGGATGCCATGTGTTATCGAACTCTGCTTATTTAGGTAGACACAATCAACTGGCAAAAATTGTCCACCAGGAATTAGCCAAAAATGTGGATTGTTAGATAATCTGGTAGCTTTCTACAAATACAAACCATTAGAAGGTATGTTTTGTACTGGGATCGACCAATACTAACGGATCGGACAGTTGACTATAACCGCCCAGATATTGTTCTTATAGATAAAAGATCTAAGACAGCAATTACTGCATATATTGCAGTCCCATTGACTAGCAATATCCAAAAAACCGAAGCTGAAAAGTTATCAAAACATAAGAACTTAGCCATTGAAATAAAAGCAGTATGGCAGCTGGAAAGGGTTAGCATCTGCCCAATGGTTATAGCCGCAGAAGGGCTTATGCCCAACAAAATGAAGAAAAACCTGGAACTAATTGGCGTTAATGCATTGCTAATCGCAATGACGGGACAGAGGGCAGTGTTGCTGCAAACATGCCACATAATGCGAAAATTGCTAAATTTCTAAACTAATGGAAAAAAATACTTATATTAAAAAAAAAAAAAAAACAATTGAGGTATTAGGGTTTGATGAGATAGGGTGAACTTCCCCCTCATCAACGTCCGAGCCGAATCAAAAATGATCGATACATTTTTTCCAGCTAACAGCAGAGAAAGTGTAAGATCTCGATAATAATAATAATAATAATAGTAATAATAATAATAATAATAATAATAATATCTGGGGCAGATTATTCTAGTTTCTGCTACCAGACGCCTCCCCAGGTGGCGGATAGGGCGACACCTGTCAATTATGGCTGGCACCGGGGAAATGAAATACCCGGGGCGGACCAAGAAACTAGAAAACCACAACCCAGAAGCGACTGATTCAGAATGAGCAGCTCCCTGGTCAGCGTCTACCGCACATTGGGCGGCTGTAAACAAATATCTGTCAAAAAGTTAAATCGAAAAACAAACAAATGGAAAAATTGCAAACCAAAATTTAACAAACCGAACGGGGATATATGTTCAACCGTCGGGAGTGGCCACGGCTTCCGGCGCAGCCTTGGCTTCGCAAGGAGATGAGTCGCCAGTGGTGCACCAAAACAACAATAATAATGATAACCAGCCCACAAGTGAACAGCAGGCAACAAATGATACAGCTCTCACGGCTGCTGACAGAATAAGACAGCGTAGGAAATGGACACATAATGTCAACGAATCCTTATAACGTCCTTACTATGAATTCACAGAAATAGAGACAAATATGACAGCTTATCGATCAAGACTTCATACAGCTTTTCTTAGCAGGCACCCAGACTTTAATGTTTCTGAACAAAGAGTTGCAGATCAGGTGAGAGTAATACACCGAAACAACCTTTTACCCCTTGTTACGAGATAAAGAATAAAAGAAGAATTGAGAGCAACAATTTCACATCAAGGACAATGGTGATAGCAGCTCCACCAGCTGAAAACCATGTTCAACAACAACCAATGCATATGAAAACAACTCGTCCAGCTGAAAATCAACATATAACCCACAGCGAAGTTTTACTTACGGAAGGCAACTCAGAACCCTATTCTGAACTCCGAAAAACAGTCAGAGAAGAATTTTACAAACTGTTCACTATATATGATAAGTCTAATCCTTTGAACCGGCTACCTATATCTAAAATAAGAACATCATCCAAAGGATGTCGAATTATGCAATGACTTAACGAAGGAGTCCTTTATTAATTAACCGAATTTTGAGACAACCTTGAAGCTCAGCTCAGACTGTTACAACACTAATGGGAAAAGGACCGAAACCACTCCCCAGTATTTCAAGACAAGGACCCAAAAAGCAATCTGGCTAGGCAGAATTGATAAACAAATGGTAATGCTAAGGACCAAAATATCCAAATTGACCAATTTTCTTAGAGGCAACACTTCAAGAAGACTTAAGGTTAGTGTCAACAGGATATGTCGAGAGCACCGAACTCATACAAGGTATGAAAACAATAATAATGTAATCAAACGAGTTTTAGATACAGTTCAACAAAAACTTGGTGTTGTTAAGACTAAACGACGAAAGTATCTTCTTTCTGAAAAAAGAAAAGCGAGTAACTCAACATTTTTCAAAATTGAAAAACTTTTCTATAGGAAACTGATAGATAATGATACCTAAAAACGGATATCATTAGATATCCCAACAACAGGAGAGATTGAAAGTTACTGGTATTCAATAAGGGCAAATACAACTATTCACAATAACAACGCGCAATGGATAAATCATGAGAGAGGACGCTTTTCTGCAACATCTCCTGTGGAATCCTGCATCGTGAGACCCGAAAATCTTGAATCCGTGCTTTCTCCAACACAAAATTGGAAAGCCTCAGGGCCTGATCGGATTCAAAATTTCTGGTTGAAAAGATTTAGGAGCACGCATGAGCGATTAGTTGAACTTTACAACCTACCAAAAAATTTTTTAAATATTTTGTTATTAACGGTAACCAATACAACCAATTTATTGATTTTCGACTTTCTCATAAACGGTTCAACGGATTTCGGTCAAATTTTATGCAGGATCTCTTTTGAATTCTAAATAATACTGCATTTCAAAATTTTCGAAGAATGGTTTTTGGATTTTTGAAAAAAAATATTTTTTTTTTTGAAAATTCAATATTTCGAAAACGGGTGGATGATTTTTTCTGAAATTTTGTTTTTAAATTTATATTATTAAATATTTAAAATGTTCATACCAATTTTTTAAGAAAAAAATTAAGAATTTTATATATAAAAAATTAAGTGAAAAACGGCTTTAAAATTATATTAAGCCGTTTCCATTAAGAATCTTTTACATATAATGTGATCGGACATCGATGCAGTCGTGCATTTTATTTTGGTATATTTGGAAAAATTTCCATGGTTGTCCAGTTTTTCATTATTATTTTTATGGCAAGGTAGGTAGAAATATTGGTGAATAGTGAGATGACATCAAATGAAACGAGTTTATCGCCTTCTAGAATTATGTCGTTTAGCTTGTCTTTTAGTTCGTAGCTATTTTAACTTGCGATTATAGGTACTTTAATGTAAGTTATGTATTCGTAAAAACAATTTTTTTTTCTAACAATCAAACATGGCATTGCGATCATAGAGAACACCAAAAAAGTGAGGCGGAAATACAACGCCTCAAAGCGCATCTAGAGCCCCTTATATTCGCGTTTAAACGCAAGCAAGAGGCGTGCCGTGATAAAGAAAAGAAAGAAGTCGAGGAAAAGAAGTCGGTACATGAGCATCAAAAAGTAGCGCAACAGAAAAGACCATCTGCAAGAACTACATCCACAGCAGCAGCAGTCAAAACAAAAACAGCAACATTTACAGCAGCAGACACAGCAACAGAAGCAGAATGAACAGCACCATCAGCAGAGTCAACAGCAGCAACCACAGCCGCAGAATAATAAGAAAGAGAAAGTGCCACCCATCAACACGTATAAAATGGAGATGCAGGAAACCATAAATCTATGTAAGTCGGCCATAGGTCAACACTTTACTATTAAGCGTTTAAATAAAGATAGACATGCTATCCACTGCTTCACAGTGGAGCAGCACACACAAATAAAGCCACTGTTAAAAGAATCTACGACTGAATTCTTTAGTTCCACCCCTAAGAGCGAAAAGTTGCAAACGGTCCTATTAAAGGGCATATATTCCTGCATGGAACCACATGTGCTCCTGAATGAGCTCCGCCAAAAAGCCAGCGACGATCTCGATTTTATAGCGGTCAATCCATTCACTATAGTTAGAGCTGTGGGAGAAAAGGAATCTTCCCTTCTTCCTTGTTCAACTCTCACCCAACAGCAAACTGGATAGTTTGAGGAGTATCTGCG
The DNA here is from genome assembly GCA_910595825.1 of Philhelius pedissequus. NCBI lineage: Eukaryota > Metazoa > Arthropoda > Insecta > Diptera > Syrphidae > Philhelius > Philhelius pedissequus. Next base: position 100,214,963 of record OU343160.1, read on the forward strand.
TCCTCAACAACCAGGTTGTTACTTGTTACAAACTAAAAAGGTGTGTTTTTGGCTACCGAAAATAAGCTTAATCAAAAACATAAATTGACTAACAACAATTACAATATCGTAAGAAGAGACCGACCCAACTCCACTCGAGGAGGAGGCGTCGCAATCTTTATACGTAAAGGCATTAGTCATTAGGTAATATATAATACTGATGTACGAAAATTTCGGACGTTAGAGGCATGCATCATATGCATTCATCTCCAACAGTGGAAGCGAATGTATGTGATCGCTGCCTATGCACCGGAAACACCGCAGCCCAATCAGTTTATAACAGAGCTTGAATAGCTTTTTGAATGCCTAAGACTGAGCTCGGAGGAAAACTTTTGCATATTAGCTGGAGTATGTACCTGTACATATTTACAATTACAGTAAGGTGCGCTGGCCACGCTTCTCCCACGCCTTATTGAGCGAATTACGTTCAAATGGTATATCCCCACCAAATGACATCAACCTAACAAATATTGAAATCGACCGATACTTGGAACAAATGGACGAAACGATTTTTCGAACAATGAAAAGAACAATACCGATATACAAAGAACTTAACGCAACCGACATGTACCGTAACGCGACCATTGACTCACTACACAGACAAAAAAAGTGGACTACTGACAAGACTAAAATGCTTGCACAGACGGTTTACTGACACACGAGATCTGGAGATGAGGACACTGAAGTCGTCGATCAAAAACATCAACCAACTGATCAAACAAAACTATAGGTTGTCTATTTATTTGTTCTGGGCCGTTAGCTCTAGCCACCCGAGTATGATCCCAAAAATTAATAAGCTTTTTAGAAGATAGGCTCAAAATAATCTTCCGTGTCTTAAACTCCAGAGGAATACAGAAAACAGAGACGTACTTCTGACAGCAGGTATAGACCCAGAGGGCGCCGTATTGGACGATGGCCTCTATATAATCGAACATCCGCAGGAGAAAGTGGAGCCAATGGGGGCTGCTTACTAACAAGTGTACAAGGTGAATGCTAGCATT